>JADLZN010004277.1:0-17439 GCA_018155175.1 Sinocyclocheilus anophthalmus | reverse complement strand
TGGGACGCTCCCTATCCAGAATTTTCAAAGTTGTTCTGAAAACAGGTTAATCATCTGATTCACCTCTCCTTATCCACACCTTTTTCTCATAATGATTCATTATGTTTGGGTACGTTTGATCTCGCGACCTCTGTGGGCCGGGCAAGCTTGTGCGAGAAGGAGTATAGAGTAATGTAATTTTGCAGAACAAAACTCACTGTTGTTACTTTGTTAGTTTTCTCTCTCTCTTTCTCTCCGGACAGCGTTTCGTTCCTCCTCAGGCCTAGGGGGGGCAATAACTGAAGCTGCCCTCTGACTGGTCTCGCATTCAGTGCCAGTACGTGCGGGGGTGCGGACACTGACCCAGTGGGCTGGTTGCTAAAGGCAGCGGTCAGAGAAATGCACAAATCTCTGTGACTAAGAGAGTCATTCATTCTCCATACCCTCCTAAGCTGCACCGCCACAGATTCAGAGAGCGAGAGAAGAGGGTTATTTATATGTTAATGTTCGCTCTGTTTGACAATGAGACACTCCGCAGCCAGGGTGGTGAGGGAGAGTCCAGGATTTCTATGGCCATTCAGAACAGGTTGAGTCTCTAGAGGCTGTTAGATGCACAGCCACAAAGAATTTAGTGAGATCATGTGTGGTTTTCAGTTTGTATGCTTTCGATCTGTGAGTCATACATATTTTTTTTTCTGTTGTTGCAATGAGGAGAGATGTATCACTTATTGAAGCTCCGTCTTTCTCACGGTTGTCAAGACAATGAGGTTCTGACTTCTCTCACATAGCAAACAGAGCTATTTATGTACTTGCAATTAGGTTTGAATTGTGGATGTTCCTTCCACACAAAATCTGGTTTGAAAGATCAGATTCTTCTGCTGAACACAAAATTAAGATATTTTTAAGAATGTTTCAGCTATTTTTGTCCATACAATGAAAGAGGTCAAAAATAACATTAAACCCTTTGGCTCTGAGACATTTTTTAAAAATGTCTTCTATTGGTTTCCACAGAAAACGTAAGTCATACACATTTGGATCTAAATGAGTATGAATAAATGATGGCAATTTTCATTTTTAGGTTACCTATCCCTAAAAATGCAATATTTGAAATGGCAACGTTCTCTTTAACCTCTTTGCTAGTAGTAATGAAGCATTTAATCGAGACTAAAATAGAATAATGGAGATCTATTTTGGTAGATGAAATGCATCGCATTCTATTGTTGCACTAAAGAATATGTCCAATTGATTTAGCTATTTATACATGTTGAGGTGAGGAAGATGACTCAGCTTTACAGAATCCACTAATATCGGTCCCCAAGTCTGTGTTTCCCCCCTGAGGTCTTTGTGCAACATATTTTGTTGAAACAAATAAAAAAAAAGGATGAAAATAGTTCAGAGAGCAGTGTCATGGGGCATGCTGTCCTGAGAAATTCACATTTTACGTGGTGGGCGAGGCAGATCAAAAGAACTTCCTGGCATATTTGGGGCAAGGAAAAACTGCTACTAGTGTGTTGATAGCAGAATGTTGTTGTTATACTCGTTGGAAGAAGGAACAAAGTTCAAGGCTATATGTATCAGATCTATCTGGATGGCCATTATAGGAGTATTATTATCAGCTCTTTCCTACAGTTTTCTCAGTGCATTATAGATGCACATAATTCTACTTGTTTGCTTTGACCGTTTGGATGCTGCAGTGTAATTTTCAGTTTCTCTGCATCTTGAATTTTAGATGAAAATCATTGTAATATTTGTACTGCAACTGTTTTTTTTCTGACACTTATTGTATACTGAATTGCGATTGTCATCTTGAGACCTTCATCTGAAGTTGCATTTTGGATTTTTCTCCTTAAATATGTTTTAGGAAGCCACTGTTTCCAAAAAGTAATGATGTTTATGCATATGTTGTTTTGGGGTGAATTTTAGAGAAGTGTAAAATTGCAATGCTGGACTTTTAGGGTTACAAAATTTCACATTTTCAAAATACAGCGATATGATTAAACTGTCTCAATGCTTTCCTAGCTAGTTAGAAGGCTGAAATTCTGATATGTTAATCTCAGAGCTTTCCTCTGTCATCCTGTAATATTCCTCCACCTCGCAGACTCAACTATAAAGTAACTCTAAATACGTAGTTATAAGCTTGCAGTGCCAGGGTACAAGAAAAGGGGGATATAACTAATCACAAAAGATCACATCAAAGGAAAAGATTAAAAGAATTACAAATTTCAATTGTTTTTAAAGCCTTCTTGTTGCACGAGTTAAAGATAGTCCCAAAGTAATGCTGCAATTCAGCAAGCAAAACATAAAAAAGTGGTTTTTGACCTGAAAATGTACATTTATGTATATAAAATTTGGTTAATAAAATAAGAAGATTTACTGGTCTAAATAATTCTGCGAGTGGGGCTTGAGGAAGTGACGTTGCCTGCGTCTGCGCAGTGCGACCTGATGCAGCCCCTGAAGTGAGATGCAGGAAACAGAAACACTGCAAAATAATAATAATAACGAGACGAAATAACATTATAAAATTTTGTTTTGTCTCGTTTTCGTCACGTGATAAAGGTTCGTTGAGGATGATATTTAGTCATAATTTTCGTTGACGAAAGCAACACTAGAAGGCATGTCTAATTTTCAGTAAACGTAAAACCATTTTAATAAAAATATGTGGTTCTGTGGAATAGAGAACTGATTGAGGAATTAACTTCATCAACAATTTAACACATAGGCAATAGATGATTAGAAATGAACCATTTTATTGTGCAAAACGGTTTTGTTTACAATTATTCCCTTACGAAAAATAAGTTTATTCAAGTGTGCTATTAGTATACTTCTTTTAAAAAATAGGAAAGTATACTTTTAGCCTACTTTTTATGTACTTCTCAGAAATATACTTAAAATGACATTTAAGTATACTGGACTTATTTTCAGAGGCGGACAGTAACTAAGTACATTTACTTGAGTATTGTTCTTAAGTACACTTTTTGAGTATCTGTACTTTACTTGAGTATTATTTTTTGTGGAAACTTATGACTTTAACTTCATTTGAAAGACAAATATTGTACTTTTCACTCCACTACATTTCTATCAAGATCTTTGAAGTAGAAAGTCATTACTCTGTAGCAGCTTTGAAAGTCAACGGGTGATTTTTTTCTTCTCTAAAACACGACTTTCTTTTTTTCAGACAGTTTATCAGTAATCACTCTTGAGGCTACATGAAGTGATTTCCCAGCATTTTTTGCACACTGACCAGGTCCAAATTGTGATATTTCTTTCAGCAATTCAATAACGAGTGAATATTGTGGTTTATATTAAGACACAATATTGTTTGATTTTGCTAAATTGTGTAAGTGAAAATATTACCTATAAAGCCACAGAGGAACTGTTGTGCGTCTCCTAATAAAACACAATATGTGTTGGACTTGAAGCAGCACTGCACAGTACCATTATGTGTGTGACATCAAAGTACCGCAAGTGCGATTAGACAGCATTTAAAATGTTTTTGATGTCAAATAAGTCTTGCTGTTAAAGCAGTGTTGCTGTTGTAAAACTATACAGCTACGGTTGTGTTGCTGGGTTTTAAAGCAGGTTTGATTTTTTTTTCCCTTATCACTCTGTATTTACAGGATTCACTGTCCACTCTGTTCAAATGTGACTGAATGGCTACACATAGATGTGTGCACACTGTCAGGAAAAAAAGAACTGTGTGAGATCACTACCATCCTGCTTTTGTGGGGGTGGGTAGTGGTGTTAATTTTTTTCCCCCATAGGTTTTAACATTCTAAAAGCTCTTTATTAAGCTAGTCAGTGTATTCAGTAGGTGTAATATATTCGAAGTTGCTTCAGAAGTATTGCAAGTAATACTACTTACAACAATAAACCAAATATGTGCATTGACATAAAAAAGGAAATTTACTTTTGAAAGCAAGTACTTCTGTACTTTTACTTTAGTAAAAATCTGTCTTTACAACTTTTTACTTGTAATGGAGTAATATTTGAACAGCAGTATATGTACTTTCACTTAAGTAATAGAGTTGAGTACTTTGTCCGCCTCTGATAATACGTAGAAAAAGTCTAGAAAAAGTAAATATATTTGAGCTATACTTGTGCTCCTAGAATCTGTGTTTTCATTGTTATATTGTAGGGGTGTTAGTACATATCTTCTGTACAGAATTTCCAAAAAAAACACAAGAGAAGAAAAAACCGAAACAACAGATGCTTCCACATGTAATCTAACACCATCATCAGACATAAAACAGCATCAAAACTGTGTAACGTTAATAATGGCTGTCAAGCTTTGGGGTGTTGATCGACTTTATCTAAGTTTTGATTATCATTCTGAATCCAATTAAAAGTCTTTTTCAGTTTTTTGTTCAAAATGTTGTTTATTTTTATTTTGTATAAAAAGTAATGTAGGGTTATCACTGCAAAGTTACTCATAAGTTGTTTAAGTGAACTTTACATCATACTTTAAGTATTAATTTGTATATATTTTGTTATATGTATATCTGAACATACAAAACATCAAAAAGAACAGGGTATCTGCTTGTAAAAAAAAACATTTTATTCTAGCTTCATGCATTCTTTTTTCAAACACTTGTGGGTAAGTTTCATAAATAAAAAAAATAAATTAATAAACAACATTTTGAACAAAAAGCTGAAAAAAGCATATCTAGTTTATAATGAAACTTGTAAGCCATGTTTAGTACTCATTGGAAAGCTGCAAGTATTTAATTGGTAAACTTTCAGTATAGCTATAAGTTCACTTTTAGTATAGTTGCAGTACCAGCTAAAAAAAATGATGTAAACTAGTTGTGTACTCAATGTTTACTACTGTTATACTTAAAGTATAATTTTATATACTAGAAAGTAGGCCAATTTAGTCCCAAGGAGTATTGAAATTAGTACACTTACAAGTATACTACTAGTGCACTGATATTTGTATACTTGCTACATAAAGTATACTTGAAAATATACTTGAATTTTACTTAAGTTTACTTAATAAAATAAACTTGAAGTATAATACTTTTTGGTAAGGGTGCTATACAAAAATTTACTAATCCAGTAAAGTGGGAGAGCATCTAAAGTTGTAAAACGTTAAACAGTCTATTATCTGAATTTACTGTAAATGACTGTCACAGCAGCACACGCTTTGCTGCCTCGTGGTTTTACTGAAATAAATTCAATTAAATAATCAACTGTCACAAGTTTCAGAAAGCCACAGAGAATGAAGAGCTAAACATCTAAAGGCGAGGGGAGCCAGTGATCAATCTCAAGGTATTTAGGTGTTCCTTGTTTGGTTTGGTTTTCTTCTGAATTAGACCAGACCAGAGTTGTAGAATAGCACATAAGAAAAAACGTGTACGTTTGGGCACCATGAATCCAATTAATCTCTCTGTCTACTGGATTTCCTGTCCTTTGTGAATACAAAAGACCAAAAATGAAAATAACAAACGGGTTTAAAAATGTATCATGATGGGTTGGTAGTGACCCAGGTGAGTTTGAATAACCACCATGTTGTGTTTGCTTCAATGTAAGCTTAAGGTTTACAGTAAAAATCCCATGACAGCAGTCACAGTGAAAACTTGCATACAAAATACATGAAGAACCACAAGAGGGACACACTTTCCTTATTCATGAATTTCTCTGATTATGTGTTCAAGCTTATTCACCACTTCATCAGAGGGACAATGAATAGAATCAAGTGATACCGAGTTGAATGGGAGTAGTTGCTTTTATTCTTTTATTTTTTATGTTCCCACACTTTGAGCAGCGTTTAATATCCTGTGCGGTATGTTGGGGGGATATTTACCACATGCAAAATACAAGCAAAAACAAATAAGCATAAATAAACAAACATAACATATTGATAAGATAAAGAAGCATGCTCCAATATCCCAAAGCTGAATCAAATGCCAGTAAAGACCAATCCAGACAAGAGCAAAAACAGGTGCATAAAACAAAAGCATCTGTTACTGTAAACGAATACATTTTTTTAAAAAGAAGGGGAAAAAAGCCATAAATTTACAAATATGATTGGGACATTAGCATAATGGACGTACTGGATGAATTCAGTATCCAATACATTAAAAGTCATACTGCAGACAAACAAGACAAGAACTAATAGTCCTAATGAATGTGATGAGGATGACCTCTGGTGGTGAACTGGAGAGATTGTAATTATACATTAGAGACTGGCATAGAGATCATGAATATTGATCAGTAATGAAGAATCTTGAAATGGTGGACTGATAGAACGACCTAAAAAAAAACATGCTGCAATAAATATGTATTATGAGTAATGTCACATCTTCTTTTCTGTTTTGCATTTGTAAGTGCCCCTTCTTCATTATATGGCAGCACCAGTCTGTCTTGTTGACTATTGCCCTGTTAGAAAATAATGATGTTTAGGGGCTACTCATTGATTACGCTTCTGTATTCAAAAACAATCATTTTGTAGGTTCATTACTTAGGTCTAAACACTCCACTCTCTTTTAGTGAATCCACTACAGGCACATAAACTTCATCAACCCTGTCAGCATGGGGAACTGGGAATCCTGAAATGAACAGCTACAGTCAGGCACTGTACACTGCCTCTGCTTTCAACTTGAAATTGAATTGAAAAAGATTTGAGTTTAGCTATAAGCTTCAGATTTATATTTCGTTTTTGAACTCTCTTGTGCTCACCAAGGCTACATTTATTTGATCAAAGATACAGTAAAAACAGAAATATTGTGAAATATTACAATTGAAAATAGCTGATTAATGTTTTCAAATATTTTGAAATGTCATTTATTCCTGTGATGGCAAAGCGGAATTTTCAGCAGCCAGTCTTCAGTGGCACGTGATCCTTCAGAACTCATTCTAATATGCTGATTTTCTGCTCAAGAAGCATTTCTTATTACGGTAATATACTGTTGTGCTACTTGATCATTTTGAAATCGTGATACAATTTTTCCAGGATTCTTTAGTGTATAAAAAGTTTAAAAGAACAGGAATTTTTAAAAATAGAAATCTATTATAGGCCTACTGTTTTTTGCTATGTATACACTGAAAAAAATGTTTCATTCATCAAATTAAAAAAATTTAGGGTAATGATTAACATCTATATTTTTTAGGGGCAAAGGTATTTATTTTCATTGGCTCCGTTAAAAAATATAAGTGTCATTACCCACATTTGTTAATCGTTGAATAAAATTTTTTTTCAGTGGTATAGAACTATTACCAAAAAAAAAAAACTTCACTGGCCCTGAAATTTGAACGGTAGTGTAGCTGATCCAAAGTATAAAAATACAAGTGAACATAAGACTGTCTGTTTTTAAAGGGGTAATAGGATGCGAATTTCAGTTTTCCTTTCTCTTGTGAGTGTTACCATGATGGTGATAGATAAGATCCTGGGTTGCAAAAGCCAGTTTCAAATACAAAGAGATATTCTTTATAACAGTTAAGACTCTGCCACGCCCCCCTAAAAACGGCTCGTTCTAACACGCCCCAAATATCTACTTCACTATGTGGAAAGATTTGCATAATGCCGCAATGTTCACGCAAAGAAAGAACAAGAATAGGCATGGTTTCAGTAACCTCAGTTAGTGTTGAAGCAGCATGTCAGAGAGACGCTGTGTTTCAGTGCAAAAGCAAAAACACTTTATTTGGCCTTCAGAAAGTAGATGCACTTAGGAATCTTTAAGATCACTTACAAACAGAACAGCAATGCATTTTATGGATGACGTTTCGTGAATCTAGGAGAGGAGGTTGCTATGACAATCTGGCGCTTTGAACAGCTAACTGTAATTAGTTTTGTATTAGTTTAAGTATTTGTAATTGATGATTCAAAATGGGAGTTTTGCGAATCGGTGTGTGTGTGTGTGTGTGTGGTGTGTGTGTGTGTGGTGTGTGGGTGAGTGAGAAGAGAGCGACGAGAGAGAGAGAGTGAGAGAGATCAGCTTCATCACTGTGTCTGTCACGCGACTCTTTTCCCCTTTCAGGCTCTGTCTTTACATTATTTTGAAAGATGAAGCTCGCGATAATGGAAAGGGGCGTTACATTTCCGACAAGTGCTCGCAGTGTTCGGCCAATCACAATGCACTGGGTCAGCTGGCCAATCAGAGCAGACGCCACTTGTCGGAAGGAGGGACTTTGTAAAAAAAAACGAAGCGTTAGAGAGGCGGGGCATAGAGGACCTACAATAATGTACAGTATTTGAAAAATAATGGTTTTTTTTAACATTAAAGCATGTCAATTATTCTGTTACACCAAATACACAAAAAAAATTATCTTTTAAAAAAGCATCATATGACCCCTTATATCAATAAATAAATGGCGTGGTTTTTCAAACACTGGGTGGCGCTGTGCCATAACCTTTACTGCAACCTTCTGACACTCACAGGATAAGGGGCCACACAGAATAGCCTACCCATGTACTTAAGGGAAATTAACCATTTTTGTAAACGGGGGCGACAATAAAAAATAAATAAATAGAATGTATAAACTTTCTAACAATTAGTGGAGACGAGGGATCAAGCTTTAACACAGGGTGAGTTGCACATCTACAGTTTGATCAATTTAGAAATGAACTACAGGGGCGAAATTACACAACCCCTCTTCTGAGCTTGAGCAAAAATACAGAAATATCAACTGATAACATCAGTAGGTTCTGCTGTAAGAAGTGACAGTTTGACAGTAAATACATTGCTTGATGTCCCGTATATCTAAAGATGCACAGATGGTAAAGCCATATTCAAAACAACTGATGACACACACGTAGGGTTTCCATGTTTTATGGGACATTCCATAGACGTAATGGTTTTTATATTGGCCTACTGTAGCCTATAAACTAAATTTTCTCTCCCCTTAGCCTAATCCTACCCCTTACCAAAATATATATTTATGTAACCCCACAAGGTCAGTGTAACCGTTTTCTTTTTTTCCTGTGGTTTAAAGAATTTTAACCTATGTTTAATGTATTTCAATATTTCCACAGTGTCAGAAAAAAAAGCATTTTGATTGGGTCAATAATTTCAAAAACACATTTATTTTTGTTTCTTTAATGTTTTATTTATTAGGGACAGATACAATAAACCTGGATGAAACTATAACAGCAGTCATCTTTTTTTCTCACAGTGTATGTTTATTTTGGATCAAATCAAAGAATAAATGTAAATTTGTTTGTATTCAAATGGTTTTCTATATGCCTGTAGTTATAATTTACAATGGTTACAATAAAATGAGCATGGAATTACATATCAAGGATATTAAGGATTGTAAACAAGCGGGGCATGTTCATGCACTCTTTGTAGGCTATACTTGACATTAATTTACACGGTTTAGCCATTAATTGCTGTTTTGGAAACTAATTTGTAGCAGATAAAGTTTGGTGGCCAAGATATTAGAACGTAGTATTTTTACCAGGGTTTAAGCCAGTTATTTCTATCTTTTGTAGTGTGTCAGTAGGAAATATCAGTTTACATTTCCAACACATTTCTTTTGACTATGAAGTAATAATCCCGGTGAGTGAGTTTTTTGTTTTGACAGAATCCTAAGTTTGCGCATTTCCCACAGTGCCTAAACTTGAACATACTGTAGCTTTGCATGCCAGGTCTCTAAGCATCTTGGGAGACGTTTTGCAAAAGTTCTTCTGGATTGGTTCTGTCGAGTTTGTTTCTGTTCTTCTATGTGATTCCAGAAGACTGATGGGATGGATCAGTCTTGTGTGGTAGCATGGATGGTCAGACTCTCTCAAAAATCTCACCGGATTATTATAATTAATGGCAAAATGAATGTTTGGAAATGCAAACTGATATTTCCTACTGACACGCTACAGCAAAATTTAGAAATAACTGACTTAAAACCATTTCTTAGCTTGTGAAAATACTAGTGTTCTAATCATTTTGGCCACCACTGTAAATATGGGAACATTCTACACTCTTAAAAATAAAGGTGCTTAGGTTCTTCACAATGTCATAGAAGAACCTTTTTTTTGGTTCCACAAAGAACCATTCAATCAAAGGTTTCTGTAAAGAACCATCTTTCTTACCTTTTTGTAATCTGAAGAACCTTCTTTCGCCACAAAGAAGCTTTTGTGAAACAAAAGATGTTAAAGTTTCTTTATGGAACCATGTAGACAAAAAAAGGTTTTTTCTATGACATTGTGAAGCACCTTTATTACTGCGAAGCAAACCAGCGCAGAGAAGAACAAGTGGAGCACGAGGACGAACCTTCAAAATGAAGGTTACAAATACAAAAAAAGTGTTTAGTTACAAATATTGCATCAAAAGAAGTTACAACACTTCCAGGTTTCATGTCCCATACTGAAAAAGTATGATTGCTCAATATAACAGCACTATATCCAAGTTTTAAGTTAAACGGCTTTCAAACAAATATTCAAAAACGCATTCAATAGCAGGATCTGAGTCTGTCTTCCATTCTTTTATAAGACACCTGTCACATTTCTCATGAAAATATGCTGCACACACACAAAAGGCGCCGAAATTAGCACTAGAACACGCCCTCTCCTCTCTCTCATCTCTCTCTCTCTCTGCTGCTTAGAGGGAAGTTAAACCGGAAGCTGACTCGTTCCATCACTAGGCTGACTTTTACGCGAGGACCGCTGGTGTTTTTGACCGAACAGATCCACCAAACGAATTCACATGAACATTCGGATTTTTGGAGAAACATTGACCAACGTCGAGCCAAATGAACCGTGCGCACCTGTTAAAAGCGTTTTGTTCTGGAACGTTTCGGTTCTACTACTGTACGAGCGAGGCCTGAAGAAGCGCTAGGATGACAAATGCTACTACAGGTGATGCCAACTCGTATCCACACATACGTGTTTGGGCAGCGGGGGTTTCTTTGATCATTTTGGCCTTTTTCAACTTGATCATCAACTGGACTATAGTGCGCGAGGCGCGCCTGCGGAGCCACGCGCGCTTCGTTCTCGTGTTCCACTTGTTGTTCTCCGCGCTGGTTTACTTCGCAGTAAGCTTTAGCTTTAACTTGCAAAGCTACCTGAAAGCAGCGACCACGCGAAACATATGCATGTTGCTAATCAAAGGTCTGATGACAAGCGGCTCCAATATCATCCTCACCATCACGGCGATGGCGCTGGACCGTTACTTTGCCATATGTTACCCGCTCCACTATAGCAAAGTGTGTTTCAAACACTGGCCGTGGCTCATCGGGATCTTAACATGGGGACTCGCGTCGATTATTCCTCTTACCCTGTCGCCCAAAATAAATGACACTGTGCCCTGTGGAAGGAAAGCGCTGCAAGGCGGAGAAATGCACAAAATCATTCTAATAACAATTTGCACTGTTCTTATCGTGTACAGCTATGCACGGATCTTGTATGAGGGGCGTCGTCTGGGTGTGTTGAACCGGCGCAACCGAGCTGCGTGTAGGACTATCGCTCTCCACGGCACGCAGCTCGCCGTCTACATCCTCCCCAATTTCATACTGTTTTTTCTGTATATCCTTTACCGCAATGAGTTACTCCACAGTTCCACAAAAGAGCTTTTTGCGGTCATAAGTTTTGCCTTCTTCAGCCTGGCGCAGTGCATTGCGCCGATCGTGTACGGACTGCGTAAAGAGGAACTGCTGGAACATCTTAATCACCGGTTCCCGTGTTTATCCGGCCGGCTGAAGCGCATTTTGGAGTGGACTGTCAACATCACACATCCCAATCGGCGTCGCCAGCAAAGGTAGGTGAACACAGTAGCCTAGAATAATTGTTTACCGCCTACTTGTCCTTGCGAAGGCGCATTACGCATCGCAATTTAGGTGCATTTGGTAACGTGCACTCGCTAGCCAAAAAGTTCAAACTTGTGTTAAGACTTTAAATCGGTTTGGCTTGTGCTTATTGTTTTACGTGGACTGTGGTCTGGAGAAGAATGGCTTCTGTTAAATGGATTTTCATACACTCTTAAATATAAACGTTCCTTTTGATCATGTTTTTACATCTTCATGTCATAGAGGAGACATTTATTCCACTGGTCTACTCGAACTTCCATTAACTGATTTAAAGAAGCAAAAATACTCCAAAGACAAAAAAACACGACAAACAGACAACTGAAGAACCCTGTAATGGTCCTTCATAAAAAAGAGACCTATTTAAGAATCTTTACTTCAAAAAAAAAAAATTATACCACTTCACTAAAAATGAAAAGCATCTGTTTCACACGTTTGCTCGTATTTTTGTATGACTCGTCCAAAGATTCCCCCACAACTCAGAGTCAAAACAAGCAGCTTATTCAGGAACAGTATTGCTCGAACTTAAATATTATGAGATGTAAAAATTCATATACGTCCTGAAAAAAAATGACAATTTCAGCTATTTCTGGTTAATATACTACTGCATTAAAGTATCTTAAATAGGATATTTTCTGTCATCTAAAATGTTTGGGGGTGTGTCCAAATGCGATATATGAATATATATTTTATAATAGTAATATGGATATATAATAATATTATGAATTTTCTGACCGGATATTAAAAGATAATATAATGCAAGAGTAAAAATATATTTGTATTCTAATACTGTTGACTTTGCTTTGGTCTCAGAGAACAATTACTGTCCAATAAGATAAATATTGTGATAAATGTCTGTGTGGGAACCAAATATTCCCACATCAAGAGAAAATAAAAAGTATATCGTTAATTCGGCCCACTCCATTTAAAACTACAGTTCTAAAGTTTAGAGTCGGTAAGATTTTTAATGGTTTTTTAAAGACTCCTGTCCACAGGTTGTCTTCGTGATTTAAAAAAATCATAAAATTGTAACAGTTTCTATTTTAATATATTTTATACATTTATTCCTATGATGGCAAAACTGAATTTACAGCATCATTACGCCAGTCTTCAGTGTCACACGTGTTTAAGGTTTTTGTGGAAACCGTAATACATTATTTGAAAAATATATTTTTGTAAACAAGTCTTTACTGTCACTTATAAGTTAATGCATCTTTGCAGGGAAAAAAAACTTTTTTTTTTTTTTTTGGTATAAAATCAATCTTACTGACCCCAAAGCTTTGAACAGTAGTGTAGACCTATGATAAAGATTTAGAAAGGTGTCAATATTTATTCAAGGGAACTGGTGCCTACTTTCTATTATTTGGTGGGTTTATCAAAGGCTAAAGCCGCATTTCACACCTAAGACCACAGACTCTCATCTGTCATGTTTTCAAACTTGAGCAACTACTGACAAATACAAAAAGTCTTCTCTACGCTGGTTCTCTAATCTACCACCATGCTGATCAGACTGATATTACAGCGGTTTTGCTCAACTAATCCAGATGAGCACCAGTTTATACAGGCTGGGAGGCCATCTTAAATCAGCACAAAAAAACAGCCAAACCATTTGAGGCAGGTTTCTTTCAGGAGTCAGAAAAACGAAAGATACTGAAAACTCATTGACAACCAAATTGTACATGATATGAAATCCATGCTGGAATTGTAAATAATCTAACATGCTGTGTTTATTTCAGGGAGAGGAGAATGACTTCAGAGACGTTATTATCAAGAGAGATCTCACAGACAACTGTGTGACATCTTTGGAGTAAGAGACAGACCTGACGACGAGCTCTTCAAAAGGAATATTTACTTACCAAGACAAACGCTATGCAATCCATCCGATGTGTTGTTGCATATCTTAAGTTCAACACATTTTTCACTGAGAAAACAAAGTTGTGACTTTTAGAAAATGGTTATTT
The DNA here is from genome assembly GCA_018155175.1 of Sinocyclocheilus anophthalmus. Taxonomy (NCBI): domain Eukaryota; kingdom Metazoa; phylum Chordata; class Actinopteri; order Cypriniformes; family Cyprinidae; genus Sinocyclocheilus; species Sinocyclocheilus anophthalmus. The sequence goes on along the minus strand of JADLZN010004277.1, from coordinate 3,766 downwards.
TTAGTCTGCAAGCCATAACTTCATTAAGTTGGAGTAAAATACAGCAGCTACAGTGTTCAGGAATTACGTTTGCTGAAGACATCGTCAACTGTGAATATTAACTGTAAATAGTACCGGTGACTTATTGTCATGCGAACAAGTAACAATTAGGATGTGAATTCTTATTTTTCTAAAATCTCTTCTCTGGTATCCTTTGTTTTGGCAAAACTTAACAGTATTTTGCAGTCATATATATATATATATAAGCTAATGACCCAAATAAACCAACTTAAACTTAGACTGTGAAACAGGTTTAATGAAATTGTAATTTATGTGTAGTTAAACTGCATGGTGACACTGAAAGATTTGTAGTATTTGATACGCAATGTTTGTAACCACAGCATCCTGAGTTTTCAAGACACACTTGCTTAATAAGGTCACTAACGTGCTATTACAATTGCCTGTAAACTGTCTCTTTACAATATACTGCATTCAGAAACGAATGCACTGGTGAAAGGACAAAACGTATGATGCTGGGAGATTTCAAATATCGTTAAGCACTGCAACACAGAGCGAATATTTATAATTGCATCAGGCTGGTGCAGCTGTATACTGTTAACACGTGTTTTTTGTATGTTTGCTTTTGAAGTAATTACATGCCTACTGGGAGATGCCACCAAAAATGAAAAAAGAATAGATTAGATATGTGTAATTTCTAAATCGCAGATGTTGATGTGGTATTGTCCATTTGTAATAAAGACCTTTTGTATTTATGTTAAGAGCATAATGTTATTTAGTTCACAAGTCCCATTAAAAAAAAAAAAAAAGTAACCGAGACTAACGACTTGTTCATGATATGCAACTCAAAAGAGTTTCTATTTTAGTTATGAGAACAAACTTTAGGGTAACTCTGGATAAGACATTTCACATTAAAACCATGGGAACAGCTCAAGTTTAGGTTCAATATATAAAACCGCTAAATACAAATGTTGACCAACAATGACAAATTGAAAACATTTGCAAAATGCTAGCAGCTGGACCGGATATTGGGCTGAGGTTTGTTGACAAGTCTAAAGTGCTCTTCCAAGCAGATTCGTTTTCATTACTGGTTAATATTAATCAACATTTGTTTACATTTAGGCTTGATTAAATCTACAAAAGAACTACATTTATAAACAAACACAAATCCAATTCTTCAATGTACAGCTAAATTTACACGTCCTATTTATTAATTTACATACTTTATTAAATATTAAAGCACTCCTGTGGTCGAAGTACACAATGTGACAGACTCCACTCATAAAGGATTGCAGCACTGAACAGTCTGGGTAAAGAAATATGGGCAGCTTTGACTGACTGGTTAGAAAAGAAATGGTTGGGTGATGGGAGGAAGAGCAGGGCTTTAAAAGCCCAGAGGATGAGGAGATACCACTCCTCCGTTTTCTACCACAGCAGCAGAAATGGCACGCAAGTTCTTGAAGATCTGCTTGGACGTCCCTGACCCGAGGAACCTGATGTCCTGGATGACTCTCTCATGGGCCTAAAGGAAATAAATCAGGGATTAATGCTTAAAGATGAGATGGGGAGAAGTTTAAAAAGGAAACATGGACACTAAACACTGACCTCAGTACACCAGGTTTCACACAGCATCTTCTCATGCTGAGCAGAAGGGTGGCCTTGGCTGAGAGACCTGGACGCTCTGAGAAAGCAAGACGAGTAAACACACATAAACATAAGTAGAGCTGAATGATCTCTCCTTTAATTAGACAATTATCAACTCTATTTCCAGTAATGCATGGGCATACAGGAAATACATTCATTAATACATAAACAACAATAACAACCAGATTTGTATGTTTTCATAAGGAAATCGGAGCTTACTGTCTCAAGTTAGCAGCGCCTATCCAAAAGTGTCTATGATATTCTGTTCAGCTTGAATCATTCATTCACTGTAACTCAACTGCATTTTTTTTTAAGGACAGCTTTCCTTTACAAGCTGCACGATTTGAGGTAACCTTTGTGTCTGCAGCACAAACTGTGTCAAAGTTTCACACTTTGGGTCATGGATTTTAAACAAAAGCCTTAGCATGAGCAGTTGTAAAGGTTGTATACAAACTAATACATTTAATAATAAAACGTACCTGGACAAGACCGCGACCATGGCGTACAGATCAATGGCACAGTCTGCAACTCGCTTCAGAACAAATTGTTCATCTGAAAAGCCACATGTACAGAATCACTTGAAAAGTTCAAGTCACACGCTCAAAGCTTCTGTCACAGTATTTAGCTGTAAATATGTAAAGTGAAAGAAAGTTGAAACCAGGAAGAGTTAACATGCACAACACAAAAAAAGTCCATGGCAAATTGCCAATGCAGGCTGAAGCAAATAATATAATCTAACAAAGATCTATCAGTAGCAGCACAAGGCAAACACATCACTCACCAATGATTCTCTTTCCATGTTTCAGAAGAAGCTCTTCAATAACAGCTCCAAATTGCTCAATGGCTTTAACAGTCTTTTTAAGAGGGGAAGAAAATACTATTTTAGGCCTGTAATCTCTATGTCTCATTTAGGCTTTGGTATTATTGGTGGTTTCCTTTCATGGTATTATTTTGAGTAAATATCATTCAGCATTGGCTGAACAGTGTTATCCAAGTACTATGGCTTTGCTTTAATTTACCAATTCTCCACTGTGGTTAAGCTCTGGATGGACCGTTCCTTGCAATGTTAGTCCTGTCCCCAAGCCTGCCTTCCTGTCAGAGACGGAGAGATAAGGACAGACATATTGCAGGTTTATCAAGTTGATGCAAAGAACATGACACTGCAAAACACAACAAAATGTCTTGCAAGAGTGTTTTTAGAGATATGAAGGTCTAACCTCTTGGCTCGCTTGGTGATTTCACTCACCAACACCCCAGCATTACCAAGAGGGTTCTTTAGAGCTTTCTGCAAGCTCTTCAGCTGATTGCCTGCATTCTACCGAACAGAACACACATTTGAAAATGTAATTTACATACTGTGTTTGCATTAAAACACGTGCACTGGCAAACTCCAATACCAATTTTTAGCAGTGCCAGATGTCAACAACCACACATGATGTGAGCTTTAGGTGGTTTTGCTGAACAGGAAGCTCTAAGGCAGGCAGTTATGTTCTCAGCAGTGTTTTCCTCTTTTACCTGGAAGCCGTTGAGCGCTACGAACAGTCGCAGGATGTCATTGGTACCCTCAAAGATTCTGAAGATTCGCAGGTCCCTCAATACCCTTTCCACACCAGCATCCTGCATCAATAACATGTTGTACAGAGACTGATGTCAAAGTGCCACAAAAATAATCAATTCATTCTTTTAGTTCAGTTTAAATAGGAAATACATGAGAACATGATGGAAGTCATGTTCAATTTTCAAAATCCTCAGGATGGAAATAAATTTACGGCACACACACACAAACAGTAGTTTTTAAATACTAAATCAATATAGAATACAATACATCAGTATTTTTATATATTATATATATATATATTTTAAAATGTAATATTCCTGTGATGGCCAAGCTGAATTATCAACAGCCATTACTCCAGTCTTCAATGCCACATAATCCTTCAGAAATAATTCTAATATTCTGATTTAATTCAAGAATATTTTATTTTCCTTTTTAAACTCAAAGTGAAACAATTTTTGGCTGCCTTATATTCTTGTGGAAACATGATATCCTACCATTCATACATTTTGTTAAGTATATCTGAATAAAGAATAATATTAGTTTTTTTTTTTTAAGTTTACCATAATG
>JADLZN010004276.1:67500-414510 GCA_018155175.1 Sinocyclocheilus anophthalmus | reverse complement strand
CAGTATTTGTTGTTCTATGCTATGCTAAGTTAACATGCTAATCATTGGCAATTCTTTCTAATGTGGTTCTTCAGCTATCAGGTTAACAGCAAACTGTTCTCACATAGAAAGCATTTTTTTCACCTTGGAAGCTTTCCCTGGCATCAAGAAAAATGCTTGCCCTCAATATACAGTGCACCACAATAAGCACATGAAATGAAGGGTGCAGATAGTTTTGGCTCAGCAATGCACAAATATTTTTACTTTTCAGTAAAATATTTGTGTGTGATTGTGTTTGTGTGTGTGTGTTCATTTCACTTGAATCTCTTTTCAGCATCAAGACAAATATGTGTTAAATGGTCACGAAACACTAAACCACATTTTCTGAGATTTTAACAGATTTGTTGCATGTCAGATGGAAGATAATGTTAGCATCTGTTCATTTCAATTAGGAGAATTTATATATATATATATATTTCAATGCAGAGTAAAAATGCAAATGGATGTGCATTTAATTGTGCAATACAGTTATAGCCATCTCAGGATGTCTATGCATTTGTTTACTGTTTCAAAAACCATGCATAATATATTTATTTGTTTAGTTATGTGTAATGGTGAATTGCAGCATGCATTTGTGCTAACCTTTGATGCTTTTCACTCTATGAGAGTGAAAAAAAAATCAGACTGGATCAGAAGCTGTTATTGTTTTTTTCTGTCTTCCCTCTTTTCCCTCCAGTCTGCAGCATACCATGCCCACTTTTGTAGCTTTTTTTCAAAACTGTAGCGGAAACCAACTGGTGCTGAAATAGGAGGTTTCATCACACTCTAAGTAGCTGGGTTTCCAACAGTGGCATCAATTCACCAAAAGCCAAGGTATGGCGAACTCTGATGACAACATCAAATCTTTCTCAAGTGTGTAGTGCATCCAAAAATGGATCACATATAGCTTTGATCATAACACAGCAAATTAGACTGTTATAGACCTCTGTTATAAGAATGAAGGACCTTTCAAGTATACTTTTCAAGGCATTTCCAGTACTTTAAAACTTTTTCAGCACTTCAAAGCTCAAAAGTCTATCCAATTTAAATTTTATTTTTAATGTGATGACCAAAAACTTTTCTTTTTTTGTTCATCCTGCAAAGATTGTCCACATTTGTAAAACTAAAATACGATGTAGGAAAACTAACTAACTTTTATTTTAAACTAAAAAATTGAAATAAATTTTTTTTTCAACTGTTTTGTTTTTGAATTTATTTTTAGAGATGATCAAATCAATATTACAACATTAATTTATTTTCTATTTTTATCATTTTGTCTATTTTTGACACTTTTTGAACTGAAGTTTGATAGGAAAGGTCACAATGTCTCATGAAAAACAAAAACTTTTTTTCAAATTGTGAATGAAATTACACAGATATAGTGAGTAAAGAGCACTTCCTTAAAGACCAGAGTTTTGCCCTCTGCTGTGTTACAGAGCATCTGTGATCACTGAGCTGGAAGATGAAAACAATGGGCTGAGGTTCCTGCCCCCGGCACTGATGCAGAAGGGCTCACCTGAGTCTCCTACGAGACATCCAGCCTCAGCATATGCTCCTGACATCTAAGAGGGTTAGTTATATATAAATAAATAGAGAGAGAGAGTCTGTGTGCTCTGAAAATGCCATATTTACCGTTGTTTGCTTTGACCTAATGCAATGGAGAAATGTTTCCATGTCAGAACGCTTGTGAAGTAGCTTGTGACATCATGCGTGTCGTTTATCTTAACCTTTGGCTTTGTAGGATGCTGGGTTTCAGTACATCACACAGGCGTGGCCTAATGGTTAGAGAGTCGGACTTGTAACCCAATAGGTTGCGGGTTCGAGTCTCAGTTCCGGCAGGGATTGTAGGTGGGGTGAGTGAATATCCAGCGCTCTTTCCACCCTCAATACCACGACTGAGGTGAGACACTGAACCCCCAACTGCTCCCCGGGTCCCACAGCAAAAATAGCTGCCCACTGCTCCGGGTGTGTGTTCACAGTGGGTGTGTGTTCACAGTGTGTGTGTTTTTTCACTACTCACTGCTGTGTGTGTGCGCACATGGATAGGTAAAATGCAGAGCACAAATTCCGAGCATGGATCTACATACTTGGCCACACGTCCTTTCCTTTCCATTTTCTTTTCCTTTTCCTTAAATGGCATTATCTCAAGCACTGAAAGAGCACAGTACTTGCTTTCATAAGTATTAATTTGCTTATTTACTGCATTCTTTTTTCCTAAGGATTAATCTTTTTAGGGCCCAAGCACTGAAAGTATGCAGTGCCCTATTCTTCTCCTATGCATTATTATTTTTTAACAGTATCAGGGGCTTTCATGGCTTCAAAACTGTTAAAAAAATTGCACAAAAATAAAATAAAAATTATTTAAAAAAAAACAGTCATCGGCCATTAGGCTCGGGGCAAAAGCTGGAATTTAAGCATGTAGTGCCCCCCTGAATGCAGAAAATAAACCTATTTTCATATATCACAAGTCTTAACTTCACAGGATATCACAGAAGTTATTTTGCTACCTGTAACACATAATTTGTTATTGTTTAATAAGAGAGAAAAGCAAGTTAATTAAAGCGATCTGGTTGTTACATTCGTGTAACGTGACTTCAATGGTGTGTTCAATGTGTATGTTTACAACGTGATTTCGCAGTGTTGAGTAATGTAGCCAATCACAGGCATTTCCATTGAAAATAATGAGCAATCCAAGATGATTAAGTTACTAGTTGTGAGAATCCTCTCAGTATCTTTAGAAACACAGAATGAGTTTCTTTAGAGCTAGTTTACTACGTTTTACATGCGTGCAAATCCTCTTATTATAACAAAGTGGAGACACAATGATTTATTTTTAAGTTTAGTCATATTCATTGATTAAAATGAAAGATTTCGCACTCAGTGAGTTTGCAATGAACTGACTGACATCTTCAGTAATTATTAACCAGGCTGAAATCCAGAATAAAGTAGATTAAGCAAAGTATTAATGATATGATATTTGGATTTGATCAGAAAGACTGATGATTTGAATTGGTAATGTGCAGGGTGAGCTCCATGGCTGGTTTAATAATGCTGCTCACACAAAACTCATTAAACAAAACTCATATTTAGATTCATTCCATTCCATTTAATTACATCGAGGACGATAAAACAAACAGTTGAACATAACCTATTGGTTGTTGCTTCTTTGAAGAGGCAGACGAACTGTAAAATAAAGCAAACTACTTTTAAACTATGAAAGGAAGCTGCTGTTCAATACGTTTTTGATCAAATTTGAAGTTCTTTCCATATTTGAACGGTCGGTAAACATTGTTTACTACCATGTGTAACTCACACTGTGCAATTTGTTTACAGACTTTATTTTACTGTAATACTTTGAATTTTTGGACATCTTGTTGTCTGGATATATTCATTTTAAAAATAATTTAAATGCAATTCATATACATGCCTGGAATAACTTTTTTTGGTCACACTTTGTTTTAAGGTCCAATTCTTGCTATTAACAATCCATTGCTCAATAAACTCCTAATTTGCTGCTTATTTATAGTTAGTAAAGTAATTGTTAAGTTTAGGTATTGGGTAGGAATAGGGATGTAGAGTCATGCAGATAAGGCCTTACAGGTTGTGCATTAATAAGACTATAAACAGCCAATATGTCTAGTAATGCAACTTAGTAATAGTTCGAATTTGTCCTTAAATTATTTATTTTATTTTTTTAATGATGAACGTGTATTTTGTTTCTGAATTTAATTCACTTTGATATTTTTTGGGGCATAAAGGCAAAAATGTGTTACAACTTATCTGATATCCTAATCAAAAGTCTGGCATATTATTTTATTAATATTTCTATAATATTTATAATATTTGTTAGAATATTACAAACAATAATAAAAAAAACTTTGATCAACAAAGACACATAAGTCAATTAAAATATGATATAACTTGGCCTTTTATGGCAATGTTTGTTTAGGCTGTAAAAAAAATATTTATGATTTTAATATTTCATTGCATTTATACACAAATATTTTATTATTACTTATTTTTAAATATGTTATTTTATTTATTCTAAAACAACAATTGTGTGCTCAAATGTATTCAAAATGTAAGGAAATATGTTGTTATATTTTTAGTAAAAAAGAATTAAAAAGCTCAGAACATCCTTTCAAGCTTCTTAAAAAAAAAAAGAACAAAATATTGAATTGATTCTAGACACCCTGCAAAATAACTAAGAAATCATGACTGTGAACTTCAAAGTGACATAAACCTCAACAATCTCAACAACAATCAATGAAACATTATTACAGGGATTACCTATAATACATTGCACTCAAAAATACAGAGGGGACCCATTTGGAAAGCTACTTCCACCAAGGCCTGACTCTCTAATTTCAGAAATGAACAGCTCTCTCTACCTTAAAGAGGCTTAACACTATCATCATATAATACTCATCTGCTCCGCTCTGCTGCAGCATGCCGCTGTTTGTTTTGCGCTTAGCAGGGACTTGTGCTGTAGGTGGATTTTAATGTTGCCAGATGGCAGGCAGAGATCAGCGGCTATCTGTTTCAATGAAAATATAGTGACTAATGGAGACTATAATATCGACTACAACGATACAGGATTTTAATGTTTACTGTGTGTGTGTGTGTGTGAGTGTGTGTGTTGTGTATGATAGGAAAATTAAATTGCTGCCTGCCTTTAGATCATCACTGCAGGGGTTTAGTCTCGCTGTGGAGGATTACGAGGAGGTGTTTTAGTAACGTGTGGTGGAATGATGCCCTTTCTTCTTGCACTGGACCTGCAAGGATACCATTTTTGGAAAACGATAATGGCTCATTTGGTCTGAAAGCTTCCCAGTTTAGAACCATATATAAGCATATTCAAACATGACACCAAAACTCTGCAGAGGCAGATTTACAGTGCAATACACTTTTAAAGGTTCTCAGTCAGTTCTATGTAAATGCAACTCCCGAATTTTAGTACCAGTTTGCTAAAATATTGAGGGTGTTAAAATTAGAGAAAAGCCCAATGTTTTGAAAAGACTGAAAAGCATGCACCTCAAGGTTCAATTTTACAGATAACAATAGAGAAACTACAAAGAGTTTATCATAGCATAATATAGCAAACATACTGTGTGCACTTCAATTCATCTTCCACTGATTCTTAATTACTGGGGCAAAACAGGGTGAAGGAGGACTGATTAAGTACCAAGGACTTAATTTGGAACATCTATGTAAATATTTGGTTGCACTTTATTTTAAGGTGTTTTTGTTACAGTGTAATTATACATATAACTACTGAGTAATATTAATTAACTACATGTTCTTATTATATAGGGTTAGGATTTGGGTTTGGCTTAGGGTTACTTGCATGTAATTATGCATAATTAATTTTTTATTATAATAGTAAGTACACGTAATGTGCACCAATACCCACTGTAAAAAATGACTGTGAATTTAATGGTAAAAGACTGCAAAAATTCTACAGTAAAAACCTGTTAAATGGTTAACAGTAAATTCCCCTACTGTATACGGTGAAAAACTGTATTGGACATTAATTTTACGGTAGTTTTTGGAAGTGAAAAAGACTGTATAATTTACAGTGAATAACCGTAACTTGACATTCCCAGAATTCCCTGCGTTACATTTTCAAATTTGATGTTTTTTTGTTGACATAACTATGTTTCTTCTTAGTTTTTTCTTATCAGTTTTGTATATGAGGGTTGTGCGTTACACCTAATGTTGTTAAATTAATATTCAGTTACATGTGTGTTACCATGATGGTGTTTAACGTTTGTGTGAATGACACTGCACCTTCTATACATGTTATTATTTAAAAGCTTCTTGTGATGGGCTTTTGTTCATCATGTGACTTTCTCATCACCACTTGCTTTTGGTGGTTATCAGTGTATTACTAAGGTACAAAACAGATTTCAGTACTTTAGTAGGTTGGTATATTAACATTATATTGGTTAATGAAATTACTGTATTTAACTGTAAATTTAAGTTAATACTGTAAAACCTAAAACGTTGCTACCGTATTTTTTACGGTAAAATTCCGGCAACCACAGCTGCCGTTTTTTTACTGTAAATTTTACGGAATTATTTTTTACAGTGCACCTTAAAATAAAGTGCTATATATTTGTGTTTCTTAATATATATATGTGAATACTAATGTTATGATTTGTCAAAAAAAATATACAGTTAATAAAAAAATGAAATGGTACTTTTTATGTTAAAAAAAGTGTATATTTGTGTTCCATTGCCATGTAATATTCATAGCACTTACTTTTAGAAGTTTAATGTGTTTGACATAATATTGAGTTTTGAAACCATGCACAGCCCTCTTTGGCGTTAGTATGTATATATGAAAAATGACTTAGCTCTTATCTTTTAATGCAAAATGGAAATAATATCAAATTGCTATTCCATATGTGTTCTGACAGATAACAGATTAATCTATTTGATATCATAAGATTGGCATTTTCTGCAGCCTTTTCTCTTTATGAACATACCAGAGCAGGAAAAAATGCTTAATTTAAATCCCCTTTTAGAGCCTTTAAAACTTAGTTTTTAAAGGGATGTCCCCACACACCAAAAAAGAAAGAAAAATGAAAATTCTGTCATCTTTACTCACCCTCAAGTTGTTCCAAAGCTGTTTGAGTTTCTTTCTTCTGTTGAACACAAAAAAAAATCATTTTTAAGAATGTGGGGTAAGAGACTCGTGCAGGTTGGAACAGCTATCCTTTATTCAAATCTCTGGCCTCTTAAATTGTGCAAGAAGAAGATATATGCTAATATTTACGTCCTATATATGCACTCATCTTTTTTTTTTTTTTTTTTTTTTTTTTTTTTTTTTTTTTTTTGGGGGGGGGGGGGGGGGGTTGGTTGAAATGCACCTTGTTCGTTCATTCCAAAAAGTTCGTGTCAATAAATTATCACTAATAATACAAATGAATAGCTAATATTAATGAAGCCAAGTGGGTAAACCAAGATGTTATAATAAGTGACTGTTCAAGAATGCATTTAATGAAAAAGCAAATATTAAAACCATGCTGAAAGATGTATTTCAGAAGCCGGCGAAACTTAAAATCCAAATGTTACCCAGCATTGTATTTGCATCATTTCATCGGTTGCATTGCACGGTGTCGACGCGGACCGCTTAGAAACACTCTTCTGCCAACATAAAGCACAGCACTGAAAGCGCAGCTTGTGCAAAGGGGGCGGGAAGCGCGAATCCCTCGCCATTTCCAGCTAAGCCAATCAAACTCCTTCACGCCGTCAGCGAAACCTGCCTCTTTGTATCCGCTTCTGCAACATTAGTTACTACAGAGGCTCAGTGAGGGTTACCGACGAGTGCTGTCTCTGTCTGGAGCCGGTCTGTCAATGAGGACAACTCTAAACTTGCACACAAATGATCTTAAAAGCAACACTGTTTTTTTTTTTTTTTTTTTTAGCAGTGACCTGACGTTAGTTGTGAAGTAAACGTAGGATTCTTTCTTTAAAACAAATCCCATTACTTTGTCACAGTTATTCGTGTCGTCGGCTGTCAGATTCACATCTGCCTCAAAACTAAAGCGAATATTAGTGTAGGCTACAGTAATAGACAGAAACTGTTTAGCCGACACTTTTGCCGTTTTTGATGTCCTGAGAGAGAGAAAAAATGAAGGTTGAGCCTCAGGGACACCGCTTTAGTATGTCGCTTTTTTTACAGCGAGGCTGAAGGGAAATTTAAAGACCTAAAAATAAAGTGTCGGGTTCTACTCCACAAAGAATCATTTGCACTTCCTACCGCAGAAGGAGCAGGACATAAATAGTTCTGACATGTGGATGTAATTTCAGAGAAAAGGCAGACAGATGCAGAGAAATCAAACGCGAGCGGGTGAGAGAGAGACGGAACAGTTTGAATCGGGTCTGCAGATCTGTGACAAGGAAAAGCCGTGAGAAAATATTCATAATTTTACAAGCAAACGATGTAATGGGAGGGAAGCGGACTGCAGAGAAATGACTGGCTCTTTGACGGCGCTTTAGCAGATTAAAACATCAGAGAAATCCCATTTAAGCTGATATCCATTTGCGGGAACTTGTCGGGATGGGAGCCACGCTGATCGTACACACTTTAGGTTTGGTCTTTTGCGGCACCTTGCTGAGTTTCGTCTATGTCTAGTTAATTTCTTTCTTTCTTTCTTTCTTCTTTCTTTTTTCTTTCCCCTTTCTTTCTTTTCATTAATGAATGAAATTTATTCGGTCTTCTTTTAAAGCATCTTAATCCTGGCTGACCTCTAGACTCTAAAGAATGCTGGGTTAAATACAACCCAGTGCGGGGTAAAATAGGGACAAACCCAGCAATTTGGGCTGTTTTGACCCAGCGGTTGGTTTAAATGTTTAACCCAACCTTCTAGGCAGTAACCCAACCGCTGGGTCAAAAAACCCAATTGCTGGGTTTGTCCTTTTTTAACCCAGCGCTGGGTTATAATTTAACCCAGCATTTTTTTAGAGTGTACACTCTATTACTGAAGCGTGTCAAGAATCAAAGAGACAATGGGATTTTGTTAATTTTTTTTATTATTAGTAACATTCTGGTACCACAGCCCTAGTCTGTGCCATCCTTTCTTCCGACTCATTAAGATTGTCTTGAAATCCTTTTATTTCGCTTCTGTCGTATTTTCCTCATTGCAATAGGCTGAAGAAGATACTATTATATCGTCTTGGTTTAACTCATGATTCAGATTAACAACCTCAACCAAGCCCGAGTCAATCCATATAACCCATTTACTGTTATAAACTTGAGTGTACACCTAAAAAATGCTGGTTTTAAATACAACCCAGTGCTGGGTAAAATATGGGCAAACCCAGCAATTGGGCGTTTGACCCAGCGGGTTTAACCCAAAAAAAAAAAAAAAACAAAAAAAACCCTTCTGGTAGTACCCAACCGCTGGGTCAAAACAACCCAATTGCTGGGTTTGTCCCTATTTTACCCAGCACTGGGTTGTATTTAACCCAGCATTTTTTAGAGTGCAAGACCTTATGATACATCAACAAAACCTTATGATACTCACCCTCAGAATTCATCAGCACATGTGATGCAGAGCAAACTATATTAGGTTAGTTGTAGTAATAAGGCTTTATACATGCTTTACGGGTTTATATTCACAGCAGTGACTCTTTATGTCTTGGTAGAGTGCCCTTATTAAATAAAAAAGGGACTCCTGATACAGTGGTGGTGGATGTTCACTCACAATGATGTGGCAGGTAAAGGATGTTGCTTTTTAAAAACTTCACATAGTCAGATGTGCACTAATTAAAGCCACTCTGTGGCGAAAGCTGCAATTTGTCACAGCATGAACAGAAGGTTGCGCTTTGTTTCTCACTATAAGCAAGATCAATTACATGTCTACGAGTCATCACTGTATAGGCTATTTCATATTTACTAACACACAAGGCATCAAAAACAGAAGCATTGTCAAGTGCCTTGTGCGTCGCTATTAAGATGCTAAAAGTACCCCAATATTGACAAGCTAGGAACTCCTTTGTTTTTTGTTGCTTGCCTTATGCATCAGATGATGGCCCTTGGGTTTGTGGGGCCCCTGGCAAGATCATGAAAAATGTGCCCCACCAATATTGACAGTATTAAAGCTACATAACCACTACAAACATGACAACCGCATTGAAATAAAATGACAAGAAATATGCATTAATAAGCATCAACATTAAGTTAAAATCTATGTTAATGCATAAAGAATAGTGTATATTTATTAAATATGTGTTTAACTATTTTTAACCACCTTTTATCTCTAATCATCTAGTTCACCTAAATGTGACAAATACAATTATTGAAAGTACAAATAAATCATATAGAGATTAATATGAGGTCATAGTGTAATGTTGTATAATAATTTTATTGTACGATTGATGGTTGAATTTGATTTCTGTCGATTGAGTGCTTGAAATTCCATGTCAACCACTCACATATAAACACTTATTAATTAATTGCCCAGATTATTCTTGAGAAAACAGACTTTGCCAACAGAAGTGCTGTTTCTGCCATCCAAACAGTACTTTAAACACAGAAAGCATCTTAGATAGGCACAACATAATAATTGTGTGCTTATTTTGTGCATTTGCAACAACTTCAGCACGTTTGAGGAAAGTTTAAAATCTGTGGATAGTATACGGTATTCCATAAACCAGCGATGCTGCGTGACATGAATGCAATTTTGCAGATTACCGATGCATTTTATATTTCACTGTTTGCTGCGCCTGTTTACGCTGTGTTTATTGTCACTTGCGATTTAACTTATTTATCAGGTATTTTTCTTTTGGTGACTGAAAGCTCATCTTATACTTCACACTATTTTTGGTTGTCACCGTCATTGTGGTTTGTGTGTTAAAGGATGAGGTCCTGCTTGTTTTTGCATTATTCTGGTGTGACGATCGCATTTTGTCAATGGATGTTTATTTGGCAGTAACTGTACTAAAACCATAATGTATACTTCCCCACAGGGCCCCCAGGCAGCCGACCTTCTGTATTGCCTGTAGGATTGGCTTAGCTTACTCTAAACCTAAACGCTTCTTAACAATATGAAACACAAAACAGGCAGATAAAAGTACAGTCACAGTTATTTAATGCAAAAACTGAACAAAAAATACAGCAGAAAATAAGTTGTGGTGCATTCCAAGTCTTCTAAAGCATAAAATATCTTTGTAAGGAACAGAGTGAAACTTCTTAAGGTTTTGATAGCTGAAAATGATCCCAGTCGCAGTCGCATCTCATTCAAAAGATAAATCTGAACTTTAGCCTGATGTAGTGAGTCATGAGACACAGGAGAGCCAATGGCGTTTCACAATCAAAGCATATATAATGCTTCTGCAGGCGGCGATTTATGAATGCATTACGGCGGATGGAAACTGTGATAATGAGATTTGAGTCTGTTTCTCACACAAAGCAATTGTTTGGCCTTGGAAGTCTTGAAATGTTTGTAATTTTTTAATAAACGTGTCTGTAGTTTTATCCACCTGTTTTAAATATTGACAGATGGTTATTTTAGGAGTAGAGGTCTGGTTAGATGCTCAAAAATGTCTCAAAAATAGTGCAATGTTAACAAAATTATTATGGCTGACTATGATTAAATTGAAAATCATACCCTAAATATTTATACAATTTTACTCAAATAATAATTTAATGCTGATAAATTTCCCATGCCCTCTGCATCTGTGTATTGACACCAAAGGTTGAAAAGGTTATTAGTTGTCAATATATTGATGCCTAGGGGTAACCTTAGCATCTTAATAATGACACTAAATGTGATTGACCGTGCTTCAGTTTTTGACGCCTTGGGAGTGAGAACAGGTTGTGTATACAATCGAATGGATTGTGCATTTGATATTTCCAAACACATTTTCCAAAATTGCTCTAGCAGGTTTTCATCTTCAACGGAGACGTACAGAATCTAGTCAACCATCAGATTTGCCATTTAAGGAAGTCACAGCTTAATTATGTTGGACTATGTTAGACTTTAAAAAATAAAATGCTAGTTCAGATACATTGGAATTGCTGCAAATTGCATTAGATGCTGTAGGTGATAAGTAGAGCTTATTTGAAAAGTGCCTAAAAGTACCTTAAACAAACTGGATTTTTAAATTTTCTGTAGAAAATGTAAGTGGAGCTTGTTTTAGGGTGATTGTCAGGGTGTTTCTTTTTTTTGTTACAAAGGTGTTATGAGTCTTTTTTAGGACATTGCTTTGCTAGGTGGTTGCTATTGGTGTTTTAAGTGGTTGCTTAGTAGACCAAGTCTATGTGATATTCTGTTTGCTATATATGTTTTTTTTTATCCAGAACCAGTGTGTTTTTCTTCAGACCCAACTTTACACTGGCTGAATTACACTGAGCTAACTTGTTGCTAAAATGCGATTTTGTAAAATATTAAGATATTTATATTACTCTGGCCCAACGTGATTTTCCAGCAGGTCTAAGAGAACTGTCACAATATATTTTCTTTGGGTAAAATGTACCAAACTTAAATAGCTCTAATGTATTTTTTCTGTATTTCACTGATACTGTATTTTGCTGATCTTGTAGTTGTTTGCATGCATTTCACATTGTTGCATACTTTTACATTCTTTCAAAATATGCAATTACAGTATGTACACCAAAATAACAAACAATTTGTGTATCAATTTTATAAACTTAAGGGGTAATTTACCCTAAAATGAAACTTCTGCCATCTGTTTATTCACCCTCAAGCTGTTTTGAACCTGTAAGTGTTTAATTCTTCTTTTGAACACAAAAGAAGATATTTTGAAGAATGTTGATAACCAAACCGTTTCTGGTCCCCATTGACTTTCATTGTATATATATACACATATATACTGTATATATATATGAAAGTCAATGCAGGCTTGTGATGACAGATTTTACATTTTTAATGGACCCCTTTAGGGTTGTGCATCAACTTTGAATTATCATTGAATTAAGTACTGATTTTGCAAAGCGAATCCACGTCTTTTCAACAGAATGATGTGTTCTGTGTGCAATGCCTTATCCTAGATGCAACACACTGTGGTTAAATTAATTTAATTTAATCCACTGACTGATTCAATTAATGAATGTAGACACCATTCTAGCACAACCAGTTCTAGCAGAAGCTGTATTCAGTGCATAATTGAAATAAAACAGTATTGCTCACATCTAGTTGTGGTGGATACTCTGAAGGTGAACCACTCAGTTACAGTCACATTCAATACAATTCTCAGTGGGTCACCCAGCATGCCTTGTTATAGAAAATGTTGTCTGGATGAAGTGACTCACTATGTTTCTCCATTTATTAAAAAAGAAATTCAACTTTTCAGAAACCATGGCATGCAACTAATGCCTGACGTATGACTAATTTGTCACTCAGCTGCATACATATTTGTCCACAGAATAACAGTGAGGACACTATACTCTCTTGTCATTGGAGGCAAATATTGTGACCTAACACCCAGGATTCACATTTAGCCAAAATGTCTGTATAAAATAAGTGAATCACTCCGCGATTGCAGCTACCTCACTGCATGAGGTGAGATGAGTGTTATTATAGTCAATCAGTGAACATGCAGGAGCAAATAACCAGACTTCTAAATCCACTAAGTTGAATCCTCTGTAACTATATATATATATACTGTATATATATGACTCCACCAGTTCAGCTTATCTGCGTACTGTACAGCTTTTTACATAACAACTGCACTTTTAAAGGGATACTAAACTGAAAAATTTTAATTCAGTCATCATTTATTCACCTTCAAGTTGTTCGAAACCTGTATGACTTTCTTTCTTCTGTTGAACACAGAAGAAGATATTTTAAAGAATGGTGGAAACCAAAGAGTTGCTGGTAGCCATTGACTCCTATAGAAAACAATACGATGGAAGTCAATGGCTACCAGCAAGTGATTGAGCCTCCAGCTCAAACACTGCTGAGTGAAATATAAAATTTTATTTATCCAATGGCTAACAATGGACACTATTTAGTCACCTAACATGAACATTTAGTCGAGTGACTGTGTAAATATGTCCAAAAATGTCTTTTGAATTAGTTGTTACATATAATGGTAAATAATTTAAACCTATACATTGTCAAATTTAATATTTGGTAAGACCAGACAGAGGTTTTGCCCATTTGTCTGTGTTTTTTCAGCATTTCTCATCAAGTGATTCTCTGTCAAGTTAAAAAGGAGTTTATCTTTGAAAAACACACCTTGAGATTCCTGCATTGTTTCATTCTATTGCATTTCATCTCATATCCTGTCTGAATGGTCTTATTACAGCACTGTGCATAAAGAATAAAGGTCAATGCTAAGTCTGAGCTGCAAGTCGCGATGAAACGGAAGTAGCGACAGACTGTGATATGCATCTGAGTGTAACAAATTATCAGAAAAAAAAAAAATTCTCCCTGCATGGATGAGTTGTTTTAAATAAGATCAATAACATGCATTTAAAAAAATAGATAGGGTGAATTTTCATCTCATGCCAACTTTAATAAACTATGATATTGAAAATACTGTGGCACTGCATGTGTACATGATATCATAATATTGGGATACCATACAACCCTTGTATGAGTTATGTATCAATATTTGCTTGTGAAAGTACGAAATGTACCGCTTGGTGTGGACTAGGTTCAGGTGTCAACATGGCATTTATTATATATATATAGATATATATATAAATCTATATACTATATATATATATATATATATTATATAACATATATATATATATAATCATGCCATATTCTTCTATGATCAACTTTAGATTAGATCCTATGATAGATTCTTTTGACCTAACTGAACTTGATTATTTATTAATTATTAATTATTGACTGATTAAACTGAGTCAATCAGTCATGCTGGCAGATAAATCTATCCTAGGGATGTGACTGAAGCTGAATGCCTTATTCAGAGCGGCATGGATAATGACTTCAAAATGAATTGCAAAATCAAAAGAATAATAGAAGAAAATATTCTGTAGATGCAGTCACTCCTTGTTCATGCTGAATAACAGATAAGCCCGATAAAGAACTAAAATGACTATGGCATGAGTGTGTAAAGTGAATTGAGTGTAAACTCAATTAAAATGAATTAAAATGAGCACAGCGTGATCAAACAGCCATATTGCAGTTTCTCATTTGCAGCAAGCATGTGAAGTTGCTACAACAACCAGATACATTGCATGCTGATTTCCTATAAGGGCTTCCCTGAAGAAGTGCTGTAGCTAATGTGCAGACAGAAGCCTCATTCATTAAAGTGAAGCTCTCAGTCATTTGTCAGCAGTTGTACCGTAGTGTGTCATCAAATCTGATAATCTGATGATAAACCAGTCAACTGTTCAACTACTGGCACAAATGTATGTTGTGATATATGTATGAATTAAACTTTGAAGAATAGAGGATTGGAAATGCTTTTCAGTGTGTTGTACATGGGTTTCACAAGCTATATTTTTCAGTGGTATTCAAAGAGTGGTGGGCACATAACCTTTTCATTTTATTTACCCATTATCATTAATTGGATTTTAAATTTAAAGTATTTAATGCATTTTGAAATAAAAATGAATTATACAATGCATATTTGCTTATGTTAATAAAAATGTTAATGTTCATGTTAGTTCACAGTGCATTAACTTAATGTTAACAGATACAACTTTTGATTTTAATTTACATATTTAATTAACATTAACTAAAATTAATAAAAGCTGTAATAAAAGGTATTGTTCATGTTAACTAATACTACTAATAAACTAATGTTAACAAATGAAACCGTATTGTAAAGTGTTACCCAGAATTACTTTTTTAAAATGGACTTTTCACTTAATTTGTACAGATTTTGCCATTGTAACAGATACCTGCTGCACTACACACCATTAATCTGCCCTGTTATTTTTGCTTTTAAAACTGAAGCACATGTGCTGAGAATTTGTTACACCCGAAGAAGTATGTCTTTATTCTGAATTAAGTTTTTAGAAGTCCTTTGAACAAATGATTAATTGATTTGTACTTTCTTCTTCAAAAGAGGGTTTTTGAGATCAATGCAACAAGGAAAAATTAAAAACTTCAGTATATTCTTGGACACACCAGCAGTCGCAATTAACAAAATTGAACGTTTGCATTTGTTAAATGAAAAGTATAAGTCATGCTGTAGTGTTGTTTTTTAACTCCCCATCAACAAAATGGAAAATGTAAAAAAAGGAGATGTATCTATTGTGACTTAAAAGTATTCCAACGAATTCTCCATTTCACAGGGTGTATCTACTATATGCAGTTGTGTGTTTACATACTGTAGGTTGTTTAAAATATTACGTTTTTGGACACTATTTGAATGACTACATTATCTTTGAATTACATTATCTTTGAAGCCGCTTTGCAGTTTCAAAACATTTTTACAGCAACAGAAGTCATTGCACTTTTTTTATGTTTCATCTGTAGTCTTCTTACTCATAAGCTTCTTATACAGTATGCAGAACAGTTTCAAAAATGTTGTCATCCCCCCCATACCCTTGCTATCTTTTCCAGACATATGGTCTAAAAAACCTGGCTAGTTTAACTGAACTGAACGTCCAATGGTACAACATGAATCATTGCAGCTACACAAAAAGACAGTGAAGAAATTGATCCGCTTTGGCTTTAAACCCCTCGTATTTCTTCTTCAGCTCTTCACACCAAACGTAACATTGGAGTCTGATCTATTCTTACAGTGTTATACATGTGCTTCAGCTGGATTTGGGACTGAAAATTGACAGTTCAAATCGCTTTACTTTATCAGCAGTGTTTTCACAGTTACTTTGACAGCTTTGACCTTCAGGAAGAATTCCCACTGATTGGCCTTTTCATGTGTGCATCTATTACTAGGTACAAACTGTCATGATTGCAATCAATTTTTTTCCTGAATTCATGCACTTGATGGGAGAAACCAGTGTGTCAGTTGTAAAGTAATGGTGTTTGCCATAATGCATGGCTTTAATTGCATTTAGCAGGACACTTTTAGGCACAAAATTGTGCCACTGTAGGTATGTCCAGTTGAATCTTGGTATATCTGTGTAGTGGTGAAATAACTGTTTTTAAACAGGTCTTCTGCACACTCCCACCATCCTCCATTGGTCAGACAAATAGAAACTCCTGCCTCAAACTCACACCATTGGTTGAGCCAATGTGCAGTGTTGGACTGGTCGGATGGTCAAACAAACTGAGCAATGTTTTCAAAGCACCGCAGTCAGGAAATCAGCCTACCAATGGCTCATTTATAACTGATGCTACACATTAAACTGGGATAGGACAGAGTATTTATTGATATAGCAGCTTCAGGACATGTTATAATTTCGCCT
This sequence comes from Sinocyclocheilus anophthalmus, assembly GCA_018155175.1. Lineage (NCBI taxonomy): Eukaryota > Metazoa > Chordata > Actinopteri > Cypriniformes > Cyprinidae > Sinocyclocheilus > Sinocyclocheilus anophthalmus. The sequence goes on along the minus strand of JADLZN010004276.1, from coordinate 397,661 downwards.
CTTCTGCTAATTACGGTACTTGCTCATGATTGTTTTGTCATTGGGCAGAGACGTGAATGACCTTTCGTATTGACTGCAAGTCTCAGGCATTAGATTGAAGCAAATGCGGGTGTCGTGATTACTCTTGACCATTTTTGCCATTCATAATGTTGATGACTAAATTCAGATTTAAATGAAATGTATTTTAGAGTACAATTACAATCCATCATTATAAGTAGGATATATCTGTACTCTACTTAACTCTTTCCCTACATTTTTTTAAAAGTTGCCAGCCACCGCCAACGATTTTGATGCACTTTTTTTTTATCAAAACCTGCACGATATTTTTTGTTGGTATGAAAATTTCTGAAATACAACTATGTACAAAAGCAAGACAGACCCCTAACTGCGCTTCATAAAAAAAACGAAAACAATACTGTTTTTATTTCTACGTGAGTCTTCATGCATTCTTTTTTTTTTCTTGAATGTGGGCAAGTTTTATTAAAAAGACCCAACATTTTGAAAAAAAATGGTGGAGGAAATGGCGTTTTTGTCAAAGACTATCCTACTCTCGATTCGAGATTCATAACTATAATCAAGCAATAGTGGAGTAGATTCGAGTCCATCAACAACACTCCTAAAAAAAAACCACAACTCACTTCCTGGGTCGACATTTTATTTGGTAACGTTGGACAGTTTTTTGATTTAAATGCTGTTTAATGTTTGATGAGCGTGTTATTTTGCATATATGCATCTTCTTCCATATGCAATCTCTTGTTTCTGCTTCTTCTTCATTGTGTTCTGATCCAGAGATTCAGCACTCTTTCAGAGGATGTGTAATAGCGCCCCGTACCGTATAACGTTGTCTTATAAATGACAGAAAATTCCGTCTGTGGCAGGGAAAGGTTTCATTAGAGTTCTAGATTTAGGGAACTTGGTTGGCTAGAAGAATTGTTTTGCACAGTGATCATTTCTTTTTCATAATTGGACACAAAAATGCAACATTTGAATGTTTTCCCTCTTGATTCATAATCTATCAAGGATTGAAAGATCAAAACCTGTTTCAACTTCATAGTTAGAACAGTGTCCTTAAGATTTTTTTCTAATGCATTATTTACGATCCAAATTATTTTGAGATTACTCTAGGCATCATAGAGTCATAGAGTCCAAACATGATTCGGAAATGTTGAACTTTCAACCAAGTATTCTTGTATACCTTAATAAATGTTTGTATACATTGTTGTGTCACAAACAGCATTCAATACGTGTATACAGTTCTTTGAATGATTAAGCATCAGAGCAAAGAATACACTGACTGTGATTGGGGGTCTCTGCATGTTAATGCCACCATTGTGTTCAAAGGGAGTTTTGAAGTTTACCATCCTCCCTGCCTTCTACACATTAAAACTAAGAACACAATAAGCAGACTAATATCTGTGCGCATAAAGCTTACACCCACTAAGGAGTCAACATTCCTCTATGAGAGCTAAAAATTTCTTGCTAAGGATAAAAGTAACTGGAAAGAAATATAGCTCAATTGAAAGTGATATCTTTCTTGCTGGATGATAGAGACAATTAGAGAAATATTACAAATTTGCAGCCAGTCTATGGACTGACATACAGCGTGTATTGGCAGCAGTCCATGACTCAGATCTCATAACGCTTGTGTTAATAGTTAAGGCCTCAGTTTCACTGCATGGCGTGGCAAGGCAATACGATGGCAGTATTTGACTCAGGAAAATGCTGTTTACTTGACTTCCCTTGACCTTTGCAAGGATTTCCCCCCACCTTTTCCACTCAAAGAATGTTGGAGTGTGAGTAACTCAATGCCAGTTTTACAGCAAACTAAATATGTGTCACAGGTAGCACAAATATTTCAACGAGAAACATTTTGCCTGTCAGAGTTTTGGATAGAGTCCATGATGAGCCGAGCCGTGAGTAAAGGATTTCCCGTTTATGCATTATATACTGACGTCTCCAAGCTGGCTGATGATGTTTTTTTTGGGCATCCAGTTTATAGTGAATAATGAAAATATATCAAATATATTTGGGGAAATTATAGTAGACTGATAACTTAGCAGAATGTTTTCTCAGGCAGTTAGTATGACATACAGAAGTGAATTGCTTTTTCTTTTGTTAATGCTATGCATTAAGTCTCAGATTGATAATCCAGTGATTTCATCATCATCACACCCCAGCAAGTACAGTGGTTCATTGCTTGGATTGGCTTGGTATGTATTTTTGGGGATTTGTATTAAAATACTAAAAATAAATTTAAATATTTCTTCCCCTGAATATCTGCATGATTGCAAAGTTTTTTTTTCAATATTGTCTGATGTTGCTCAATTTAGCCACTGAAGGTAATTCCAAACAAAGCCACAGCAGAACTGTTGTGCCTTTCCAAGCAGCATACACTGGTGTTTTAAAACTGAATGAATTGAGTGAGTCAATGATTCATAATGGCAGTCACTTGGTTCATTTCTGAATCAGCCATTTGAACAATGAATGAATGACTGAATGACTCACTGGTTGCGCCAGTGCTTTGTTGGCCACCTACTGGTGGTTTTAGTTTCATATTGAGAATATCACTTCCATAAAAAATATCTATATTCATATTTTCAAAAGAACATTCATGTCCATTTAAAACCCATTAATCGTATAGCATTATTTATGCAATTCTAATTGTAGTGTAAATGCATTCATGCCACCTCTGAACAGTCTTTGTAAATATACCTAAAGCAGGTGGTCTACACATGTGCTAGAAAGCTTCATCTTTGTGTCTGCACTATTTTTCTCCAGATGTTATAACCAATAAAAATGTCTCTGTACTCTTTTAAACTAAATTTGCAGCTATCCCCTCCCCTCCTACTCTCCATCACCAAGCGCTTGTTCAGTGCAGGGACCACGTTCTGTTGTTGTTGAGTCCTCCCCCCCCTCTCCGCTATTTTGTTGTTGTTCCGTCTTTTTAGTTTCACTTTCTACTGTGAAAAAACAGCCCGGGTCAGTATTTTATCAAAAATATCTTAATTTGTGTTTCGAAGATGAACAAAGGTCTAACGTGTGAGTAATTAATGACAGAATTTAAATTTTTGGGTGAACTATCCCTTTAAAGTCAAGGTTTTTTAAATATATTTTTTGTAATTCAATTGTTCTTCCCTCCCCCCCCCCCCCTCATTTAAAAAAAACACTAAATGAGATGACTTTTCAGCCCAAATTGATGTGCGATTAATTTGTGATTAATTAGATTAATTAATCGGCACATCATGTAATTAATTAGATTAATTTTTAATTAATTTTAATCGCTTGACAGCCCTAGTACAAATACTTCAGTAATACAGCTAAACTGCAATCTGACCTCCTGACTCATTACGTAGCTATAGTGGTAAACATCTGCCACTAGTTTTCACATTGCTGCTCATGACGATGATGCAAACATACGACGGTTCTTACCCAGAACTACAATGTGAAAAGAGATCTGTAGGGGCAGGAGGAGGATGGTGCAATTGAGCTCAGTTTCAGACCATGCAATTGAACCGAGTGTGAAAATGGCATGAAAAACACAAAATACACACATCCAAGACAGTAGGATCATTATCTCAGAAAGTAGGAGGCGGTTAACTTTTTGCTATGCTTTTGCATAGACCTAATATTAAAAGGAATCTAGCATTTTTTCCCTTCTGTGTCTGGTTGGGATGATGTGTGCCATATGTGGGCAGATGACAGCTTTCAAAGGGATATGTACAGAAGGACTGTGTGAAGTGGATATTCTTTTACGATACTAGGGAAATATGTCATGATACGTTGACAATCCTTAGAGAATTCTAGCCATCTCTTTGCTCGCTATCATTTGGTGTACTAACCCACACATTTTATATACTATTACAGCTGTGTAAGTTTTTTTCGTCTGACACCTGAATTTATGATATTACTATTGTAATTGCATTTTATCAGATGACTTAATATATAGGCAAGGCAAGGCAAGTTTATTTGTATAGCACATTTCATACACAATGGTAATTCAAAGTGCTTTACATAAAATCAAATAAAAACAATAATCACAACAATAAAATAAGGAATTTAAAAACTTTGAAGATGATTAAAACATTTATTTAAAATTAATTTAAGGCAGTTAAAAATAGAAAATTATTATGCATACATAAAATACTTTGCAATCAGTTTGGACATCGCGCAGTGCTCATTCAATAAATGCACAGCTAAACAGATGAGTTTTGATTCTGCGTTTAAATGTGACTAATGTTTTAGCACATATGATCTCTTCTGGAAGCTGATTCCAACTGTGGGTGGCAAAATAGCTAAAAGCAGATTCCCCTTTTTTTTTGTGAACCCTTGGTATTTCTAACTTACTTGATCCTAATGATCTGAGTGGTCTTTTAGGTTTATATTCAGTGAGCATATCTGCTATATATTTAGGTCCTAGGCCATTGAGTGATTTATAAACAAGTAAAAGTACTTTAAAATCAATCCTAAATATAACTGGAAGCCAGTGTAAAGACCTGAGGACTGGTTTAATATGCTCAGATTTTCTGGTTCTAGTCAGAATTCTGGCAGCAGTGTTCTGGATGAGCTGCTGCTGTCTAATTGTCTTCTTGTGAAGGCCGGTGAGGAGCCCATTACAATAGTCCACCCTGCTGGTGAAAAAGGCATGAACAAGTTTCTCCAAGTCTTGACTGGAAACAAAACCTCTAATTCTTGCAATGTTTTTTAGATGATAGTATGCTGATTTAGTTACCGCTTTGACATGACTACTGAAACTAAGGTCTTTCTCCAGAATCACACCAAGATTCCTGACTTTTATTTTTAGTTGTTAGACCCCTAGCATCAAGGTATGCATTCACCGCTGCTGAAGAGAGCACACAAGCGAAGGGGTCGGTAGGTGTGGATATCGCATCCACTCCAACATAGGGCACAACAGTACACAGCAACAGAGTGAAGAACAACAGCTAAACTGCCCATTATAAAGACCAAAATACTGTGGCCGCACAGGGCACCCCTACAAACTCCTCTCAAGGGGAAAGCGAGGATGCCCGTTTTCCACAAGTTGGTATGATTCTTTAGGGTCTTCATGAAATGTCTGCAAAATAGTAAATAAACTGCAAAATAATATTAATTATATATTGAACAATAAACTAATGTTAACAGAGGCAACTTTAAAATTTCAAAATGTATTAGTAAATGTTGAAATTAAGACACTCTAACAAGGTACAGTACTTTTACAGCTTTTATCAACCTTAGTTAATACTACAAATGGACTCTTATTATAAAGTGTCACCATTTCATTTCAACAGTCATGCTTAAAAATGCACATTTTTAAATATATACACAAAGGCCATAGCATTAAAATATATACATATGGATATTGTATGTATACTCTCACACTTTATTTGTTTCTATTTAAGAACACTTGATTATCTAATCAAAATAACAGAATATGAAGAGTTTGATTCCAAAAAGCTATAAATCCATTTTGATTTAATTTAATTAAATATGTGTTTTCCTTTTTCCCCGTAAGAGTGAAGATAAACAACATTTTCTGTTTTCAACCTTTCAATAAGCATCTTTTAGGTAATCAATACCTAAAAAATTTTCATCCAATTTTGATTTTCCAAGATTATTTAAAAGTGTATGAGGTTTTCCAAAATGCAATAAATCCATGACATGGTTTTTTTTTTTTTACAAAATGCAATAAATCCATTCAAATCAATTTTCATATCGAAACTGTTGAAAATACACAACATAGTAAATTAATCCACATATGACAGCCTCTGAACTTGGTCAATACTAATCTTATATGCAGGCACTGGACTAAAAATATATTCAATCAGTCATCGCTCCCAAAGAATTCAACGGGTCATCTCGTTAATGCTATAAATTAATTACAACAAAAGAAAATTTCATCATGAACAACTATCACAACAATATCACATTAAACCAGAAATTGCAAAATGACGTCCCTTACCTTCACTGTTCCAAAAGTGCATTCATCTTCTGTACATTATTTAGTTACCTGTGCTATACCTGTATTAACAAAAACATTAATGCATAAAATAAAACACTTACACTTACAAGCTACGCAATACACGTTCCTATCGAATGCGACTCCTCTGCGATATGAACACGAGATGCAGTGAACCTATGGCATCTGTGTATTAAATGCCGCTTCCATCCTTAAGAGCACTTGTGGAGTTTAACAAATCACAGAACCGTCTTTACCTGAAGATATTCGCATGATAATCACATGCGATTTATCGTGCAACCCTAATTTTTTTGTTTTCGTTTAGCACAAAGTACAAAAAGATAGAAACTAGGATGCAGGGTGTATTCAAAAGCCCCTCCATTACTGTCTAGAGTGTGTGGAATGGTGCGCTGTGATTGTTTGAGCGGATATATCGCATTCTGCAGAGATGGAGGACTGGCGTTTGTCGCGGTTTGGAAAAAAAGGCAGAAAACATGACAGAATAACTCGGCGGATTTCGCATTTTGCGTAAAATTTAAAATGTACTTTCAATACCGACCAGATAAAATAATGATTTTGGCAGAAACTCAATTTAGAAAAAATGGTGTTTTGGAACCAAACTCTTCATATGTTAGTCACACCGGGCAAAAGCGCAGCGTCGCGTCGCGTCTAGGACAACTCAGGTATCACATACACCGGACGCGTCACGTTCATTGAAGTGGCGGTCTAAAACAGTTTATTTAATCACCAAACGGGCAAAATTTCACTTCAAGAATGATCAAAAAAGCAGCATAGATGAGTTTAAAGAAAAAGCGTGATATGTATTATAGCTCTATATGAAGTATACTGACTTTATTAAAGCCACAGAAAGACAAACGTTTCACTGAAAAATACACAATCCACAATTTTACAGCCCAGGGTGAAGTCATTATGTACATTCACAATGATTTGGGACAAATATAATGTAATTTAATGTAAAACTGTGAGTGGCGCTCCGCGGCGCAGCAGGATTTCTGTCAGCTGCATGAACATCATGTCACAGCTTTAAATCTGCAACTTTGCTGGCTAACAAATGCTTTAATGTGACCAGCTGGATATAAACTAATGCAAATAGATGGTAACAATCATGACATTAAACATTTGGGTTGGACTTGTGTGTTTTTGATTACGTTGTTTTAACCACTTGAGGTAATACTAATGTTCGCGTCCTCTCAGCCTTGACTTTCAGCAGCATGTACTTTAAACAAGACACTGAAAACACATGTGAAAAGTGAAAAGATCATTGCACAGCACATCAGATTATTTATTTTTACTCACATTTGGCACTTGGTGAGTGTTAATTTTACTGCATAGTGCAATTCAAAACCAGCAACTTAAAAAGCATAAACAGCACACAGCCACTTGACAGAGATTTACTTTATAAAGCTTTTTTCAGTAATATATATATGTCAGTAATGGTAAATAGCACCAAGCGGGATAATCTGTTGGTACCGTTTCTTGTTCATAGCCAGAGCTGCCAGTTATCTCTACACCAACCATTCAGTAGATCACGCTCATGATAGTTTAGACAGAATGGCATACTTTGACTGACTCAATCCCCTGTGAACGTTGTCTTCTTTCCTGCATTTGCCTATCAATGTCCCGGCCCCTGAATTCCAGGCAGCTCTGCATTCCACAACTCCCAGGTTGACAGAGTAGTGTTACCATGTGAAAATTCACAGTCATGAACTTTTGCTTCTCCACCTTTTTTTCCTACTCTAGTAGCAAGAAGAATTTATTCGAGTCAAAGAATAACTATCAGGCTCCCTGTATCTGAGGTGCGGAACGTATACAGCCTCTTCACCAGGCGGCACCAAACTCTTGGCAAAGATGGCTGTGAAGGGGGTGCAGAGGGGCTTGGGTGGGGGATTCTTAAAAGAACCTTTATTAGTTTCATTGCAAACTTCAGGGGCTTATGGGAGTTTGTAAGTATGCAGTTCACTGCTCTAGATTTTCCAGCCAGGAGACACAATATTGCTAGGTAAAAATACTAAGTGATTCAATATTCAGATAGCAGGAAGGCCTCGAATGCAAAAACTGGGTAGCATGCTCTATAATGCTCTTGGCATGACACTAGCACAGATTACCTCTCGAGTTATTTATGCTTGCTTCTTTCTAGCTTTTGTGCTTGACAAAAATGGCAAGTTTTTTACTGTAGTATGCCTGTAGTATCTTTCTTGGGGAAGGCAGACCTGTGCAGTGGGGTTTGTAATGCAGGGTGATAGGGTAACTGTTCTTTCTCAGGGAGACCATGAATAATTGTGTGTTTTGGGGTTGTGCTGCTGTCTGCTCTCCAGGTCTGTGAGTGAAGGTATGTGATTTAAGTATGTTGAGTCACTGAGTGTGAGCGCGAGCTTCGCTGACGATGTAGCAAAACACTGGGGTTCATTTATCCAGTGCCCCGCGCCCTTGTGACTGCTGGCTAATATATGCAGAGACCATGTGCTGTAAAGGCTACACTATCAGTGCCACAACCTGCATTCCTCCACACGGCTTCTCACGGACACACACAATTTGCTTTTCCTCATGAAGTCAAAGATAAACAAAGTAAGAGATCCCTCTTATTTTTCAAAGCCTCCAACCATTTGGCTCCATCCTAGTTTGCAGCAAATTATGTTTTATTAACAAGGTTCGGGAGGAGCACGATCAGATAATCAGTCTGGCCCAGGTGGAGCTCGTCAGCTAATCACCTTAACAAGCACATACGTGTATGTATATATACAACCAACTTACCTCAGTTCCACAAAAGTTTTCCAGCATTCGGTTTTGCTCCTTGAGCCATTATATCACAGACTATATCACAAATGTTTTCCATACGATGACGAGACCTGTACTGGGGATCTTTCGTATCCTCGGTCGCAATCTGCCGGCCCTAGGCTCACTCCTTTTCCACCAGTCACCGCCGCCGAGCTTCATCGTGGCCGTCGCTCTGATCGACCAGCCACACACTCTCCACAACACCGAGGCTTAACCTCACCTCCACCGGCGAGACTTCCCCGACATCCTCGTATCATTCGGCCATGCCAATATATCCTCCGATCGGAAAGTGGATAGTATTTAAGGCGGAAGCAAACGCTGATTTTTTCCCGACGAACCATTCTCACGGAGGGTAAACAAAGCTGATCTGTACAATCTATTCTTCATCCTGCAAATCAGCCAAGGCGGCCAATAGATTGAGCAAAGCCTCGAACTCGCCCACTAAACACTATCATTGTCCCGCACAAGACCCGGCTCTCCTCGAGCTTTGGGTCGCAGTGGCAGGTCTTAAACGAGCCCAGGCCGTGCCCCAGTTCTCACTGCAGCAAAACCTCATTCGCTTCCCGCTTCGGCTCAACTTTTCACCGAGGCTCTTCCGGCCGCAGCGCCACATGCAGCTGAGCCTCCAGCTCACGTAGCAGTCGTTAGCGCGAGACTGCCTCCGCTAGCACCACAGGCCTTGTTGCAATAATATTAAGTAAAGTCGCTAAAGGTAGGTCGTTTGTTGTAAAACGACGTGATGACATTATGGATGTTGATGTCATTTTATGGAACCAAGATGCAAAACTCAGTAGAACACGCAATGAAATTACTAAAATTTTCTATATTAATTTTCACTAGCTTTTTACCTGTATTTTAAATTACACATTTTACTCTGATAGACAGATAAGATGAAAAGATTTGATTTTCATGAAAATAAGTTAAACGGTGTACAATTATAGGTGCAAACCAACAAATAACTGGTTGTTGTTGTTGTTGTTATTGTACAACTAGCAACCTAATTCGCATGCATTGGGCATACTGCTAGGCACCTCTCTCCAAGTCTCTACCAGCTGATGTGCTGCTTGGCTGGCTAGCTGTTTCAATACTTACTACTAATCGTGTGGTTAAGAGGAAAAGCATGTCTTTTCATAATTTTATGACGTCAAAGTCGTCATATTTCTCCTGCTACTTCTAACCTCTCTTCCTTTTCAGTGGTCTCCAGCTACCGTAGCACACTAGCGTGAGGCTGCCTCTTGTGAAAAATTTTTGAACATATACGTGTGGAAAGGAAGAAAATCGAAGGGAAGAATCTTAAAATTTGTGAACACATCTTTTGGGTGAATGATCGTTTCCACGTAATCCATTGACGAAAAAGGATCATATTTCTCATTAAAGTCACGGGCTGGGGAATTCCCTCCCTCCAGAGCAGCGCGGCGCCAGGGCTGCGCAATTCGCAGTTCAGTGAACCGGTAGCCTCTGTGTACTGTTTCATCTGTCAAAGAAGACAAACCGATCGATCCAATAGGGGCCATCGGTATGGATGTGACGGACCATGTGATTTGTTGAATGTTGTGAACGAATACGTCTTTCACTGAACGAGTTTCTTTTGAGTCTGAACGAGATCGAGAGATCGTCTCGTTCGTGAACGAGTTGACGGAACGGGTACATGTCGTTCGTGAGTTGAATGAACTGGTACATATCTTGTTCGTGAACAATATGTGAGAGTGTACAATGGCCGGGTCAGCGGGGGGTCATTAATCATGTCAATCTCTATCACAAAAGCAAGCAAAGCGAATTTATAGGTACTGTGCAAAGAACTTGTTTAATAATCACATTTAGCATACCTACTCAACTTTTAAATCCCGATTTATGAATGTGTAATGTCTGACCAAACAATTAAAATGTTAATTATGCAAGAAAACATTGTGTTTTGGTCATCTGAACAACTTATTTAGACTTTATTTATTTAATGAGTTTATGCACACATTTTAATAAAGCCAAATCAGTTTTTTTTTGTAATAAGTGTATGTTCGTTGACTTAAGACATAACAGATAAGACACTCTTTTTCGCCAGCTGCTGGTGTATTTATGTAATATGAAGAAATGGTCACAGAACGAATCAGTGAACGAATACTTTTGGTGAACCAACTGAAATGAAACGAATCCTCTTGAAAAGAATCATTGTCTACACTACTACTACTGCCTCTGCACTGTGCAGCCTTTTTCCTTCCCCCCCGAATCTCACAAGCCCCCGTGGCCCTACAGCCCTACAGCCCCAATCTGGAACAAGCGCGAGCGGCTAACGCTTTGGCAACACTGCCCCATCACATCTCAGTCTGTTCCTCCCTGTGTTCCTCTGGACTCTATCCCTTTTTTGTTTCCTTTTCAGTACCCTCCAGCTTTAGAGCAACACACCCCTTTTAGGCATGAAGCTGCCGCTGCACGCGCTGTTTACAAGGCTGCACAGGCTCTCCAGCATTTCCCCCGAATATTACAAGCCCCGTGGCCTACAGCTACAGCAGCTGAAACAAGCACAAAGCTGCTTACGCTTGCAACATATGCCCTCACATCTCAGTCTTTCCTCCTGTTACTTCTAATCCTTTTTCCTTTTCAGTAGCCTTCAGCTCCTATAGCACACACTAGCGTGAGGCTGCCTCTGCTAGCGGTGCAGGCTGCACAGGCTCTACAGGATGTCACAAACCCCACTTCTCCCTTCCCCCCGTGGGCCTCAGCAGGCTGAAGGCAGCTGAGGCCTGCCTCAGGCCCACACATCTCTGGCTTTTCCTCCCGTTTCTAATGACCACTTTTTTCTTTTTAGTGGCCTCCAGCTCCCATAGCAGACACTAACCCGCAAGCCGATTTAAACGTCAGGCTGCCTCGGCTGACAATTGCAGCCCATGCACCTCTTCCTCATAGCTCCCTACTTCATTCAAAATTGTTGTCTTCCAGATCAAGTTCCGGCTCCCCTCGAGCTTCAAGACGCAGCAGGCCGTCAGCAAGCCTGGGCCACGCCCCAGACTCGGCTGCTCCTCACACTGCACTGCCTTACTCCTCTTCTCAACCAATCACTGCGGCGCCTTCACCTGCAGCGCCGCACGCAACGTTGCCCGCTGGAGTAGCTTCCCAAACTCTTATCCTTCCCCCTCCTTTCTACCTCCAGCGGCAGACGTTAGCGTGAGGCTGCCTCCGCTAGCCATTCAAGCTCCGGTACCTTACTCTTACCCTTCCACTACTCCCCGCTATTTCTTTTTCCTATCAATGGCCAGCAGCCCCTGCTGCAGATGTCCAAGCAGGGCAGCATCAGCCAGCAATGCAAGCTTACTGGCCTCCCTCATTTCCTTCTACCTCTTCCCTAAGCACCGGAGGCTAATCCGTGCGTGAGGCTGCCTCCGCAAAAGTTTACGACCCCTCCTTATTTTTCCTTCTAACCCTTCTCTCCAATCTAAACCTCAGTACACTTCATTCACAGCAGCCCCCCACTATTTACCCCACCGAATGTTGCAGCTCAGGAACCACCCCCTGTGCCTAATACCATCAAGTCTCTGATTCTCGCAGAAATTCAGAGCGCTGTCTCCGGAGGTGGACCCATCGTCAACCCCAGTACCTCACTGTTCGCAAGTTGCATTCCCATAAGGCATCCCTTAAAAACCTCCTCAACGCGTCACTCTGTTCAATCCTCCAAGCAGTTTCACCCAGAAAGGAGATGATTTAAAGCTTTTTCCACCCTCGTACAACCTGCCATTCTCAAGTTCTCCTTTCCTCACTCCAATACATCTTTCGTTTGGGGTTCCTACCTTTAACACTGATAACAACCTCCCACCCGTAAATTAAGTGTCTTAAGCGGCCATCCTTTTTTTTTTTTTCACAAATGCATCTACGGTGCCCCCTGAAATAAAACCATTCTCCAAACCATTATCTTGTTGATCAAAGAATTCAGTGCTTTCAAATCCCCAAGCCTGGGAGACGCTTAGACACCGATAACTTTCTACATCCTTCTAAATGTTTATACACCTTACTTGCCGCACAGGGTTACCACTCCATGTTCATACTGGCGTTGTGGTTTCCTGAGATTCTTGGGAATTCACTAGTTTTTCTTGCCTTAACAATTCCAAAGCTCCTGCAGAGCCGCAGCTACCTTCGGTCGTAGTGAGAGCCCTCCATCCAATGCTTTAAACCCCGCCACGTATTCAGCTGCAAGAGGGACTCTACCTTCCAGTGCAGCAGAGCCGCAGGTCCCTTTGGACGCAGTGAGAGTCCCTCACCTGGCCTTCCATCATGCTCCTCATTCAGCGACAGGTAGGGCTTGCCATCTGACACGGAGAGTCGCAGCTCACGTTCAAGCACCGCACGACCCCTCCCAGTCGCCCTGCCGCCTCCTCGCACACCCTACCTTTCTTCATGGTTCCTTCAAAATGTCACGCATATGTTTTTTTTGGGGTCACTTAGTTTTCTCTCCGGCTAGCTGTCCCATCCATTAGCTTCTTTTTTGGGAGTCCCTCCTGGTTCGGCTTTACCCGAGCTTCAAGAGCCCCTCCCTCTGGGACGAGCAACGCCAATATCTACTAATTCTTAATCACATTCTAGTTAGTGGGTGAACTCCGGTGAAACAACTTTTTTCATTATCCGAATCATTCCCGATCGCAAAATCGAGTCCCCACCCTAAGAGGTTTTTCCGCACTCATGCCATGTTTAACGGATATAAAAGAATTGCATTTTATGTTTCTTGACATCAGGTCGCTTTTTTTTTTTTTTTTTTTAGAAATGTTAGAGACCTCCACATACAAGTTACTATAAAAGCGTCTTTAATTTTTTTTTCTACATTTGAACCCGTCAAAAATTTTGGGATCCCATAGAGTGGTAATGTTAAATTTTTTGTAAGAAGTGTCCCTGTCTGCCCATCAACACTGCCTTGCATTTATCTGATCAAAAATACGAAAAAACTGAAAATTATTATGACACTTTAAAAGTATGTTTTTCTATTTTAAAATATAGGGTTAGTGCTGGGATTGCAAAAGCGTATTTATCAGCATCATTACTCCCCCTTCAGTGTCACATGATATTTCAGAAATCACTTTAATATCTTGATTTATTTTCAGTGTTGGAAACAGTTGCTTCTTAATATTTTTTTGGAATACTTTTTTCAGGATTCTTTGATTAATAAAAAAAAAAATAACACATGGTATTTAAAACAATCTTTTCTAGCAATATAAAATACCAATTAAAAGTTTGGGGTCAGTAAACATTCTTTTTTTTTTAATAAAAAATGAATTTATTTCTCAGAACCTAACAGAACGCTAATCAAAGCAACCAGTCATCATCTGTTCTGGTTTGAAAATTAAAGTTTTGGTCTAAAATAAAATTTACGTGTTGAAATGTTATTATTCAACACTACTGCGTTGACCTTGCTTGAGGTAAAAAAAAAAAAAGGTACTGAAAACAAAGCAAGTCTTTAACTAAATTAATTTTGCATTGGACCGACTCCAACATTTATCATTTGAACATGAAACTTAAAATTCAACTACATCATTGTCCTTGAAACACACCCGTTTTAGTAAATTTAGTCAAGAGATATTACCATACAGAAAAGTTGTAAAACTAAAGTAATGACATAAGCAAAAATTACTTATGCAAATCAGAAATTCTGCCTAAATAATATGCTAGCAGGCAGAAGTCAAAGAAGTGGAGCTCATCTTTACTCAAAAGCAGAATCAAAAGTGGCCTGAGGGTGTATTCTATTTATATATTTATTCATATTTACATGTTTTCAGAAATGTTTTATGCTTTCCTTGGTAAATAACAAATAGTGCAACCATTAAACATGGTACAGAATCAAACTCTCAAATGACTGGGTGTCTGGTAACTACACTGAAATACATTTGACCTTGCCATCAAGGTTCACTTACAATGGGCCATTTAACAAGCTAATCAAAGGGGTGGGGTGTTTTGAAAAGGATGAGAGACACCTCCTGATAATTAAGCAATCTCCCGATTAACTCCCATCGAGATGCCCACTATTCACCCCTGAGTACTCTTTCTGTCCTTCCGCTCATGGTTCCTCGGCTCCACTTACACAGAACATCTCCTTGTTTCTTCTGACCTCTGCCAGTTCACAACAGGCTGCAGCTTGGGACAGAGTGTTGCAGCACTTGTAAAAAGACCAGCTGAATGTCAACTTGGCTCTGCTCTTTGCTTAAAGCGATAGTTCACCCAAAAATTCTGTTCATTCACTCACCCTCCATTTGTTACAAACCTGTAAGAGTTTTCTTCTTAATTCGCACCAAAAAAAATGTTTGGTACAAACAGTAATTTGCCTGGTATTGCTCTGGACTTCGCATAGTACAATTTTTTTTTCATTTAAATAAATATATATATATATATTTGTTTTTTTCAATGTATAATGTTCTCTGTGACTTGTCTGGTCAGACTTCATTCATTTTCATAATTTAAATGTTTACATCAGTTTATCTCTTTTAACATTGACCATCATCACAGACTTGTTGATCTTTGAGACTAAACTCTTTTTGAATTACACTATAGAAATTGCACAGTGATTTACATATATCATAGTTTATATAGCATAAGTATTAGTTTGATATGATGATATTTTAAAGCTAGTTGAAAATGTTATGATGATTATGCCAGAGTAGGGTGTTATGCTTATGGGCCAGTTTAAATGTGTGTTTGACAGGGGCCATATTTAAAAAATCTTCTAACAATCTTAAAAAAGAAAAGAAAAAGGATTTGAGTGGAAAATTGAAAGCTTGAATGAGATTGTAATTACAACTTTTAAAATGACTGCATTGCAGAATAGATTGCTTAAAATGTTAGCTTTGAGTTATTATCTTATTTAAACATTTCTCATGATTTGCACACAGAGCTATCCATCCCCTTTACACTACACAGCAAACAGGATAATATCTACCAATCTGTATCTGGCTATAGACAAGCTGTGGCAAAGGGTCACTCCTCAGAACACATCTTATCACATTTTACACCGATAAGCTTTTCATGAGCACGGTGTTAGGAAGCAGCCACATTTAGTTCTGACACTCATAAGTAGGCAGCCGTTTGACAGCAGCCATAAAGTGACCAAAGGGCAGCGGAGTTCCCTTGATAACAGCATGAATTGGGTTGACACTTGGTTGACATTCTCCTGCTGCATAATGATATCAAGCGGTGTTTCCTACTATTTGCTGCGTGGCAGTTTCAGCCTTCATTTCATTTGGCACTGGCTATTTGTTACAATGCCAGAGGTGCAACTAAAAGGATGTGACAGCAAAGCCTTAGTGTAATTTCACAGTCCATTTTAGATATGTTTGCAGTTAGGGACCTTCAAATGACATTAAAATCCTACAGTAGTGTACAGAAGTGTGCTTTATTAGAGAACATGTTTTGGTCTTGGGCTATGTTTATATTATGGCTAATTACATTAGCACTCATTTTCAAATGAGAAGCACTGCATAACATGCATTCTGGACTTGAATTAGTTGTCAGGGCATGAATGTAGGATGTTGCAAGAACTAGTAACGTATTCTCATGTAATTATGAAGATGTTAACTTATGCTAACAATGCTAGCCTGTAAACCGATACAGTATTAAACGATAATCCAAAACTTGACTAAATCAAAATGGACCCTTTTTGCCTTAATGCTCATTCTTATTGTAAATGATTAGCTGGTGCACATTACTCAGTATTCCAAATAATTGTTTTCTTTGCAATATTTCACGAAACTTGCTTATACATAAAAATATTTTACCTTTCCACTACTGTGCACGTATTACTATTCGTATGTCACATTGCATAGACTGAGACTTTGGCTGAAGCTACAGATCTTTTAGTGGTCTCTCTTTTTTTTGCTCCAGACTTGTCATCATTCATTTATGCTATTTATTGCAGGATATCTCTCTTTAGAGGGCTTTCAGACTTATCCTTAGTCATATTTACTTTCCTGAAATCCTTTAATTTGTCTGTTCACTTCGCTGCCTCAGGCCTTTGAAAATGTAATGAATCCATTACAATGCACCTGTAATATTTCTGATAATTTAATATAATATGCTCCGATGTCTTGCTCAATGCGCACTTTCACAACTCTTCTTTACTTGAAAAGTGATGTGTAGACCCAACAAGCATCAGTTTTATTGGCTGCATTTCATGTCTTGTGGTAGAAAGCAAGAAGCTATGATTCAGAACATATTATTGAAGATGGAGGGAAAGCTGTTGTTGTTGTTGAGATTAAAATTTCTTAATTTGGGACTACTGAAATTGGTGCAATTTTAGACTACGTGTGTCATAATTATCAGAGCATCCAGCTACGAAATTGCTTCATATGTTCATAGTACAAAAAAAGCAATTAAATTATTTCAGAATTCAGATATGTTTATACCGATATGCTGGGCAGACACAACGTGGAGGCAATGTAACATGCAAAGAGATGATTACAGTATGAACTGATTGCACACACATTGCAAATGATCCATTACATACAACCATCCACCCCCTGTCTAGGCAGTTACAAATGAATGCCATGTTGTAAATATCCATTAAGGAATTGCAAAACTCCTAGTGTCCACTCTGCACTTTATGTAACCAGTTTTTAAGCTTTAGATGAAAATTAATATGCTGTGCTGGCAGTGTTCAACAAAAAAATATACTGTGTATTAAAAGATCTTATATAACAGATCAAAACATTCATTTTTTCAATTAGAGGGGGAAAAAAGAGGGAGAGGCCGCTACTGGCCCATGAGTGCACAACTCACAATGTTTCCATACCAAATTCAGCTGCCGTTCTTCAGTCGTATCTAGCCAAGGCAAGACTGTAATTAGGGAACTAAATGCTGCACTAAGTCAGAATGTGGTTTTGCAAGCATTTCCACGGGACAACCAGTCTTGTGGTCTGTGGCTTTTATCATCAAATGCAAACTGCACAGTTGAGGAGGAGTGGCACTGACTCACAGTCTTCAGAAGGTCCAGGAAGCCGCTCGGCTTGAACATTCATGTGGTGCAATATGTCAGAAGCAACATATTCATGTCTTTTCCAGATTGTGGACGTGCCATTAAAAACACCATGGCAAGGCTATAATTTACAAGATCACTGCCCTCTCTCTTTCTCCTCTTTTTTGAATGCACGCCAACAACAAGGAAGGAAAAGTTAGGCCATGATGTAAATAATTCCTGTGTCCTCCTGCAAAGAACTATGTCCACCTAACTGACCCTTAAAAGAACAATTATACCAGAAGAGAATATGTTGGCATCATGCTCTCATTTTATCACAGTACATTTTTTCCTTCTTCCATGAAACACAAGAGGTGTTAGGCAGAAATGTTGCTCGTTTCCATACCACAAAAATGGATAATGATTTATACTGCCAAGCTGGGGATCCATAGCAAAAACCACAGCACAACAGCTTCTTTAAAAAAAACGTCAAGACAATATTGGACTAAAGAGAATGGAAACATATGGCTAATAATATTCTGAAGAGAACTAAACAAGAAACTCATCTACTGGAAATACTCTAAGGAAGTGAAAACGGAAACAGTGGAAACCAAATGCAAAGAGTTCGAGAAGACTTCAACTTGTGAAGTCAACTATGTGATATTCAAAACAATGAATGAAGAAATGTTAGTTCAGTAACAATTTGAACTCTGATCCACATGACAGCTAACTGACAGTGACAAAAGCAGCAGCAGCGGCAGCCTGACAATTAGCTATAGCTGGATGCCTTTGTCTATGTTACGGATTTCCTGGCATGTCATAAGTTATTACTTCTCTGAGTCTGTTTTGGACTTTGCGTGAGAGCGCCCTCTGGCTTTGAGAATGAATGAAACACACTTCTTGAGAGCGTTTAGCGCTCCATTATGTTCACATCGACTCGAAATGTCAGGTCATACATTAGACTATCTTATCTCTTTGAATTTAGATGTAGATTTATTCACACTGAGTTTGAAAACCTTTTGTGAAAACACCTGTGGGGGGTGAATTTCCGTTTTATCAAAAGTAGGAGGGGGGGGGGGCACATCCCCTGCGTATCGTGCGCCCATGAGCAATACTGCAAATACATTAGCATGGGATAGAAGATAAGTTTACTCACTTGTTCTCATTTCGGGATGACACTGGCAAGAGGATAGCGACTTAAGTTAGGCGTTTGTCCTCTTCTTGTCCTCATCCCCCTCTTACTTTCAATCTTTTTACTCTAACTCTCTCGCTAATTGTTGTCCAAATCAAGAAAGCCAACCTGAAGCCTATTTATTGTGCTCAGGCTCTGATTTCTGAGTGAACAAATTAGCGTTTTTGCACATTAGCACTGGGTGTATAATAAGTGTGAGTGTGGCATTTCCAAATGAAACACAAGAACTGTAATTTTTGAGTGATGTGTCTAATGTAGAGAACTGAGTTTTATAACTAGTTTGCTTTACGAATTCAAACTGAGTTTAAAGCAGATAATGTGCTTGCATTTTTGCAGACTTGGTCTGAAGGTTAGGTACATGAGCAAATGGTTTTACTAAGTGGACCTCAAGTACCACTTTTAGTGTGCAAGGAATTTTTTTAAACTGTAATGTTCAGTTTCAGAACATAAAATAATGGGTCTCATGACTCTCTGACTGATTGTTTTCTTTCCATTGTTCTGGGAAAGCTTGAACAAAAATCCGATGCGCACAGAAATCAACGCAGTAGCAATAGCTGCTTCATTACTGCCAAAACTGAAGGCTGCAATATTGTGTACATAGTTTGCTTCTCAGAAATGATGGAAAAAGAAAAAAAAAAAAAAAAAAACCAGAACATCTTGGGAACCTTAACTGTTTTGCCCATAGTGATGATGCAAAGCTTGATCACTGCTTGGTTTGGTGTGGCTAATGTGAACGTGCTGTCCATTGTTCTGTTGCTAGACGGACTATAGCCAAAAACACGCTCAGTCTGCAGCACAGAAATGTTTACTGCCACTGGGAAATGCGCTGAAATGTGCTGCAGTATGATTCCCTGATCCTGCAATTACAAGGTTTTATGTAAAATTTGATGCTTGCATTCACTATCACTACCTCACAAAGATACCATAGTATCTAGTTTTTCACGCAAATACCATAGGTTGCAGCACTGTTCCGGACAGTTATTTGTTATTGAAGGAGAACCTTAGATTTAGGATACCGAATGTCATGTCTGTTCGGTGGCAGGTCTACCTGGTGTCCACGTGTTGCCACGGCCCCCCAAAATCTGGTTGGCCACCCCGTGCCCCCCTACCAGATATCTGAGATTGCCTTGTTTTATTACATTTCTCATGCTCTGCATGACGGATCCTCAGGCTATTTAGCGCTAGGCTACCCTTGGCAGCTTTCTTCTCTTATTTATACTTAATTTTAGGCGGTTTCTATAGAGTTATCTTAATGACAAATGTCGAGAGCACATAATTGTAGCGCGAAAGCACATTAATATAATGCACGAGCGCGAATCTCCCCGCTCGCAAGCGGATTTCCTTCGCTCTCACACAAAACTGGATGTGCACTTTTAAATAGACAGTGTTCTCTTATGAATTGGCTCTGCTCTCACTCAGATATTCCGTGTGCGCGTTCAAACTTTGTTCTTGCATCATTGAAGACCAGAAGAGCTTTTTTAATTTGGGTGAAGAGCTGATTATAGTCAGCCTTCTCTAGTTATTTAATACTTATTTTAGTTAAGTCCTTAAATTGTAAATATGCATTTATTAAATTATTTTATTTAGTGCATTTGTATTTTCTTGTTTTTGTATATAGTTATACAATTAAAGCGTATCAACCAGGCCTGGTCCCAGAATTATTATTTACATCATGTATACACTCTGTATGTTATAATGAGAGGATTTGATTGTATAACTCAGCACGGAACAAAAACTGGTGTGTGTTGTAGCCTTTAGGTATGAGACAAAACCAGCATACTGTCATAACGATGATGAAAGTGTTTTTATTTGAGTAAAGCCTTTAAGTCCCTTTACATTGAATATGTACAATTTCTCATGTGGTAACATCTCATTTATTTTATTTTATTCAACCCCAAAATATTAACCTAATCAACCTACATTAGGTTACAGTGATAAAATGAAATGCAAGGGTTAGATCAAATAGAATACTGCTAGTTAGAATTTGCATGTTGTACTTCGAATAGTGTACATTTTTTTTCTTCTCATCATACTCATTTTGGTCATTTTGCGGCCACCTGCTTTTGAGGCAGTGCCCCAGCCTGGCCCCACCATTTAAAATTCCCTAGACACGCCCCTGTGTATGTTGGAGGTGGACGTTTTTATTATTAGAGCCAGCAAGCAACCACATAATGCCTTAAATATACTGTAATCCAAAACACCCCTCAATGCCGGGGCAAATTTTACATGGGCAAGTACGCTTACATTTTCTTCAAAAACATGTTACTACTATAAAACCATAATAAGTGAACATAGCATCCCCACCAAACATCTAATATAAATCAGTATCTGGGTAGTTTACACATAACGTGTACATGGACTTTTTTCATCAGTATCTCTGTTAGCCTAATATGGGATATTGGAATATACGGTAATATATATGGTAACACTTTAGATTAGTAACACCTATTCACTATTAACTAAAGTAGCTGCTTATCGGCATGCATATTACTAGCATATTGGCTGTTTATTAGTACTTATAAACAACATATTCCATGACCATATTCTAGATCATTTAATTATACCCCTTACCTAAACATACCTAGTACAACAACTATCTTATTTGTTATGAATAAGTAGGAAATTAGGAGTTTATTGAGGGAAAAATAAATGTTTTGCATTATTTTTCATCATTTTTGCCCCCTCACTAGTTCATGTCAGTGGTCCTGTGGTGTGACAAATTAATTTATAAAAGTACAAATAATCCATATGTCTTATCATTAAAAAAAATGCATGCATAGTAATTATTAAAGAATTGTTACAAGATGCTTAAAATAGTTTTAGATAGCATGTGGCATTGCAAGACAGGAAGGAACAGTACATTGTTTTTCATTTGTTAAAATAAATAATAGTGTCTAGGATGTTTCCCAATTCCCACTAAAAACGAGAAATTTTGCAATCCAAACATATTTAGATAGATAGGTATGTCTATATATCTATCTATCTATGTTCACCTGTGTCTCGTTTAGTTCCTTCTTTACTCTGTGTATTGTAGCTTGTGTTTCAGTTGTGCTTTGCAGTGATAGCAGAAACCCAATGCCCATCATTAGTCCTTTGACGGTTATTATTGTGCCAAGTCTAATACGTTTGATATCACTAGTATACTGTGATGCTGTGATTTTTAGTTCTGGACCTCCGGGATTAGTTTTTCCTTAATAAACAAGCTGCATTTAGATTCACGCCTTAACTATTCCACTATTATACGCTACTATCACGTTATTACTTTTATGATTCCACTGAGTAAATACTGCTATTAATACTAACTTAATAATGTACGACTCAAATTATGACAGCATGCAGATCTGCAGAAACTATATTTGTGTTAGTATTAATGGGGCAAGCGGAGTCAGCAGCGTATTCATAAAATCATAAAGTGACTCAGTGCCAAGCTGGATCATCTGCTCTCTTAAGCCTAAATACAGCAAACTCAATATTAGTTGAGGTATTTCCTTGAAAAGAGATATTCGTTTTTGAGACAAATGCACGGTGTCATTCAAACACAAGGTATGCAAAACCTTGTGTATTTATACCCTGTGTATTTTTCTCGTTTTCTTCCTGGACTGCCTCCAGTGCTGTTTAACAAAAAGAAGACTGTTTTGAATGAAATGCTATAAATTTGAATATCTTAGCTTCCCCCTTGACTCTAATGTTTACTTTGGTGGTTGGGAGTCAAGCCAATGGAGAAGGAACAGTTTTCAGAAATAATTGTGAGGTGCAGTCTAATTACTTGTGATCCGCCTCTGGGGAAAGCTTAATCCCGAATTATGCTCAGTATCTTGATAGAGCGGTAAAGACGATCAGTATCCTGCCAGTTAGTGTGTGTTGTTGCCAGCCTCATTGGCCTCACAATCGGACGTCTGTTTAGTGTAATTGTGGAACACCTCGCAGCCAATGGATTATTTCTGTGTCTCTGCAGTGCCTACATTGTGTTCCACTTCAATTTAATATTATTTGAGTATTGTAAGCCAGCTATGAATGGCACCGGGATGATATACATCTGATTGAATTAGACCCTGGAATGCTGTTGACAAGAAGAGCTGCTGACTGCTTGTTACTCTCCTGAGGAAGCAGCAGTTGACATGTAGAAAATGAGGTCGGACTCGTGTGACCCTGTAACATAAAGCCACTCGCAGAAACCGTGTATCTCAAAAAAGCGTCTTGTTTTCATTAGCTCTGGCCTTGAACATATTTAGTTTTGACAGGCCAACCCAGATGAGCAGTCAAACCCAGATACACCAAATTATATGTTATGACTCCTTCGAAATATAAAATCTAGGAGAAAGACAAGTGGTGAATTCACAAATTGTGAATTTGGTGTTTAATAATTGGGGAAAAAGAGCAGAACATTAGAAAAATGGACCTGTGGTGCCATTTCTGTGAAGTGATATTATATTTATTCTGGCAATGTCTTGTCATGGTAACACTTTATTTCAAGGACCAATTCTCACAATTAACTAGCTGCTTAGTAGCATGCATATTACTAGCATATTGGTTGTTTATTAGTACTTATAAAGCACATATTTTTGCCTTATTCTGCATTATCATATTTTAGTCCACTCAATACCTAAACTTAACAACTACCTTACTAACTATTAATAAGCAGCAAATTAGGAGTTTATTGAGGCAAAAGTTGTAGTTAATAATTAGTCAACAGTGAGAATTGGTCTCCAAACTAAAGTGTGACCGCACATGGAGTTTTATTTTTAAACAAATGAACAGGAATCTGGCAATGTTTTATTACGTTTGTTGTTGTTATGCGTATCGTGGCAGTTTGTAAATAAAAAAAAATCCAGTGAGTGTCAATAAAAGTTAATGGTTTATCGCATTTGAAAATGATGTACTATGCTGTAAACCCTACACTAATCCTAACCGGTGGTGTTAACGATAAAATCACATTTGCTTAAGCAACAATGACATTTTTAGGTTGCTTCTACAAGTCTTCAAACTCTTTTATTGTGACTTGTGTCAAAGTCAAAATGATGTCAATGATTGTGTTAAGATTTGGTGGGGTGGGGGGCACATTGTTCTTAATGGGACAAAAACTTACCCTAAATGTATCTTTATTAGCTACATTTATTTTGCTAAATGTAGATTTGATGAAATACGTTGGTTGTGTCCTGTTTCTCTCTAGCCTCTGCATAATGTTACGTCAATACTGAGCAAATTTATATCTTGGTCTTCTATCCTCAGCTGTTTGGATTGGATTCTGAAATATTCTATATTGCCCCATCTAGATCACCAAACAAGTTGTGTCTATCCTATGTTTGCCTGCGGCAAAATGTTGTTCCATTTGTGGTTGTTTACTATGGGCAGCCATAAATGTCTTTCCTCTGTACACCCTTTCAGTGCCCAAAATATGACTTCCCTTTACCTCCATACTTGAGAAAAGAGAAAATATTGATGGATAGAATATTACGGTTACAGATGCTGCCACTCATTGGGGTCAGATATTTAGACGTCAGAAATCCCCAGCCTGGAAAAACAGGGCTGGAAAGGATGCTGTGAAGGAGACTATGATTGCCACTGTGAAGCAGACAATTTTGGTTGGCTGACTACTATTTATTTTGGATGATTCACATGCACGTCTAGTCTGTCTGTACTACTTAGGGAGAAAGGAGGAAGTTGGTGGAGCTGGTTGGAGGATGGTTTTCTTTACTGATACCATACTGTCTACTGTCTACTGTCTGTTGTATGATAATGGTGTAGTTACAGCATCCACCAGCAGGGGAGAAAGGCTCACTTTGAGCATTTGCAAGCACTTCCTCCAAACATCTGGCTCCCTTCTGATATGTGACGCCCACTTTTTTTACAATCCAGTCAATTCCTCGATGAATATAATTAAGTCCTGCCCCACATTTGTTTTTCTTGCAGTTAAATGTCCTGTTTCACATAGAAGTAGATCACCTTATGGGCTATAAAGATTTATTTTTTCTTATTTTTTTGATGTTTGGTTATTGACACCATTTAGCATTATTGTTGAACCTGGATTCTTTAGACCATGTGATGTGTTTTTGTTTTGTTGACACATTTTTTAAAGAGGGCTCATTATCAGTGTTAAAATTAGTGTTTTAATAGATCTTTTCATAGTTTGAATAGTGCTGTCAATCGATTAAAAAATTAACTGATTAATTGCACATCTTTCTGTAATTAATCGTGATTAATTGCATATTAATATATTTATATTGTCATAATGTACATTAAATCTCCAAATTAATGTAGAAACAACATAAAGATATTATATGTTTTAAATATGTCTTTTTTATTAACCAGCCTCTTATTAATGAAGGCCAGTATCATTGATACCAATACTGCTACTGATATCTCTTTAAATGCATTTTCCCCTCAATTTTAGTCATTAATTATAGCCATTCAACATTACAGTTTAATTGAAAGCCATTATTGCATAAACTATAAATTGTATGTGAATAAACTATAAATTGAATATAGATTAATCTTTAATAAAGCAACAAAAGTTAATCAGCGAGCAGAGCAGTGAGTGATTTCTTTGTCTTTTGTTCTTTGATTTCCATCAATGACAGACTGCAGCAGGTTTCACTTTCAAAGCAGCACTGTCTCTTTAAAACCTGACACACATGGTGCTGATCTGACACACATACGACTTTCTCCCAACTCTTTACGGTCATTTAGGAATTTTTAACTCATTTAAGACAGTGTTTTTGTCCATGAAAGAGAACTCAGTGCGCAACTGAAGTGGCTTTGTGTGCGCGTGTGTCGGATGCCTGTGTTCACAGAGAGCTGCTCCACAGATAGCGTACCTGTACTGAATTAACTCTCTTTTGCTTCTTATCGTGTTTGATAGCGTGTTCATATAACCTGCTGTAATGCTAGCCAAAGGGATGGCAAGAAAAAAAATGGATGCTGTTTTAATTACATTAAGTATTTTTAAACTGAAAACAATGAATCACACAAATAACATTAATTTTGACAGCCCTAATTTGATGACTGTTTCATAATTTGAAAAACCTGAATATGGACAAAAAATACTATGGAAGTAAATGGCTACCACTGACTGTTTTGTTACCAACATTCTTCAAATGATCTTCTTTTGTGAACAGAAGAAAGAAACTCATACAGGTTTGGAATGACATGAGTAATTGATGACAGAATTTTCATTTTTGGGTGAATTATCACTTTAATTACAATATATACCAACATTCCTATAAATATATCGCAATTTAATCTCTTTAACCTCCTGGGGTCGATGGAGGTGCTGACAGCATCAATTTTTTCCTGATAATGGCGAAAAGAACTTAAACTGCTCCGTCATTTTTGATTGTACATATAAGAGTAATACAGAATTTGAATCTGTGAAGGGTCTACTTTTATTTGTGTACACTCACAATATCAACAAAACATTGTGCTTTTGTAAAAAAAAAAATGCAGGGTGCGGTTTCTGCCGTCTTGGTCTCCGTGAACTTTTTTCTGAAACGCATCACAAAAACTCAGCGAAAGTAAAATGTGAAAGCTAAATGTTTTGAGACAAAAATGCCTACATTTGTGCTACTGCATGCATGTCACACTAAAGGACCTTCAGATTTTCATATTTATCTGCCTTGATTAATGTCTTAAAGACATGCAAAATTGTCACTCATGCAACTTCCAACTATATTTCTTCATTAATGTCAAATAAGAGGTGCAAATGATGCCCCAATTCAGGATACACAGAAAAAAGTAAGAGCAACATTTGTATTGCATTAAACTGCAATCACAATATTGACCAGTATACAAACAGTAATCATGAGCTGACATTAATGATTAAAAATAAATGGTGTCATTTCTGTATTTTTGGAATTGTAAAAATAACTACATAGTCTAATGCAATGAAATAACAGTTACAATTCAGTTCATTGGCTGAATAAATACTGTTGGTTGAGGCAGTTTTGCTGTGTGTTTTGATAGCTCCATAAAGCCACAGTGTTTAGACTTTTCAGCCTACGAATGACATGCTTCTCGACTCTGAATTTTATGCTTAGATAAAAAGAAAGTACTGTAAATTCCAAAAAAGTATATATTATACCTTTGAAGAATGAAAACAAGCCTGCCTTATAATAAAATATTCACCTTTGTGAATCCGGATTCGGCCTT
Source organism: Sinocyclocheilus anophthalmus (assembly GCA_018155175.1). Lineage (NCBI taxonomy): Eukaryota > Metazoa > Chordata > Actinopteri > Cypriniformes > Cyprinidae > Sinocyclocheilus > Sinocyclocheilus anophthalmus. Next base: position 370,661 of record JADLZN010004276.1, on the reverse strand, counting down.
CAGCACATATTCATGTTTTCCATAGATAAAAGTATGTCATACAAAGTTCATTGACAGTATATTTTCCTGTAGACGTCACAAGTCAAATTTTCTGTCTATAATTCTGAAGTGAGATCCGCCAATGTGAGAAGCTGCTGTTACCACGGAAATGCTGATTTCCAGTTATGCCTTAAACTTCTCAATTGTAGAATTTTAAAATACCAATGTAGAAAAAATTGTTTGATTTTGTAAAAGACTGTAGAAATACTACAGTAAATAAAAAAATAAAAAAAGTTATTTAGTTTCCTTACTAAAGTTCCCTTACTATATACAGGGTGTACCTTTTTTGGAAGTAAAGCCCATCTCCTTTCTGGTGCTGGAGGGTTCATCTGCCGACATCATCCTGGGATGCCCTTGGTTAACTCAACATTCTCCAAAGTGGAACACTAGTGAGATCTTACAATGGTGCGATTTATTGCACCAAATATTGTCTAGCCTCGGTTCAGAAGTAATCTGCACCTCCAGCAGATCAGCCATCATTACCAACGACAAAGGAAGTGGCTATCTGTTCCACTACCATTGAGAGTCCAGAGACCTCAGAAGGTCCAGAGATTCCACCTGACTATAGGGCATTCCAGGATGTTTTCAGCAAGCAGGCAGCCACGAAATTACCACCTCATCGTCCATGAGACTGCACTATTGACATGCTGCCTGGAGCCACACTGCCGTAGGGTAAAGATTACCCGCTGTCCATCTCGGAACAGAAGGCCATGGAGGAGTACATAGAGGAGGATCTCAAACAGGAATTTATTCGCCCTTTTACTTCACCAGCCGCATCCAGTTTCTTTTTCGTCAGTAAGAAGGATGGAGGCTTGAGACCCTGCATTGATTACCATGTCCTGAACTCCCAGATGGTCAAGTACTGCTACCCACTTCCTCTGGTCCCTGCCACCCTGGAACAGCTTAGTGGGGCTCGCATCTTCTCCTAGCTGGACCTGCTTAGCGCATACAGCCTCATTCGGATCCACGAAGGTGATGAATGGAAGACCGCCTTCGTAACACCATCAGACCACTGTGAATATCAGGTGATGCCCTATGGCCTCTGCAACTCCCCCTTGGTCTTCCAGGGATTCATGAATGAGGTGTTCCGGAAGTTCCTCCACTGCTTAGTGATTGTGTACATCGACATCCTCATCTACTCCCGGAACCTGACTGAACATCGCCACCACATGAAACAGGTCCTCCAGAAGTTGAGAAGAGAGCACCATCTGTACCTCAAACTAGAGAAGTGTGAGTTCCACCGTGACACCATCCAGTTCCTTGGTTACATCATTGACCATCATGGCATTCACATGGACCAGAGGAAGCACAATCTGATCCTCAACTCCCTTTCGTCATTGAAGTGGATGCATCTACAATCGGGGTAGAAACAGTCCTGTCTCGACATCATGGAGAGCCTCCCATCCTCCATTCATGTGCCTTGTACTCCAAAAAACTATCCCCAGTGGAGCAAAACTATGGAGTTCTTAGCTATCAAGCTTCCCTGGAGTGCCGAGGAATGGTGACACTGGCTGGAGGGAACCAACCACTCAAACTTTGGACTACCTGAAGACATTGTGTCAGACTGTGGGCTACAGTTCATTTCCAGGGTGTGGTGAGCCTTTTGTCAAGTCCTCAGAATTTCCGTCAGTTTATCATCTGGACATCATCCCCAAACCAAAGCCCAGACTGAGCGCAATATCCAAGAGATCAGGAGATACCTGTGATCCTACTGCCATGACCACCAGCACAGCTTGAGCCGCTTCCTACCCTGGGCCGATTATGCACAGAACTCACTACGGAAAAGCACCACCAGCCTGACACCTTTCCAGTGCATGCTCAGTTTCCAGCTACCCCTGGACTCCCTGCCACAAAGCAGCCGTCTGGAGTATCTTGTGGAGTGGGAAGAATATGGCCCTGAAGAGAGATCGTGGGTTGCATGTGATGACATCTTTGATCCTGCCCTGTTGACAGAGTTCCACGCTCTTCATCCTGAGCGTCCTGCACCCAGGGGCCGTGGGCGTCCTCATCGCCACCTCGTGCGGAGGGGGAGGGGGGATACTGTCATAGAGTCACCAGCAACACCAGATTCTTCAGCTCCACCCACTCATTCATAATCCCCAGAATTCTGATGCACTTCACCTGTCAGCACTCATTAAATCACCCGTAAAAAGCCACCTTACCTGGCTACTTACCTGCTTTACATACCTGTTTGTCAAATCCATCCCAGTTATCTGCCATCATCTTCAGTATTCCTTCCAGCACGTTGACTCAGCCTCACCCTGCAAAGAAACCACCAGTTACTATTCAGCTAAATCTCTGCTCAAGTTATCAACTCCATTGTCTCACCTGTGATCATCGCTTGCTCTTCTACCGTAGCCTGTAAAAAAGTTCTGTGTGACCTTCATTTAGCTGTGTTCTGTGTAACAAACACTATGTGTTTCTTAATACTATTTGTTATCAGATATGTATATTATGGTTATGTATATTTATATTACAGTGTATATTTTTAAATTAACGTTTATTGCATTATTTTAGTGTCGTGTGTAGTTATGTTAATTTGTTATTATGGTGGTTGTCAGTATATGTTAACAATACAAAACAGAGTTTAGTACCAGCATAACCTTACTAATTCAGCAGAAAAGAGGCTGTTGAATTCACCTTTTCTTTACAGTTTTAAACTGTAAAGTTTTCTATCCACAAGTTTCCTACGCCCCATGAGGCCTTGCGTCAAAAGTGGGAGCGTCTTCCAGTTTGAAGTAAACAAGCGGGACGTGATACTCGTTCATTCAACAGTTGACAGTCAGTCATTCAAGATATAGTGATCCAAACTTGCTAACAATGTGGGAACACAACTTCAATGAACCTAAAAAGGGTGAATTAACAGTACCACGGTAGATGGTTGGGAGGATGGCCTCGATCACGTACGGTAGCATTTTTAACTATTTTGTAGATTCAGTAACTTTCAGTAACAATTTGAAAAGCTCAGAGCCGTATCAGTATCTACACAGTGATAAAGTCGGTCGGGTGTTATTTAAGGATGTCGGAAACGACCTTATGATTCTAAAAGCGATCCAGAGCCTACACGTATCACATCATAAGGCTTGGGTGCTAGCATCAGTGACAGATAACATAATGTATTGCAGGGCCAGGATGCTCTTGTAGTCATGCAGCAGCACTTTTGTGGAAGGTCAGTAAAGTAAGGACAATTAAGGGCACAAAAATTGTTTATTGTATTGTGATATTATTTACTAATAAATGTACTAAACTGAAATGTTTACTGTGTGTCATTCATGTTCTGCATATACTGCTTCATAGTAGCCTTCACTTAAAATCTTTAGTCTAAGATTGTTGGATGATAAAATTAGCACACAAAGTACTAGGGATGCACTGAAATGAAAATTCTGGGCTGAAACCGAAAATTCTGAATGAACTGGCTGAACAACAAAACGAAAATGCAGAAAAAAATATTATTTATTAAATAATATAAATAATTTTGTAAGACTTGTAAGAAGGACACAATACAATTTGACAGAAAATATATTAATATTAAATAACAATATATTATTTTTATTCAGTATTATCAGAGCATAGGGGAGAAGAGCATAGGGGGAGCAGATCAGGAATGAGAGGGTTAGCGATTGTACATGCGTGGGCCAGTAAAACTGTACACACCATGTTCTACATGTACATAAAAGTTCGCTCTTGCAAACAGGAAAAAGTTTACTACATAGAATTCCTGCAGTGCGTTGAGCGGAACTTTGCTTTCCGTGAGCATGAGCGGAACATGACGCGAAAAACCACATTTAATAGAGCGAGAATATTGATGGGGACGTGTACTACATCTAACATGACTAGAACTCAGGCCCGACATACATCAATGTGAAATCAAGTGGACGGGGCTATAGGAGGTGTAACCTGCGCGTGAACAATGCACGGCGGTGCAGCCATATATTTTCACCGAAAACCACAAATGCTATTTTCGCGGCCGAAATTTCGGTGCATCCTATACAATACCATTGGTAATACTGTACTCCGCCACCTCACCGGAAGTGGTAACCATTCTTTTTACAGGAGCGCCCCCGGAAACAGGTGGCATAGCATGTACGTATAGTTGCGCCGCCCTACTGCCCGACTCTGAAAATTTACTAAGTTTGCTCGTCCCATCACGCTTTCACGGGATCCGCTCGCGGCTCATCAATTAGAGGAACTTCTGTACTCTCAACAGAAACGAAACAGCCCTATTGTGTTTAAAAAAAGGGGCGATTTAGTTCAAAAAAAAGTTGCGGGCGCGCGTCACTGGCTGTGCTGATTTAATCTAGCAGGTGTAGTGTCTCGTGTCGCAAGCTCAATGACGCAGGTAGTGGCGATTCTCTCCGGCAAATCAGTGATCATCAGAGTTTACACGTCACATTTTGGTAAAGGTACGGTTCACTTGGAACCTCAACCAAGTTGGTACTAAAAAAAGTACCAGGTACCAAGTACTATACCCAGTGGAAAACCTCCCAAAGCGAGCGTGCCGGACAGCAGTGGAAAAAGCACAATATAGTAGTGTATGATGCTATTTTTAAAGCTATTTTATATGGGATGTCTATGCTTTACGAGTGCCATTTATATTATATTCAGTAATGAGACCTTCAAAAATATGTATTTATAGTAACTAATATCATAGATTTATTTTTTGAAGACTCGGATATCACTTGAAGCTTTTAAATGTAGTTTTCCTGTGTCTCTAGAGTCAGTAGTCATTAGTAGTGGTGTGTAGTCACATGGCATCTATGATTTATATGGTTCAATTAACCATGAGCAAGAGATGACAGATTTCTAAGCGCCAGCCAAACGAGTGCCTTTAATATGAATGTGAATGCTAATGGGTGGTTTTAGTCCAGTTATTATATTGACCTCCTTGCTGGAAATGGATTGTCAGGTAGAGCACATTGCATTGTGGGATACAGTACCCAGTTCAGAATGCTCTTCTAACTGCACATTTTAGCAATGAAGTAAGTCGTCCATTTATTCTGTGCATGCAGAAAATTTGAATACTCCACTGTTCATGTATACTATGAAATATGCTATATTAAACATAACCAGTGAATACATACAAAGAAAGAAACTCCAGCCATGCAGGTCTATCAAGGCACTGCAGGCACCGACACCTTCCCTCAAAAGGAAATCAATGTATTACAATCTAAACAGTGACTAGAACTCAGCCAGACATAATCAATATCGACAATCAAATGCAGGGTTCATTTTCTCTGTGTCAACATAAGAAATATTTATTTTATCTTATAAGCGGTGACACTGACATTATTAATAAGCTTTGCAAGCTAAATACTAATCTCTAATGACCTGTTATGGCCATTTTTCATCTATAAATAGCACATTCTTTTGGTTTGGGTGAATGATGAGGATTTTAACAAGGTGGTTCTCCCATAATCATAGCTTGTTCAAGAAAAGAGATCGCCTAATTATTGCCCATGCCCATTCAAACAGACGTGCCCCCTCAGATTTTTAAGCAAAAAGGATTTTGAATGCAGCTTTAAAAATACAAAAATAATACTGGTAACACTTTAGATGAGGGAATACACTATTCATTATTAAGTTGCTTATTAACATACATATTACTAGCATATTGGCTGTTTATTAGTACTTATAAGCACATAATCTGCATGACCATATTATAAATCCCTAATCCCACCCAATACTCAACATAAATAAAAAATAAAGAATAGCAAATTAGTTTATGAGGAAACGCGCTTTTAATAGTGAATTGGGTTCAAAGCTACTGGTAACATAATAGTTACTTTATATATATTAAGAATTCCCATGACGTATAATTTGTTCAAAAGTTTTAGTAAATCATGGCCATGTTGTACTAATTTGTGATTTAATTCAAATGAGAGAGTTAATACAACGTGGCCATGATTTTGAGGGAATTAATTCTTATTTTGTGGCCACGGTGCATATCTTTTTGTACAGATGTCATGTGTGGGGCTGCTTAAATCAGTCCAAAAGTTTACTAAACATTAATTTTTAGATTCTTGTGAAAATGACTTTTAACGATCTGCCAAAATCTGCGCACATGTGTCTAGGTAATCTGTCTCAGGTGTGGCATATTTCTTTGAAGGACTGCAGTGGATAGCCTCTTATTTGCAAAACGCACTGTCAAACGCAGAGATAAGGTGCAGTTTTAACCTTGTGGTGTTCAGTGCTTATGTTATAAATTGATTGTTTCTGTAGACTACAGAATATCTGGAAGACTAAATCGATGCAGGACTTGATGCAGGGTCTAATATCCTTAATATTCTGGAATAGCGACAGTAAATGTGTTGATAATGTATGTTTTTTGCTTTGAATCATAAGTTAAAAAGTATATAATATGGTCTGAAGATATTGCAGCAGATATTACAGTGAAAGCTTAAATAAAGATTTAAATGATACTAGTTATTTTAATTTGGGGCTGTTATTTATTTACATTTTTTTCAACAGTTCTGCTGTTTTCCATACATTAAAACCCCGCTCTGCCAAATAAATAAATAAACAATGAAAGTTTGTTTCTGTTGTTCCAGTGGATTAGCATAACTGTCAACTATTATTCGTATAAAGACAACGTCTCTGTTACGTATGTTAACCCTCATTCCCTGAAGGAGGGAAAGGAGATGTCACGTCGGATGACCGACGAAACTGGGATCTCGGTTAGAGGGACCAATCTACTTCGAGTGTAACTAAACGAGCAATGCACATTGGCATGCGATGATTGCAACCAGCTGCCGCTGATCACAGCGTGAGTATAAGTAGGCAGCAGATGCAGCGCATATTCAGGTTTTAGCTGAGGAGCCAAGCCGGTGACCCGGCAGCTCAGCAGTGGTACAGCAACCGTGGCAACGGGACGAGACGTCTCCATTCCCTCCTTCAGGGAAAGAGGGTTACACAAGTAACAGAGACGTTCCCTTTCAGTCAGTCACGCTCAACGTCACGTCGGATGACCGACAAAATTGAGATCCTACCAAAGGGCCACAGCTACTGCCCCTTCTTCCAGTGTCCTGTGGAAGCCACCTGAGCCCCTATTTTTTGGCGTAGGCCAGGACTTCTTAACAAGAGGACCAGCTACTGCTGCAATCGCACTACCCAATGAGTAAGACTGGATAACACTAGGAAACGTACCCTTCTACTTGGAACAGGGGCGTTACGGAAGATCGAACCTTCCCGAAGGAGGTTTCGGAAACAAATACACACATGAACATCCCTTAGGAGCATATGGAAGAATGGAGGTGATTGAAACCTCTTGGAATGGCAGAAGTCTGCAGGGGAAACACGGGCTCAAGGCTATACCGTGGACTTACACATATGAGATCCACTTAGGTCTTACATATGGAACCCAGCCTTCTACCGGTTATCGAGGATTCAGCGAGTGAAGGCCTGACGCCGGACGCTCCGCCACGTCTGGCTGACGAGGGGACGGAGGAACTCAACAGGGTCTACTGTAATCACTCTCTGGAGTGGTTTTGCAAGCCAACACGAAGCCGGGGCCTCTCAGTGCTTCTACCAGTTTGAGGTGAGAACACAGGAGGATACGGCTATACGAAGGCTATAGAATGTAGCGGACATGTTAGGGGTCGCCCAGCCCGCAGCCCTACAATATCTGTCAGCGAGGCGCCACGAGTCAGCGCCCAGTAGGATGCAACACCTCTAGTTGAGTGAGCTCGCAAACTGAACTGGCAGGGCACACCCTGTGCCTAATATGGAAGGGTGATGGCATCCAATATCCAGTGGGCCATCCTCTGCTTTGAGACGGCATTCCTTCTGCCGGCCTCCGTGACAGACATAGAGCTGGTCTGAGGTCCTGAAGCTTAGCGTTTGGTCTACGTAGCACCTTAAGGCTCGGGCGGGACAGAGCAAAGCTAGGGCTGGGTCTGCTCCTCCGGGGGCAGCGCTTGCAGGTATACTACCTGATCCCTGAAGGCGGTAGTAGAAACCTTGGGCACATAGCCGGGCTGGGGCCTCAGGATTACCTGGGAGTCAGCCGGCCAGAACTCTAGGCACGAATCGTTGACCGAAAATGCGTGCAGGTCCCCTACCCTCTTGATAGAGGCCAATGCCAGCAGGAGCAAAGTCTCCATTGAGTTTTTTTCTTAGGAACTTCAGCTCCACTGCCTGTAAAGGCTCAAACGGGGCCTGCTGTAGTGCCGTGAGCACCAGACTCAGGTCCCAAGAGGGTATAGAGGGGGGCCGTGGAGGATTTAACCTTCTCGCCCCCCTAAGGAATCTGACGACCAAGTCATGCTTCCCCAACGACCTCCCTTCTACGGGATCGTGGTTAGCAGCGATCGCAGCGACATGAACTTTAAGGGTGGAGGGAGACAGCCTTCGCTCCAACCCCTGCTGCAAGAAGGACAGCACAACTCCGATCGGGCATCTTCGGGGGTCTTCTCGGCGAGAAGAACACCACTCGACGAACAGGTTCCACTTCAAAGTGTAGGCGTGTCTCGTAGACGGTGCTCTCGCTGAAGTGATGGTGTCAACTACCCCTTGGGGTAGGCCACCTAGAAACTCCGCGTCCCGTCCAGGGACCAGACATGAAGTTTCCAGAGGTCTGGACGCGGGTGCCAAAGGGTGCCCCGTCTCTGAGTCAGTAAATCCTCAGAGGAATCGGCCAGGGAGGGGCTGTCGCGAGGAGCATTAGTTCCGGGAACCAGGTCCGGGTAGGCCAATAGGGCGCCACCAGCAGGACCTGCTCCTCGTCCTCCCTGACTTTGCACAGGAACTGTGCCAGAAGGCTCACTGGGGGACACGCATACTTGCGAAGGCCCCGCGGCCAGCGGTGTGCCAGAGCGTCCGTGCCGAGTGTTCCGTCAGTCAGGGCGAAGAACAACTGGCAGTGAGAGGTTTCTGGAGAGGCAAAAAGGTCTACCTGAGCGACTCTGAAACATCTCAAACCAGTTGGACCGTCCGGTGATGGAGTCTCCATTCTCCGGGGAGCACAGCTCGTCGGCTGCACGGTTGAGCAGACCCGGAATGTGAAAGGCACGAAGTGACCTCTGAACCTTCTGACTCCAAAGGAGGAGGTGGAGGGCGAATTGCGACATGCGATGGGAGCGCAGACCACCTTGTCAGTTAATGTACGCAACAGTCGCTGTATGTCCGTGCGGACCGTATGCTTGCCAGTCTGCTTGCTCATAGGCCTTTGGACGGGTCAGGGCAAGGTGCACTGCCCGACCCTCGCGCAGGCTGTGCCGGCAGTCGGGGCCGTCCAAACCCTGACAAACAAACCCCTTTTGGGGGGTTGATTATAGCCCGGTGACGTGGCTCCTTTTTTTTCCCGGGTACTCGGCATGGAGCCAGTGCTGCAGACTGAGTCTCTCGGGGAGTGACACACAGTGCGCGGTGAACATGCATTGCGCAGAAGCGTCGGAAGACGTACTTGAAGGACAGGTTAAGCCTCGTGAATCCTGCTCTTTAATGTATTCAAGCAGTTCAACACTGACTGAGCACTTTCCTGCGTGAGGCGTGTTGTCTGTTCGACCGAGTCCAACTCCATAACGAGAAAAGAGATCCTCTGCGTCGGGGAGAGTTGCTCTTTTCCCAGTTGACCCGAAAACCCAACTGGCTGAGGTGCCGGAGCACCAAGTCCCTGTGTTCGCACAACTGATCCTGAGGTAATCATGGGCGAGTATGAGCCAATCGTCGAGGTAGTTGAGGAGCGAATGCCATGTTCTCTCATGGGAATAAGGGCTGCCTCCGTAACTTTCGTGAATACACGGGGCGACAGGGACAGCCCGAATGGCAGGACCTTGTACTGGTATGCCAGCCCCTCGAACGCAAACCGCAGGAATGGGCTGTGGCGCGGAAGGATCGAAACATGCAAGTACGCGTCCTTCAGGTCGATCGCTACGAACCAATCTTGGGGACGGAAAATCACATAAGGCCTGAGAGAAGGAACAAATTTAGGTATGCGTGAAACGCATCTTTAACGGGAGCCGGTGAAGGGCCCGGTTCTCGACGCTCAGGTCCAAGATAGGTCTCAACCCACTGCCTTTCTTGGGTACAATTAAATAAGGGCTGTAAAACCCTGTGTTCATATAGGCTGGAGGGACCGGCTCTATCTCGTTCTTCGCCAGTAGGACTGCGATCTCTGGACGCAAGACAAGGGCATCTGCTGCTTTCACTGACGTAAAGTGGACGCCCCTGAATTTGGGAGGGCGCCGGGCGAACTGAATAGCATAGTTCCGAGCCTGACGGTTTGACGGAGCCATCGAGACGGGCTGGGTAACTCAAGCCAGGCTCCCAGACACCGCGTAAGTGGCATCAACGGAACTACAGGCGTACCCGCAGCGGGGCAGCATGAAAGAACGCAGGGGAACGCAAGGGCGGTCTCTTTGCCGGTCCGAGGCGGGGACTGAGTGTGTGCAACACTGACCTGCGGTTGAGCAGAGGGTGCGTGGGTAGTCCGTTGTTCATCCTCCCGATCCGCCCACTGCTACTCACTGGCGAGAGAGGAGGGCGAGTGTGATACGTACTAGATCGTCCACAACCCACCGTCCCCTCTGGGGACCCAAAAAATAGAGGACTTGCTCTTTGTCGAGAATTGGGTACCACGACAGGTCATGGTGGAAAAAGATTTCATCACGCCAGTCCTCATACCGGGGGAGGGAGGGTGGTTACCATCTCCTGAAGAGCACGTCCCTCCACTTCTGGGTCGCCCGTCTCCGGGCCTCTTGCTCTTTCGCTTGCCACCAGGTTTGGCGGGGGGCCTGGACGGGCGGGGCGGCTGCCCTGCGACCGGGTCCACGGCACAGCTTTGCTGGAGGCGCAGGAGCTCTGCTCTTGTGTGGCGGTGGCAGGGGGGCCGCCCTCGGCGACGGCAGCAGATGTCCCGCAGGATGTACTGATGCTCAGCGCGGAGTCATGCGTGGTCAGGGAGGAAGAACCGCTGAGGCCGTTCTCCTACCGTGTCGCGACAGGACCAGCCGTGGACAATGAACTAGACCGGGGGGAGAGGATGACGTTGGGAGACACAGCCGAATGGCGCTCCTAGGACCCCATAGTGGGACATGGCAACGACCAGAGACCGTAGCCGTAACCTTCGTCGCGTTGCGCGAGGTCCGCCGCGTGCGAAGTTCTCTATGAACTTCCAGGTCTGACCCCTCGTGCAAGTACTCAGTGCCTTGACTGGGGCACTTGAAGATCACGCCGTAGATGAAGGCGGAGGCAGGCTATATCCACCCGGTCGTATAGGCATCGCTGAGCACAGCCGAAGTACCTACAGACTCCGCGCGAGGAGGGATACGTTCTCCCTGGCCCGGTTGGAGGCGGTATTAGGCACAACGGATCGCAACCGTCCGCTCCACCGGGGGGACCCTTGTAATCCCCTAGCTGCACCACTATCGAGGGTGGTGAGGGAGGAGGATCTAGCAAATCAGTTTCCGGCAGTAAAAAAGGTGCCGTCCACGACCTGTTGAGCCCCTCATGCACCTCCGGGAAGAAAAACACCGAGGCGGGGCGCTGAGAACCAGAGCGGACCACCCCGAGAACCAATCCTGCAAACCTTGAGGGCTCGGGACACGGTGAAAATCTTCACTCGAGCCCTACCCCTACGGAGGCCCGGGAAAGCATAGCCATTATTTATGGATCCGATCCTGGCATTGCTACGGTCCCGGAGGAGAGCAGCGCAGCCGAAATATCTCCCATAATCACACGCCAGAAAGCTCTGGCTCACCCTCCGATGCTGCAACTGACATCTGATCGTTGGGGGGAGCCTCGAAGAAACAGGTGTTACCCACCTGGAGGGTCCAGCCTGCTCTTTTTGAGTGCTCCGCTGGTTTCGAAGTGCCGGCGTGCTTGGGCATCCCCGGAGGGGAATTCTTCACCGTGACCGTAAGACCAGTCCGCCCACCACAAGAAAAAGGACGCTCCCGGCTGCCACCAGAGGGAACCCTAGGTCTGGGCAGTGGCATGGGCATTCCGCCCCCTTGCAGGTAACGGAGTCTTGTCCGCAACTCCGAGATGGTCATGCCCCTGCAATGGGAGCATGAGTCATCCATGAAAGTCACCTCAGCGTGCTTCATGCCCAGACATGTGAGTCAGCGATCGTGACCATCACCCAGCGCAAGGTAACGACCGCATCCAGAAACGCCCGTTTGATACGTTGTCTATAGCAAGACCCACTTCGTCTTTATAAAGACGTAACGTCAAGATTGCCAAGCAACGTCTTCTTTAGAAAGACGCACCCGAAATTGTTCTTTTAGGGGAAAAAGCTCTTTTAGAGTGCTGAGGCGCACAGGGGAGATGATCATTTGCAAACACAAACAGGGGGTAGTGCAGCCTGAGGTGTGCAACCCACTCGACACGGGAAATCACCACCGCTGAAGCGCCGTCCGCCATCACGAAGAGCTCTCCAAGAGCGCACTGAACTCGTTCAGTCTTCTTCTCTCATTAGAGTAGTCAGGAGCAGAATGATGTGATCGCTTGGCTCCAAAGCGAAAAGCTGAATATGCTCTGCATCTGCTGCCTACTTATACTCAACGCTGTGATCAGCAGCAGCTGGATGAAATAATCACATGCCAATGTGCATTGGCACGTTTAGTTTACACTCGAAGTAGATTAGTCCCTCTAAGCGAGATCCCAATTTCGTCGGTCCTCCGACGTGACGTCGAGATTGACCGACTGAAAGGGACTGGGATTTCAATTACTTACATAGTCTACTATAAGTAGTTACTGGAATACACTGAAAATTGAAAATCATTAAATAAATCCCCAACGCTACATTGATAATCCAGGGGTTCCCACTGAAATGCTGTCCACCCCGTCTCTGTTAGTATGTGAACTAGAAATATGGCATTTCTGGACTACTGTAACAGAAGACAGGACATTTTAGAGAAAATAAGTCAAATTCAAGTACACGCAGTGGGCTGATCTCCCATGTGCTGAATCATGTCTGCTGCTCAACTGAAAAACACCACAGCAAATCTTATTTAGCTCTTGTCTAGCCACTCAGCAAAACATGTAATATAAGCCTGCACCATATCTTTAATACGTTTTTAAATGCAAAAAACTTTTGTGACAGAATGGATATAAGAATATATTATCTCACTTTCAGTTACCAAAAGCCCAACTGGGATACAAAGTGTATAAATTATAGAGATATTGTGCATTGTTCTTTTTGTTTACTTGGCGAAGCCTTTGTTAGCGAGAACTGTTCACTGATATTAAAAAGATAAAAAATAACTGGATGTATTCAAAAGCTTAGAGTTGGTTTTGTGTTTGTCTCCCTGATATATAAGACCACTGTGGGATTTGTTTATCACTAGAGGAACGAAATATCTTTTCACATCTCAGAAAATGTACACTAATAATAATAAGTGCATAGAGTGACTTAAAGGGATAGTTCACCGGACAAAATGAAAATGTGCTAGTAAGTGCATCTGCTTAGTCGCCGTCCATGTCAGGTCATTTTCGTCCACGATGTAGGTGTGCACTTGGCATCGTCTTTCACGTATGACCACAATGGAACAGATAGTGCTTCTGCTAGTCTCATCCGTCATCTGTGTCATGTGCAATGGGATAACATACAAGCTATGAGAGTATTAAATATTGTATTTATACCCAACACCTGCACAGACAAATCCCAATTTGTAAAACCTGCCGGCTCGTGACGGCACATTGAGGTCCTGCAGACACGAAACGATCTGTTTGTGCTCAGAAACCAAACGCAGTATGATATATTTCTTACCGCGTAATACGCCTCGTCCAACTTCTTTGGGCCTGCCCCGCGACCTGGCTTCCGGTGCGTGAGTTGTGTGTACGCGCTCTGGCGTAGTTTAGACCTTCATGGCAAGCGCCGGAAGTGATCTCTCGCGAGTATAGTTCACTCATTGTTTACACAGTGCACAGTAATTGTAGGTTCGATGGCTAATCAAAATGGTACTTACGTGCGCTTATCCGGATTGTTCAAACCGACTTAAACTAAAAGATTACGTTCTCTCGCGCGAACTCATTCGGGAGTGGTGACTTTCCACGTATTCCCAGCTTCTGAGCTGCTCGCCTGAAGTTATGCTGCTAGGCCTCTTCGGTCTGGTATACCACACCATTAGTAAACTACGCCAGAGCGCGCTACAACTCCCGACCGGCGCCCGGTGCGCGAAGCGATCATAAGACAGTGGACATAGTGGTGATTAGAGGTGTAAAACATTATATAAATATTCTGAAAATAAAGATCTGAAACGACGGTTTCTGGCCAACCCGACGTTTCGGGGGTTTATGAAAGTTAATCTACACTCTACTCCAAATTACTGTCTGCATAATATCAAATTAATTAACAACAATTCAAATTAATCTACATTAAGTGCCTCACATAAACTAGCGCTAGCAGAGATGTAGAAACCACTGTAATTATTCCCGAGCATTTGTCAATGAATTATTTACATCAAGCTGACGGTGAGTGTTTTGGTTGAAACAATCGCCCTGGGATAAGGGTGAATTACCAACAGATCATCACACTTTAGAATGATTTATTACCTTTGGTGTTTTGTTGAAAAGGTGATGCTTGCGAGTCCTCACTGAAAGAACACCACTGAAACAAATGCTTCTCTTTGGTCGCACCGCAAACGAAATTGTGAGCGAGCATCAGTCCACCTCTTAAAATGTATGTAAGTTATAATATGTGTTTTATTTATTAATTCTAAAGAGAACAAACAAAAATAACTGAATTTAGGTACCAGGACTCACGAATCTCCCCAGAGGAGGTGACGAAACATGACAGCACCCTGTCCACAGAGATACCAAATAGAGTGCAGTTATCGTCCTCTCAGGTCAGTTAAGCCTGCCCTGAGGAATATTGAAGAATAGCAGGTGTGATTACATGTGGGCTGGGTCAGAGCCTAGACGCCGCGGGGCTTGACTGCGACACATCAATCAAGCTATGCTAAAATGACGTGACATTGATTACGTTGGATCTCTCAGCAACACCAATTAGACAGAGCCAAGCCACACAGAATTCATTCGTCTATGCACTGCCACGGACATTGTTTTTTAAGGATACTCCCCCCAAACATATAAATTTTGGCATTATTCACGGTACCCCCAGTGTTCCCACACCTAAAATAGCTTAGTCCGTCTCGGCAACACAATGTTAAGAGATTGCTGAAACCGGGAAGGGGAGGTGTGACTGATCCCATGATGGCAAGTAAAATACCCTGTCAAGCATCCAGCAAGGTACGACCGACATCGTGAGAATAGTCTCAGTACTGCCATCCAGTGGGTAACAGTAACGTATGAGCGACGAGAAGATTTTGGCCGAATGCGAAAACAAAAAACAAACAACAACTTTATTCAACAATTCATCTCCTCTGTGTCTCGCTGCTCACTGTGCACCATTGTGGAGAATATCGCGAGAACGCAAGAGCGTACGTTGCTTGTATAGCAGCGACAGCAAGGGTAATGTCTTTCTACGTGTGTTTACGCCTTTTAGTATTGAATGAAACAGGTGCGATCAGTGCAGCACGGCTGAACAGACATAGCAACGTGCTTGACGCTTGCAGCGGTGGTCTCAGATATTCTCCAAAATGGTGCCTTACGCGGTGATGTGGAGAGACCCCAAGAGGCGGACGAACTGGCTTGCAAAAGTCGTATTTGTTTTCTTCGTGTACAAAAAGTGTTCTCGTCGCTTCATAACGTTACAGTTACGGTTTTCATTTTGGGGTGGAGTATCCCTTTAAGATATTTAAAAAGATGTCTGCCAGCGTCCTGTTTTATAAAACACACAGGAAAAATACTCTCCGTCTTAGAAAATGTTGAGTATCAAAGCCTGTCAAAACAAGTTTTCAGTTTCAATTCAATATCTTTATTGTCATTGTACTGAAAGAACAATAAGATAGGTTTGTTGGGAATATGCCTCCCTCAAGTCTGCCTAGGAAGTTTCTTCTTACAAAACTGGCTGTTATATGACGTGATTTTATGTTTAAAAAATAAATGCTTTGCTTTGTGCAGTTTCATATTTCTTTCTTTCTTATTCACTTCTCGACAAAGTAAAAACGCTTATTTAGTGGCAATAGAACAATACAATATATAATAATAAAAAGCAGTATTTATCTAACATTTATGCATACTTTCACTAAAATATTTAATCACATGAAAAATGCAATTGTGAGACTTCTGAGAACATCGTCGAGTGCTTTAGAATAACTTCCATTAGTAAGTCATTATCAAACATTATATAATGTTCAACAGATCAGTAGTTAATATTCAAATATGAGATAATGTGCTTGTAAATGTTTCTAATGAACTTACTGAACATTACATAATGATTAACAAATCATAGTGTGAGTGGAAATTAAATATTACAAAATCAGTTCAATTATAAATGGTTGTGCACTTTATAAAATCTATGATTTTAACAGATGTTAACAGCTTATTTTTTAATGTGCATTTGAATCCTTAAAAATGCCATTAAACTGATTGTTTGATTAAAATAATTTATGTATTATCTAATGCACCTTTTTACAATCTTTAGTAATCTTAAGCACACATTATTCATGATGACATATGATTCATGAACTTATAATCACAGTTTGTAAAGGTGACACATTTGCAATTTATTTCTAATACTTACACACTTTTACAAATCATTTTTAATTATTTGTTTGTACTTTTTCTTGAATTTGACTTTTTAGCTACTGTAACACAATTTGAGTAAAAATAGTTTAGTTATGAATATTTACGTATTGTTAATTTTCTTGTTAATTTTAATATTAATATTCTTGCTTCATTATGCAATGTTCAATAAGTTCATTAGTAAACATTTACAAGCACATTATCTCATAATTGTAGCTATTTGAATATATATATTAACTAATGATCTGTTAAGCATTGTATTATGTTTAATGATTTATTAATGTTCTGTACACCAGTATAGGTAACATATAATTGAATCACAGTTTTCTGTGTCTTATCCTTGCTTAGTGATCTAATGACGTGGTGTCTGAACGATACACTGGCATTGCAGCATCAGAAAAGAGCTGCTAAATGTACCCACAAACTTCCTTGGAAAATAGCATAGCGTAGTTGTGTGTAATCCCTTTTGGCTGATTTGCCACGCTAAATAGAGATCTGGGAATAGAGTGTGTGAAAGGCTTTTTTTAAATTTTATGGTAACCTCAGTTTCCTTTCACTGTGGTCACCTCATTCCCTGGTGGACCGTCTCAAATGCATTGTAAATAACCATTTTGGCGGCCTATTGTCATAACCAGACTGCAGTATTTCTTTCTTCTCATCACAGGCTTATTTTACTTGTGTTAAGTCACTTTTGTCTCACAGCATGAAACGGTTAAGGATGTTTATGTCCGAACTGGAGTGAATGCTAAGGAATCTCCATGTCAGACTCTCAATAGTTGGTTCTCACACAATGGGAATATGTGTGAGACATTTCAGTTTTCAGTTTTAGATTCAAACCGTAATGAAACATGGCATAAGCTGCAGTATATTAGTCACACAGGAAGATTACTTTTCCAAGACATTTGCAAGACATCCGGTGCTTAAAATAATTATGTGTTGTTAAGGATTTCAAATTCAAATTTGAGTATTGCCTTCAGCATTTCATATTTTTTATACTTATATAAAATGGTTTAACATATGCTTATATGTTTTTTTTTTCTTACTCAGACGTCGTGAGGTTTTTTGCCAGACAACTACTAGTCATTATTTTATTTTTAGGCTTTTGTGTTTGTACTGGACAGATTAAATTATTGTGAGCAGATGGCATAGGGATGCTGCAGATGCAAGGTCTTCTCCTTTTTCCATCTATAGCAGTTGAAGAGGGTGTTAGTAATTTATATATATATAATATATATATATCAGTGGCGAGCGGTGACTTTTTTAACCGGGTATGCTGAGTGATAAGACCCCCCATCGTTTTTTAGGACACTCAAAAGGGATCACAGATGACAAATAAGAAAAACTGTGACAGGTGTCGATTTAAAAGTGTGCACATTTCCTACCTTATTTGTAAAATAAATTCATCTCCAATCCTTCTTCTGTCATTTCAGGTTTATCAATTGTTATTCGAATGCTAGAAAAACATAGCTGGTTTTCCAAGTAAAAACCGACAAATAATTTTATTATATTCGTTTGTTATGATTAATATTTTATATAGCCCACGTATTATAAAAAAAAATAAATAATTATTATTTACGCTTAGGACAATAAAGTTGACAGTAACGTGATATCTTACAACATAGTTGGCTATGACCAAAAATGTACGGTTCAGTGGATTTTAAAATTTGTTTTGCTTTGAGAAAATAAAAAATATTACAGTTAGTGTTTTTTTTTCTTCTTTGATTTGTCGAGTTGGTTTGCATCAAACACAAGTAATTGTCGGCAATCGAGCTAGCAGCAACAGGCATTTTCTGCTGGCCTGAGCGCTTTCGGGGCGGACAGTTTACCTCACATATTAAATCTGCCGCAGACCAGCAAAGCACTGAGAATGCCATACCAATCCTGAAGAGTCTCAGCAACAGAGCAGGACGAGAAAGTGCGCGAATCGCTTGCCCGGGAAGCCACCATAACTGAGTAGATTTACAGAAAATAATGAAGTGTATCAAAAAAATAATGTTTATGTTACTTACTCTACACTCTTTAAGCTTTAAGTATGTTTCAAAGACAAGGGATCAACTTCTAATATGTATATATGAAAGTATTCCGGAACTTACTCTTCAAATGCGCGGGGTAGGCGGAGCATTCGCAGCTTAGGAACAGACGCCTGATACTATATATTACTATGAAAAACCATTTGAAAATATAAAAAAAATAAACTATAAACACATATGTACCATGTATGATTTTAAGTCCACTGTTGTTATCTTATATATATAAAGCATTACATAGTACAATAAGGTCCACATAGTTCTACACTCTTTGGTTGACAGTAAAGTAAATAACATCTAACCTTGGTCCCACTTATTTATTTTTTTGTTATATATGCTAGTGTAAATAGATCTAAAATCATTGCACTTAATGCCACTGCCCATTTTAAAGTTGTAACTTCTAAACCTGGAAAAAACTTCATTTAAATTAAGTTACACTTTACAGTAAGGTTTCATTGTTAACATTAATTAAAAACAATTCGTAACATGAATACAATTTCTACAGATGTATTTATCTTGTTTAATGTCAAACCAAGCATTTATGACAACATTTTTTTTAAGTATCAAAACGTTGTATCGGTTAACATTAGTTAACACATGGAAGACAGGAACATGGACATTTTATTGTGAACAAAGGTTGATAAATGCTGTAAAAATATATTGCTCTTTGTTAGTTCATGTTTATGTTAGTTAACTAATGTTTACAAATGAGACCTTATGGTAAATGTATTTTAAAAAGTTCCTTTCAATTTCCTGGTAAAATATTTCATCGTCATATTGCTTATTTTTGTGTGTAAACTCTCTCTCTGTCAAACTCCTTGTCGTAGTTGGGTAAGTTGCTCAAAAAATAAATAAAACAATAAAAAATAACCTGTGTTAATTAGATACTGTACTAATTACTCTCCTCTAAAAAGTATTGCATTACTTACTTACTTATTAGTTATAAGGTTATATCAAACGGTCTCCAATACAATAATAAAGACAAAAAACTGCTCTTTTAATTCTTTCAAATAAATAATATAAAATTGCATAAACTATTCTTGACCTGACCAAAGCGAGAAGGTTACATTAAAAACCAAAAACCTTTTGTTAAATCCACTAAAGTTTTATATACTGTAATGTTTATGGATTTTTGTTGTGTTTCTCTTTCTTCTTCTTCTTCACCTGCCCTGTGCTGCGTTTCCAAAAAGCTCGTTAGCTATGGTTTTTAGTTCCACTGAACTCTATTGGTAACGACGGAACTTGCGACCATAGTTGCTTTTGGGAAATGCACCCCTGTTTAGTTCTGTTGCCCTAGTTTCCCATGAGTCCTGATTTGTTTCTATAAATTAGTTTCAGGTGTGGCTCATTTATTTACCCAGTATTTATACTCCCTGTTTTATTCTGTTCTCGGCCGGTTATTTGCTTTACCATCGTGTGCGCTATGTTTGCTCCTGCAATTCTCTGTGTATTCCTAGTGGATGATACTGCCTTGTCATGCACTTTAAATAGCACAACACGGTACAGAACGTTGCATATACAAATGTTCTATACAGTATTTAATGCAATTACATCAGAAGTAACTAACTAATTAAATTACAGAAAAATTAAGAGTAATCCCTTACTTTTACAAGGGAAAGGTAATTAATTACTTGATAATGCATTACACTCAGCACTGCTACTTATCCAGTATTCACGATTAATCAAGGCAATTCATTGGTCAAAAATGTGAGAACCCAGTTTAAATTCATTAGTAGCTATGGTTTATTTCATTGAAAAAGAAATGGAAGTGAAGATTGATTTGGCCATGACTGTGTTTATGCAGTAACAGCAGTCCAGCTCAGTGCTGAAGTCTTCAGTTAATTCAACAGCAGAGAGTTGTGTTATGATGAGGCGTTTATGAGACCGGAGATGCTCCTATATCTCTTATTAGAGGCCGTGGATCTTAGTGCAGCTGGACGCTGATGTTGAGCAGAGATCTGGCACTCACGTGAAGTCTCATTCAGATGCAGTCAGTGTTTGCTCATCTGAGCTCTGTCACACCTAATGCCTCTCGACACCTCTTTCGTGTCACTGCCAAGATAGACAACTGTGCTCTTTCCACTTCTCAGAGTCATTTCCAATGTCTCATTTACTTTAGTTTGCAGATTTCTTTAGAAACAAGAAATGATGAAAAACAGACAGGAATAATTATAATACACAGTGGGGTCCAAAAGTCTGAGACAACAAATATATATTGCATTTTTCAAGTTGGGGCTTGGCGAAGAGATTGCGATTTTGCTCATTGTCAAATATTTAATGTCTATCATTTATTATGTCATACCTATTCTTCATTTTATATTCTTCAAAAGCCTAAAATATTCTGTTTATGCCCAGGGTTAAATTAGATTTTGAATCCCAAGTTTTTAATATGGTCTCAGATTCCATTAGACAGAGTAAAATATAAATTTGAGGGCAGTCTCTACTGAAGTCATTGAGCGTCTCAGAGGTGTTTGACTGAGGTAGTAAAATATTATGTGATCATCTGGTTATATATAAATAACCTTGTTTATATATATATATATATCACATTGATGGTTCAATCAGACTGAAAAGTCCATGTAAACAATCATGTATCGATCCAAATATGTGCAATCCAAATTAAATTTCAGGGAGATGTAGACCTAAAATATGTTGATCAAAGGGAAAAAATGCATGAAATATATGCGTATATGGCAGCTTTTGTTTTTTTATTTTTTTTTTTAGATATGTCATCAAGGCAAAAATGAAGTTCATATAAACAAAACTTCCAGAATCTGAAATCTTGGATTCAGTTGGATTGACAAAATTAGTGAATGTAAACACACCTATTGTATTCTTAGAAATCCTTTTGTTTGTTCAGGATGTTCAATAATTGCATTCAGATCCACTGTTTAGAGAATTTAAAAACAAATCCAATTTCCTGTAAGTTTCATACAGTCAAGTAATAGCATAGCTCAACTGCAATGTTAAATCGTGAAGAAAAGTTAAATGATCAAATCTGTTCAAAGCATCCCACTAATGTGATGTGATGTTATTTGTGCGGGATCTTGGGTGAGATTTCCTGCAATCTGGCCTTTGCTCTCGGCCCTGTGTTGGGTGGGTGAGTCAGATCTGACCTGTTTACCTGATGACTCGGCGCTCTTTCTGGTGGCTGTTTTCTGACCCCTTTTGGAAGGGTGCACATGTCTTTCTGATCATAGAACAGCAAAAGAAATTAGGCTAAGCGTATAACCTCTGAGACAGAGTGTGCAGGATGTCTTTTTGCTGTTTCTGAAGTGCTGAGACCAGATGTGACTGGTAATGGTTGCAATGCATTTTGTATTTGGGTCAATTAGTTGTTGTTTTTTTTTATCCAGATCTATTCATTAATTTTTTTTAAATTGAAAGAAAGAAGCAGCAAGCAGCAACTGTAGGGGTTCAAGTGTTTTAAGATGTTTAAAAAGATATGTATTGTTTAACAAGAAGTATAGGGATTAGGGTAAACTTGGTCACATCCATATATTTTTTAAAGACCCTGTTATAGCCACCCAAATAATAAAGTTCATCATTTTGATAAATATTGACCTAGGGAGTCCAGAGGTTCACTTGAGGTTGAGAAAAAAACCTAGAGCTGGATCGCAAAAGCATGTTTTTTTTTATTCATTGCAAATATTAAATAATTTGACTTACTCGAGTGGTTCTTGAGGGAAAATTCTGAATGAGGAGCTCTATCAACTGAACCATTTACAGTACGCGCATGAAAAACATGATAGCTGTGGCATGTTTTGGTATGATTTCACAGAGATTAATCAAAATTTCAACATTTATTTTGATAATTATTGATATTAATAATTATTGATATTTGGGGGAAAAAATGTAGGTTTTTACATGTAGGTTTGTATAAAAAATTCAACGTGGTTAACATTTTTTCATGATGGAAATGAAATATCAATCGATATTAAATTTGTTCATTAGTAAGTCTGTGAATGGTTCAGGAGTTATTGCCAAAAACGTGTGACGTTCTTGGTTTTGTTAAAGTGGCGTAATTACAAAAAAAAAAAACTAAGTGTTTGAAAGCTAATTTGAAAAGAATTAAGTTTGTTGCATTTGTAAATACAAGGTTTAATGAAAATTTGTATTACCATTTGAAATGTTTCAAGGGTGTGGGAAAGTTTTTCAAAAACAAATAAAACCAATTTAGTTTTCAATCTAGATTTTAAAAAGATATTTCCTTTTCATCAACATAGACATCCTTGTTAGTCCTATTATCATTTTTATGTGCATTTTTATGTTCTATTCTGAAATTACTGCAATACATTTTCTCAAGGTCTTTAAAAGCAGGTGATATCATCATGTCAGTGTTATCATCTCAGTATTATAAATCTGGGATTTTAACAGCATTTAGCATGGAGAACATGATGAATTGCATGGATGAATCTCCCTTCCCTTTTGTCTCAAATGATGCGCTAACCGCTCGTCACTGTCTTTCTCTTCGCCACCATAGAGGCAATGTTCAATGTTCTCTTGCTTTTGAGAGGAATCGCCAAAGACATTTCTGGCCCAAGTACAATAAATGCATGTCATAGCACATTAAGGAGATTTCCTACAGTAGTAGCAGTAAAAACAAGTCTATTTTTGAGAAAAGGAAACAGCTGCCCGCTACATCCCTCAGTCTTGCTGAGTGAGGAAAGACACGAGGATTGATTCAGCAATGGTCTTGCCTCGTCCCTGACCATGTCTTTGTGAGACCACCCTTGATGTTTTATGTGCAATTTATGTGGCATTCTCCACAAACCGTTGAGCTAACTATTATTAGACCATTGCGTCGTCGTGTGTATCTCAGATTGTTTGCTCAGCAAATAGCTAGCTGAGTCGGTTTATCTATTCTAGTGCAGGCTGGAGGTGGCGGAGCCCAACCTCAAGTCAAGGCCAGGCCTCAGAGCTTGCTGCACTGCAAAGCTCTTATATGTTATTATTGCACGTTTGTGCTTTGGTTAAGACCAAGTCTCCATGGCGGGGCATGAACAAGGTTCTCATTCAGAGAGACACTGAGGTTTCAGCCCGGGTCGCACAGTGCAGGGATGTGGCTTCCTCAAGCCCTGAGACTCTCTGGCCTGTGTGTGAAAATCGCTCAAACTTTGCGGTTGGGTGTAAAATAACTCCACCAGATTGCTATAAAAGCTTTCATATATCAAAACGCCAGCAAAATTCAGGCCAGGCGCTCCGAATCTCATGCGAGAAGGGGGCAAGAAGATAAATATTATTCAGAAACCCCAAATGACATCATCAATAGCCACAACCTCATCAGATACGATGATAGCTTCCTCATAACCTTGGATTTGGGGAAATTATATATGTGATGTTTCTTTGTGGAGTTACATCTGAAACCACTGGGCTATTTGAGACGGTCTGTGGCTTAATGCTCTATATATAAGACGAAAGCCTCAGCATTTGGCTATTGTTATTTTGAAAATGTGAAACACACATGGCACACTCCCTCCAGGACAAGCGTCCTGCAAAACAGGCCTTTTGTCTGAAACTCTCCTTTAATTGCATTCGCAAAAAAATTGACAAGCTGGTCTCCAGGCATATAAAATGTGCTCCATCATATGCTTTGATTTTCCCTCTGAAAATCTTTAATTACAGGCATAGGAAAGTAATGAATCTGCAGTAAAGCCATACGCCGAGATTTATCCTTAACTAGCTATTTGTGGCAAGTTGGGGGCAGCTGGTTTCAATAACAGCAACTGAAAGAAAAGCCAGAAATGCTAGCATTGCCAAGAAAATGTGGAAAAAACAAAAAAAGCATTTCTGTGGGGAGAGAGGACCCAAGAGTGAGATAATTCTCAACCAAAGCTTTACTTAGTATAAATATCTAGTTCTGTCATGAAACTCTAGATGGCGCAGACTGTAAGGTCCTTAAAGGGATAGTTCACCCAAAAACAGCTTTGTACCTTATTTTCAAAGAGTGTAGCATTTATGCAGTTCTCTTTGCTTGTCGGGAGCAGCAACAGTACATATGTCTTGGCAATAGATCTGCTTGTTTGGAGGGCTATATATTATCCTGTTCTGTCCTGTTTACTGCCATGCCACGTGTGAGGATATATGCTTGTCTATTGCAGCTTGTTTTATAAACTCAGAGCAGCATGTATGTATATTGACTTGTATTTTTCATTTTATTTTGTCTCCTGCTTTGTTGGGGAGTATTTTCATGTATGCAATTTGTGCAGCAGCAGCTTGTCTTTGTATGTATTGGCAAGTCTCTTACAATAATAGCATCAGCATGAACAGCAGATCTATTCCTCCACAACCTAATACATTAAAACCGTCACATCCATTACCATGCTAAACTATTCTGAGAGCTGTCATGATAGAACTATCTAGTTCAGTCTTGTGCAGATGGGTGCAGGGTGATAGAGTGATCCTTTACAACCTCTACAATCTACTAGCTGTCATTTAGTACATGGCACAAGCTGATTGGTCTCTGTTGCATCTAGGGTTGCAAAGGGATAGAACCATTTCTAATACTTTTCTGGAAACTTGCCAGAATTTTTGGAAACTTGCCAACATTTTTGAAAGTTTCCAGAAATTTACTGGAAATTTTCTGCCAGTTTGCAATCATAGTAGCTTCTGCAGGCAATGAGATCGCTGCTCAACAGTTAAATGGTTTGATTCAGTTTTTTTCTGAATCATAAACCCTCCACCTCCCCCAGCACCGCCTGTCTAGATGTGCTATGGGTTATTAAATGTATTACATGCTCACAGGAGCGTGTCTGTGGATTTATTCGCAGTAGCAAGTCTCCATACTTGCTCTGCAACAGCAATAATCAACAGCAGCAGTAGCATGCATAGCATATCTATTCTGCCAAGATCAAATGCATTAATATTGTTACACCCATTACCATGCTAAACTATTCAGAAAGTTATCATAATAGAAATAACTGAAAGAGAGTGAGGGCCAAGCAAGAATCGAAACCAGGTGATCAGTCCAGATAGCGAACTGTTGACCGCAGAAAGGTCGATAATCAGGCAGGCAGAGCGGTCGAAAGTCAGATGCTGAGGAAACTTTAGGGACTGAAGCAGGACTTGTCGATGACAGACAGCGGTCGTAAATAAGCAGGCAATCCACAGACGAAAAACCAGAGGTCAGAGCCTGGTGGGACAGTCCAAAGGCTGTGAAACAAAGAAAAAAGATAAAGTTAAAGATAAAAGTTTGCAATGTGTTTCAGTTAAGCAGTTGAAAGGGATTTTGCTGTATATGCTGAAGTTTTAAAGATGGTGTCACATGTGTAATTAGAAGTGATTGTCACAATAAAGTGCAATCAACTAATTGTAATTGCAGAAAGTGCAGAAATAAATCATTCCAAGGGGTGATAAAACTAAGGCTAAAGGCTAAAGACTCTATATGTATTTATACATAATCTATCATTAACGTTACAGTGCTAGCTCAAAGTGTAGTATTATTAGCTTGTAGTCATCCCACATAGAACTATAATTTTTCATAATTCTGAGTGAAACAATACATTTCATGAACTGCATTTTTATAATGTTTTTTGAGGTGCACTTATAATGCTTGTACTGTACATCAAAAACTGCCATCATAGAAATAAATGGCATTTTCTACCCCGATTTTAGTCCTCAGATTTGAACACTGTTTAAATGGATGGATCTCTTTTAAGACTTCAATGTAAAGACCCACTGCTATGATTAGCTGGCATCTTTACATATAAAATCAGTATTATACTTGGATCTCTTCTGAAAACTTTTACACCTGCCAAGATTAACTAAGAATGAAAAGTGTTGATTATAATAATGTATTTAGATCTACTCCCATAAAAGGTTGCAGTGCTGAGCATTGTAGCCGATCACAGTTGAATGCAATGATCTCACGGTTAATGTATGCACTCTTACGAATGCTTTCATCATAACTAACACAGTACAAACGCAATGTAAATAAGAAATTCAGTAAGCATTGTAGTCATTGATTATAATAGAAGTGCAGAACTCAAATCAATGACAGACTCGCACTGAACTTGAAATCTCAAAATGCAAAGACAGTCTGACTTTGTATATTAGTTAAAGATACCTAGTTACATTATACAATTAAGATGCATTTGATAAAATGTATTTGTGTACTTACATGAAATTCGGCAAAACTCTACTATATTCACATTTGCTGCTATTAAAGTAGGGATATGGTCAACAATATCATTACATATCTAATTATAATCAGATATAATTTACTGTTTTGGGATGTTTCTGAAGCCAAACACTGTATTCAGAAAGGCACGGAAAATGAATAATGCATTCTACGGAGCTCCTAAAGATACATGGTGATGGAAAAAAAATTAAGATGGGAGGAAAAAATATATTTCAATGCTTTTGCATTTGCATTCTCTCGCAATTATATAGTTGGGTAATTATACTGTATATAATTTGCGGGCATCAGGGAGTCTCTACAGCCCCTTTCACACATACAGACTTTACTGGTAAATTACCGGTAAATTTCCGTTAAGAGATCATGTGTGAACAGGACCTTTTCAAAAAATACCAGTAAATTAATTCCGGCAATTTACCGGTATGAGACATTGTAACATTACCAGTAAATTACAGGTAATCTGCTCTATGTGAACGCAGAATGAAGATTACCGGTATGAGCACGTACGAGTTCAGAATGCGCTCACGTAAGACATCTACTCTGGGCCAATCAGAACATTCTGACGCAGATGACGCATTTACTCCGCGCTGCGTAGTCCGGCTTGAAGTCGTCGAATGCGATGTCTTTGGGCAAAAAGCAGCTGCATGAATGTGAACTTTAACACAAAAATAAAAACATCAATAGAAACACTGACCGCGTAAACCACTCCATGTTTACAAACACAACACCGGGATTCACAGCCATTTAGAGGTCATTTCTGGTCAATGACGTCACAGAATTTACCGGTAATTTGAAATTTTGTATTTACCGGTAAATTCATTCTGGTCATTTTTACAGCAATTTACTGGTATTACTGTGTGAAAGGGGCAGTATGCAGGGTATTAAAAATCATCTTTGAATGTGCGCTCACTTTTCACTTTCAACTTTAAATTTGCGATCATGCATACTCTGTGGGCCCTCTGAGTCCACACTTTGATGATGTAATTTGTCTACAGTATGCCCGAACACTGTGTAACACTGACTACCGCAGCAAGCCTAACCAGGTCCGTTTAGGGGCTCTGTTGAATGCATTATTCATTTTATGTGCCTTTCCGAATAAGGTATTCAGCTTCAGGCACATCCATAGTACTGTATGTATAATGTAACATCATATATGTATAAGTATACTGTATACTTTTGAAGAAAAATAAGAATGCTAGAAGTCATCGTTTTTAATGCAAGAATTAAACTTGAATAAACTTGAATAGTTGTGTGCAAGGCATTTCACTCTTGAATGCCTTGAATGCTCTGGTTACAACTGTTAAACAGGGCCTGCTTAAAAGATGCATTTTTTTTTATCCATTCACAACTGGCCAATGCTAAATACAGGTGTAAATGGGGTCTAAAGTATTTTGGTTTAGTCCATTGTCGAAAACACATTTAACTCTTTCCCACCATTGACAGAATTGTCCGGCTTTCCGTGTTTTCACTGTTATATGGTAGGAGGTGCTATTACACATCTTCTAAAAGAGTATTGAACATCTGGATCAAAACACAGTGAAGTAGAAGCAGAAACATGCGATCGCAAATGTAAGCAGATGCATATGTAAAATAACACACTCATCAAACATTAAACAGCATATAAATCTAAACTGTCTAACATTACCAAATAAAATGTACAAAAAACATGATTTTCTCAGATTCTTGTTCAAAACATAGTTTTTTCATGAAGCTTGCCCACATTCAGGTGCTGATAAAAAAGATTGCATTAAGCTAGAGCAAGGTTTTTTTTTTTTTTTTTTTTTTTTTTTTTTAAACATGGGCCTCTGTTCTTTGTTTTGGCATATTGCATGTTCAGATATTCATACAACAATATATTCTGGGAGCCATTAAACTTTTGTGAAAATGATCAAAATTGCTGGTGGTAGCTGGCAACTTTAAAAAAAAAATGCTGGCGGGGAAAGAGTTAGCACTACGACTAATTTCACTGCCGTTTAAATGGAAATTTGGAGATGGATATTAGATGAAAAAATGTCAACAAAATCAAAATCAATGTTTCCCCCTCTAAACTGGTAAATATGCTCCCACAGCTTGCTCATCTTCCTAGTGGACATTTCTCCGAGCCCGCAGCAGGTAACAGAAAAGAAAGAAAATGCATGCATGCAAGGTCTGAGGTGAAATTAAATGTATTTGTTTTCCGCTCTAGATATAATAATGTATTATTTTTAAAACTTAGCATTAGAATGACTACATTTTTAATAGTCGACTAGTATTTCCAATGTTGACTAGCAGCAGCAGTTACGTTTAATCGGCTAGTCGACTAGTCTCGCACATCCCTACATTCAACCAGATTGCTTTTGTAGTGTAGTCACTTGTGTGGTCGAATGCATTCAAACAGCCACAAATGACCACCTCCACTTACTGAATAAATACATAATCATTGTAATAAAGTGCACCAAAACAAATGATTCAGACTTGGCTGCATTCTACCAAAACGCACAGATTACAGTTGAAAATGCAGCTGCTTTTTCACCCTATTCATTCGTTTCCTTTTCCAAAGACTCATAATCCATGTAACATGGCTTTGTTCAGTCAATAGTATTTGTGTGCCACACTCTCTGTTCCCCAAAAAGAAATGTTGAGTTTGTCTAAATTAGACTGGAGTGTCTCAAGGATACGAACAGAAGTGGTCACAAGAGATGCTTTTGAAATGCATTTAATACTAGGTGAGAACAGTGTGCGTCTCGGCTGACCACTTGTGATCAAATCAATGCATCTTATTACCAGGTGGAAATAAGAGTATAAAATTTGAGGCTACACAAAATGGGCTTTTGTTGAAGCTATGTCTTTAAAGTCAACACAAAATTGAAATGTACCCTATTTGTTTGTGTTTGTGCACAATGAAAAATGTCCTTATGATCTTGTATCAAAATGTAATAACTTTAACAAGAAAATGTAATAATTGTAACAACTTTCCAGAAACAAATACATCTTACTGTTTTAACCCAGGATTCATTCTGGTATTGGACCACTTTTCATGATCCAGTTAATTCTCAGTGGATTTTTTTTTAATCTTGTTTCACATCAGATTACTGAAGTAAAATAAGTTATGAATGCTGTTTCACATTGGCTTTAAGCTACAATAGAAACATGCACGTAAAGGGCAAACCTGATAACAATGCATTGAAAGCTATGCATTGTTGCAGTGATTGACACTTTCTGTTCTGTCTGAGTATGTCGAGCAGACAGAATAATAGAGATTGTAGCACTCTCACTCAGCTAAATGTGTCAAAGTGGCAAATAAGCCTTCTGACAGCTACACTGGATCCTCTCTGACTCTGTCCACAGATTGTGGAGGAGGTTATTCATGTTTTGCTGGAGTGGGTGGGTGGTGCAGGCTCTGGAAGAGTGGAGTTCGCTCTATCTAAATGTCAATCCTGCTTTATGTTATAGAGGGTTACTGCATGCCGGAGTGGGATGGCATCGTTTGCTGGCCCGAGGGTCTTCCTGGAAGGATGGTGTCCACTGCCTGCCCGGAGTACATATATGACTTCAACCACAAAGGTGAGCTTGCAGCCGCTGACATGTGGCTAAATACGTGTCTAATGCACATGGCAACCCCTTGACAATAATGGACAATCTTCAGCATTCACAAATTTGGAAGCCGCCCCCTCCAGAATCGTTGCTTTTCTCCTCAGTTCATCATTGTTGACGCTCCAAATTTTTTTCTTGTCTTTCAGACAAACATTTTGGAATATTTGACTTGACTTGTATTCACAACAAAAACAGGGTGTGTTTTCATAAATCAGATATATTGTGTACCTAGACGGTGAACTGAGATCTAGTGGTGCTGTTCCTAACTTCATTACGTTTACATTTATTAATTTAGCCCATGCCAAAGTGACAAGTACAGTAACTATGAGCAAATAATCCAAGGGAGAAAACAATACAAAGCAGCCAAGGCTCATTGGAAATATGTGCTTGTGGCGACTTTTCTGCAACACAGATATTACGTACTTTACTACAACTTTTGTGACAGTTTCAAAATGAAAACGCACGTTCAGTACGTGATCATGGCAACGTTTTTATTACATTGGTACAGGCACGTATTGCAGTGGTTCAGAATTCAAATGTCTGGGGAGTGTCCCTAAAAGGTCAATGATCTATCGTGTTGGAAAATAACATTCCCCCTACACCAAACCCAACCTTAAACCTACCCGATAGTGTTAATGAATGCAAAAGTGATGTAACCGTGCTATTTTAACTTCCTTATATCTGGGTTTAAGCTGTTTTGTCAAATTAAATTAGGCTTGAAAATTGGGCTTTCTTTATCAAAACTGGCCCTGTCATCTTACTTTTTTGAAAAGGAATAAACATTGTCAAGTTACTACCTCTTCATCCACCCCATTCCTAAAAATAACAACTACCTTACTGACGATTAATAAGCAGAAAAATAGGAGTTTTTTGAAGCAAAGTCTAGTTTAATAGTATTAATTTTGTTTTTTTTTTTTTTTTTTTTTTTTTTTTTTTTTAATAGTGAGAATGGGTCCCCAAACTAAAGTGTCACCGAAATACTTGAATCAAATTCAATATTCTACTATAGGTTCATTTAGTTGAAATCAGTGTGACCAGCATGTCATGATTATTTTAACTATATTTGTACTGTATATGTCTCTATCTATAATTTCTGTTTCAAGATTCCTCAAAAAAATAAAGAAGAAAAAAAAACCTTTATAAACCACTTCGAAGGAAATACATAAATATTGAACTGAATATCCTAGAAGGCTGAAGAATCTCTAAAACTCACATACTTTTGAGACAAAGAGCACCCAACATATTACTTTCCATAAAAGTTTTTTTTATATGTATTTGGTTGTACTTTGTTGATTCTTGATTTAACGCAATAATTGAACACACTGTTTTAATAGGTGAAGTTCTCTAACAGTTGTACTGACAGATTTTGTATCATGGTTCAAACTGCTTTCCAAACAAGCTTCCTTGCTAAGCAGTGTTTGCAGTAGTGCTTTAGAGATCCATTAATTACACTACATACAAAAGCACTAATTGGACATCTTACTCAAATCTGTCCGCAGTTGCATTTTTTTTTATTGTATTCCTTTTATCAATAATTTAGTCCACATTTGTAGCACTTTTTGATGATGGCAGCAAACATTGACCATAGCTCTACCCTGTCTGTCTGAATGAGAAATCAATGCATGCATGTCCTAAGTCAAGACACGATTGCTTTGTTAGAGTATGTTTGTGCTGTATCCACAGGACATGCTTACCGGCGCTGTGACATCAATGGGACCTGGGAGCTGGCGTCAAATAACAACAAAACCTGGGCTAATTACAGCGAGTGTGCCAAATTCCTCCCCCATTATAATCCGGACCAAGAGAGGGTAAGGCCTTCGACCTTACAGTTGCTGTCATCAACTATAGTCAAATTTGCATACACAAGCATTTTAAATATGTAAATTTGATTTAATGTACCATTACCCAAAACTGAACAATCTGATAATTTGCTGATTAATTCAGAATGTATTAGTTTATGTCTCATGTTATATTCCTCATGGTGTCTGCTAAAAGTTTTGTTTTATGTAGATCAGGCCGCTTGCACTGGGCAAATAACATTGAAGCAAACAAACATATAAATGGATGCAATGCATGGAAATGTACCTGGACAATGACTGAAATTATATTCTTTTGAAATATCCTTTCTCTCAAACACTTGGCTCCAGTTACTTCTGTTGCTTCACTCAATAAACAACAACTGTGCTAATATTAGTGCGTTAACAAATAACTTCTTAGTTCAATGCATTATGTTTAAATGTACAACTAACTAACCATTAAATATTTAAAATAAACAAGTTTTTTTTTCCATTTACTCAAAATTACAGACTTGAAATAAGCTGAAAACTAGTAAATTAACTTGAGCTGATATAATACTAATACAATAATAATAATAAAACATTGACTTCATTTAAATTAAAAATTAAGATAAATTAATTTTGTGTAACCACAGAAATATTTTTTTCAGTGTAATGTTTAATTAATCATATTGATTATTTAATTAGTAGAACAGTTCCCTATTGATGATTAAGATATCTATACTACTTTTTATAAGTAATTAGTTAATAATTAATGCATTAAGAAATGTTAGTTAGACCTAATTTAGTGTGTTAATAGCTGTTAAAGTTAGGTACTCTTTACTCAACATGGGATGAAATCAAACCAAACAGATTGAGTTCAAATTGTTACTTTTAGTAGATTCTGTGTGTTTGTTTTACACTCATGTTACAGCACAGCTAAAAGTTACTGTAAACTATTAGCTTAGGCAATATTTTTTAGTTATATCAGCTCCGTTATATTCCTATTCATTAGTTTCCAGTATATTCAAGTATATAATTTTTGAATAAACTGAAAAGCCTGTTAGTGGTTGATGTTCAATAATGTTAAGAGTCTGTGTAGATAACGTACATAACAAAGAATGCAAATTCAACAAATACGTAAGTTACTTGTCACTGTACTAACATTAGCACAGCAATTGCTCCTTGAGAGCAGTAACACACACTATAGTCTTTAATCATGGAGCTGCCCACAAACTAAACACAGACTCTGCTCTTCAGCACAATGATAACCACAAAAACCTACAGAAACTCCTTTAAATGTCAAGCACAAATGAACATTCAACTCTAAAAGATCTTTATTTTTTCCTTGACAAAAAACAATAAAATAGTACTTATTTTCAAAATCTACTGCCCTGATTCTAGTACTGTGAACTAAACATCTGATGCTCAGTTTCAGTTAATGCAACAAAAATAAGTCCCAACGTAAGTGGATGAGGTAAACGTCAGTTAATGAGCATAATTTACGTTGAAAAGGCATGCGTGTGTATGTAGAGAGATTTAAAAACCGAAGACGCAGCACATTTTCAACATTATGCATGCTGAACTGGATTGCTTGTGTTGCAACTGATCAATAAATTCCTCCCTTAGTTGTTTAAATTTTGATTTGGTCCTTACTCAAAGCTATCGTGGCTTTAGAAGACATGCAGACAACATGAGAAGACTTTCTTTCTTACTCCTTTAAAGGTCAAACCACATTGTGTGAACACAGTTCATTACTCATCAATGTTAACACTGAAGTCTTTTGTTTGGCTCATCTGTGTGCTTTTCATTTTGGTGTAGATGGGCAAAGGGCTGAGCTGTGGGCTTAACTATGTATCATTTAGATGAGGAATTCACATTAGCTGAACCCTACGTGGTATTGAAGGTGGAAAGAGAGCGCTGTACATTCACTCCCCCCACCTACAATCCCTGCCGGTATGAGACTCGAACCTACAACCTTTGGGTTACGAGTCCGACTCTCTAACCATTAGGGCCACGACTTCCCCGAATTATGTGGCTGTTCTGATGAAGTGGATCATTAAGGTGATTTGCTAAAATTCAGTTCAGACATTTTCTGTTATGCGTATCGCTCATCTGATTTGTTCATTTGTTAACAGGTGTGAGTAGATGATGAGTTCTGGATCAATTTATTCATAGCGATTCTGTCACAAAGGCTTTTCAGATTAGCTTTTCAGATCCTTGGTTGCTCACCGCACAAAAATAATTTGTTCAAATAGTCAATTATGGTTTCTATGGTTAAAGTTTTTATTTGCCACTTTTTTGGAAAATATTTTCCTTTGATCTGTAATGAAGTCTAGAGATCTATATTTTGAGGTCATGCCTTTTTGCTTCCCAACTCTCAAGAGCCACTTCTGAAGTTAATGACAAATTCATCCATGCAAATGAAATGCTTTGGAGTGCAGCGACTCGACGGCACAAACACGACGCTGGTTTGGCCATCGCCTCTCATGCTAAATGTTAACAGCTGGCAAATCTCTTGTTGATTCAGCGCCAGATTGCTCTCCTCTAATGCATACCACTGATCCAGCTCGCTCAGTCAGTGTGGTCGCGATGTGAAGTTACTCGGCTGCCTACAGCACGAAGTAATCGCAGTTGAAAGTGTCGCTGCTCACCGCTCAGCTTTTGTCGGTTCTCTGAACTTCAAGACAAGAGGCCGTGAGCAGACACCTTAGTCACCGGGTGTCAGCTTGCTCTCCAAATAAACAGTTGTGATTCTGGCGGAAAAACTGCCGAAGGCAGAGATTCGATTGGTAATTTCTTTAGCAGCTCTGCTTTCATTTATACACCAAAAGATGCAAATACTTGAGCTTTTAAGCCCTAACAGAAATTTGACAGTGCTGGCATGTGTTTTCAAGTGGTGTAAATAGCAGAAAACATAAAGAAACTGGGACTGTTTCAGACATGGTCATAATATACTGCGTTGAGATGAAGAAAAAAGTTTAAGTTTCCAGATTTTGAACTAGTCTAAAGAAAAATAGAAGATAATGTGTGTTTTAAAAACATGTTATGAGTCTTTGTCATAAATTCCTGCAACTGCTTCAGAGTTGTTAATTAGCTACACCTGATTGAGTTTACAAGTCATTTTTAGGAGGGGGTTATGACATGTTAAATCTTTCACTTGTAAATACAGCTGGATAAAACAAAAACTGTGTCCATCTTCATTTGCAAAGCAACAAAATGTGATTATTTTAAAGGGGTGATTATTTTCTATACCCACTGTATGTAGGTTGAAGCTTAATATAATTTCACTTTCAAAAATATATTTATTTAAGCTTCACTGTTTTTAGCATTTATTTAAAATATGTTTTGGCCATTTTTTTTTTCCTGAATGACAAATGACAGTTACTTTTATGTTGCAGCATTACTGACAAATTATGACTAATTTACCAAATATTGCATTAAAATGTACCAAACAAACAAAGTATGCATTCACATAGTTAAAAATAAATAATGATAATGATGATGAAATACAAAATGTACTGGCATCACTGCTAATTGCAGCTACTTTATATCATTTATTATTATTAATATCAATTTTATTTATTTATTTATTTTTCAATTGTCAGCCCTAATAAATGTTCAATATATGATTAGATTACTTGTCTGTTTTATACAACAATTCTAATTTGCTTAAACACCAAGACCTACAGCCTGCTCTGTTACTGGCGCTGTTATTTGTTAGCTCTTGTTCTCACTTTCTTATTTTTGTCTTTATTCTCAGGAGGTTTTTGACAGACTTTACCTGATCTACACGGTGGGCTACTCCATCTCTCTGGGATCACTTATGGTGGCGACATTCATCCTAGGATACTTTCGGTGAGAAAAACCCACCTCCTTGTTTTCACAGAAAGGATTGACGAAACCCTTCACAATGAAGAATCTAAAAAAGCCATTTTAAGGGCTCTTTCCTCAGTCTGGAGGCTGTGCAGAAATGATATTGCCTGGACAAAAATATCATATCAAACAAGACGTGTATGCATAAACTATTCCAGCATTGTCTGTTTTTTTTAAATTTTCCATAGAGTTCTTGCATAAAACTTGCCAACAGCATGTAGCATGCCTGCAAGCTTTTAACACTACAAGTGTTGCATAACACTATGCTGCAGAAAATTAAGCGATTTACGGCCATAAATTATACTTTTTTATAAAGATAATTCTGAGAAAAAGTCAGAATTGTGAGATGTAAGCTTGCAATTGCGATAAAAAAGTCAGAATTGTGAGATAAAATGTCACAATTGTCTTTTTAAATTTTTTTTTATTCAGTGACGGAAACAGACTTCCATAACTCGATGATAAATAGAGCTACAGTGCATACAGTTTAGCATGTGACTCGGAGCAGAGGTTCAGTGCCAAAACTCTTCTTGCAGTGTTGCTTTTCCTTCACAACATTTGCTGCTTAAATATTGCAACCTGTCAATATGGGCAAATAAATTAGCATTGCTTAAACACCACAAATGCGTGAAATTGGTCTTAATCAGGGCTCTTCTACAATCTAAATACAACATACATGCCCCATTTTGCTGACATCTAGATTTGTTTACTTGATGCAAGTTTTATGATATCCACATGTAGACTTTGTCTAGTTTAGATGCATTTATCAAGGAGTCCAGCTGACAGTCTGCTAGCTGCCGATGTTTACATATTGCTTTGAAGTAGAAATGATTTACAATAAACTAAATGACTTTGAGTCATTTTTTTGGTTTTTCAAGTTGCGTTGATGTGTGCTTTTATGGCCATGAAACATGATCAGAACAATTTTTTGTGTAAATCATTTGTAAAACCCATTTTGGTAACACTTTCTTTTAAGTATACAGTAACAAAGCACAAATCAGATGCAAACTATTAGTTTGTAGTTAATGAATAGTTTATAAACTGCTGTCTCAATATATTAATACGTTATGTACAAATAGTGAGTTCTTCATTCTTTGTCACAGTAATCAATGAATTATTACTCTTTAAATAGCTCATTATAACTATGGGAATTATAATCCATTGTGAGTTAAGTGGATGCATTGTGTTCATTGTGTATATAAATTATAAGCTATAACCACAAATAAGTAAATAGTATAATGCATTAAAACTGTTGTTATGATTACTCATGAGATGATACAACATATTATAATTTTTTTTATCATGCATTATGCATTCATTACAATGCCTTAAGAATATAATGTATTATAAATACAGGCTTCATAAGAAGTGTTACCGAAGTTTTTAATGGTTATCCAGAGTTAATAATTCTCACTTTAGATTAGTTAATTAAAAATGATAACATTTATTACAAGCTAATTGCATTAATACTGAGTACTATATATAATATTACAAATGTTAAAAATTTAATCGGCAGAAAATTGTACAGTGACAATAATTATGTAAATATGCAAATACTGAATGCAGTGCTGGGTAGGTTATTTACAAATTGTAGTCTGCTCCTGATTACAAATTACATGATGACAATTGTCGTCAGTAATGTAATTTAGATTACTCATTTTAGGTCATGTATTCTGACTACTTTTAGATTACTTAAGACCTAACTTGTTTAAAGATTTGAATAACTTGACATTATTTATTGTCGTTGAACACAAAAGTATGAATGGGATTAGTGTTATAAAAAAATTTAATCATGAAATGCTTTAAAGATTACATTACTTCAGGGATTAAAAGTAAGTGTAATCTGATTATGAGCATTTAAAACCTAATGTAATCTAATTACAAGTACTACATTTCTGATTACATAATACAAATGTAATCAGTTACTACCCAGCACTGACTGTATGTGTTCGTGTCTATGCAAACGTAAGTGATTGTGTGTTACATAAAATACATTCAGATACTCATGAGATCACGTTGTTATAGCTAAGACACAATGAGTACGCTAATAAAACAATTATTGATTAGTAAGCGTAACATTAATAATTTGTAAATTACAGTGACAGTGAATGATGAACTATGAACGTTTTCCAAATGAACTGCATCAAATGAATGTTTCTCTAATAGTTCTCCCAGCGTGTGTACTGGCCCTTTTTCAGTATGAAGACATATGAGTGCATTTATTACGTTTGCGTTCAGTCGTTCCGTTTTCATTATTAATTAATGCAAAGAGGTTCCCTTCGTTATTTATCCAGTGGGCTTATTCGGGTCGTGTGCGGAACGAGCTGCTGACAGGTGCCAAGATTAGCTTGACTCGGCTCCTGTGCTCCGTGCTCTTAAGAGCCAGCTCACTGCCTGGGCACCAGGAAATGCAGGTCAGGAAAATGACTTTAATAAGGGCTCGTTTGGGCTGTTGCTGATCCACTGCCAGCGTTTCCATGCTCTGCGCTCACAGTGTCAGTAGTATGGTCTCAGGTGCATGTGCTCCAGGACATCAGTCATGCGGCACGGTGACTCTCAAACATTAGCTCCAGTGTTTGAGGCACGCTTCGGGAAGCCAGGCTCTACACGGATCAGCTCTCCTGAGCTTCCCGATCAATAGTTCCCAATGGGACGGTGGTTAAACAGCAGTTAGTCTAATGACGAGGAGGCAAGCGATTCTGACACAGCTGCTCTAAACCTCTCCAGAGGAGAGAGCGGAATAACAAAAATAAACCTGAAAGGTTTCATATTTTAACGTGCTTGGCTGCAGAAGAGACCGAACTGACCACCTGAACTGTGCATTTTCAGAGTATTAGTAAGAAATATCTCAGATTTTTCTCTGAATTAACAAAAATAGGAATGGATACTGATCACAAAAGAAAATGACAATTGTATGGCTCAGTTTATTGTTAGGATGACAAAAAGGTTTAAAAGTTACATTTTTAGCCTCTGTGATCTCTCATCAATGTCAAAATGATTAGAATGGCCAATCAAATGAAAGTAGGCGGGGTTTACGGTTCACAGAAGCAGAGCGTGAATTCCAGTGCAAAGCATCAGTTTTAAGGTTGAAAGAATCTGAGGTAAGATGGAAGTAGTAAAACATTTCATATTTGACAACTGTATTATGATAGAAATGTTAAACAACTGACAGTAATAGCCAGTGATATTTTCTTTTTACTCAAATTTGACATTTTGACTTGAACATAATTCATAAATAAATGTGACGAGACAAGAAAAGTTTTGCATTTTCTACACACTGGGCATACAAATAATAGTTAATGTGTGCATATTTAAAAAAATATATTATTTGCAAATTTCCAACTAGAATTAGACCTATAATTTCCTTCACCTTTCCATTTCTTTGTATTTTATAAAACAAATTTGACCTGGTTATGGCCTTGGGATACTGTTTATATATATATACAGTATATATATATATATATATATAATATATAATATATATAATATATCCCTAATTTGAAACCACCTTTTCTTAATGTAATTTCTCCTAGAACGTTCTGTAACACTTTACATTAGGGAACATGTATTCACTATTAGTTGAGAATTTTCCCTTAGTTAACTCATAATCTGCTGATTATTGCTAGTAAATAAGGTAGAAGTTGTTGTAGTTATGTTTGAGCTAGAATATGGTCATGCAGAATGAGGCATTAATATGTGCTTTATAAGTACTAATAAACAGTCAATATGCATGCTAATAAGCAACTAGTTAACAGTGACTAGTGTTTCCTAATGTAAAGTGTTACCCAACCAGCTAACTGCACTCTAGTACAGGGTTCTCACAGCTGTGGAAAATCTAGAAATATCATTGCATTTCAAATATGTTTTCCAGGCCTGGAAAAGTCATGGAAACAAAATATTAAAAAAAAGTTTTTCTGAGCGTGACAAAAAATATTTTTTATAAATCAATATGCAGTCATCTAGGGCTCTCTTTATGTCAGATTTTCACTCCACAATTATCGTGGCCAAAATAATTTATAATAATGATATCACAGTATCGCAAAAAAAAATTTTTAAAACCCAACAACAAAAACACACCATGATATCTAAGCTTTAACAGCACATTTAAGACCTCATTGAAACATTTAGGGTAAGCAAACTAAACTGCAACGTATGCCACCCACACACTACGTTATTTAGCCATGATTTTCCTCTCACTGACAGTAATAGACATTGCCATCAAAAGTACAAAATCAGATGCTTAACGGTGCTTGTTCACGTGAGTGACGAATGCTCTGAATTATAAAAGCTGTTATCTGAGAGAAGATTATTCACAATGACGGTTGTTTAGTATGAAAAGAGCAGCAATCAAATGACTTTGTCTTCTTGGTAAAATCTTAAAGTCTTATTGGTAGTATTACATGCTTTTGTGCTTACTGCTGATCTGTACTTCCTGTTTACAATATTGATTGTTTACAATATTGTCATATCTGTAGTATTAACATGAAAATGTAAATATCATGGTTATCATCAATTCAGGTATATTTCGACAACTAGCAACCCCTCAGAACGCTCAGTAAATCATACCAACAATCATAATAATAAGGACAATTGATTTTGATTCCACGTTAACTTTAAAATATCACACAGTTTGTGGTGATTGTCTGGTGTTGGACCCACAATTATTACAGATTTTTGAAATTGTACTCTTATAGCACAAATTGATCTGTCATTCTCATGAGTTGATCTTGTTTGCTATTGATTGCTATCTGTGTTGAATGAAGGGGGCATTTTAGTGCAGACGTTTAGGTGCCTGTAATCTTTTAGTTGACCTTTTGAGACAAAAGTTCCCTATGACATTAGCTCCGATGTCTAATGTGATCATATGAATAAACATACAGTATGCATTTGGTTCTAGCACACATATGGTTTTATACGTTAGCATAAACACTGAAACATACAGGATGGATATGTTGGCAGCATCTAAAACACAAACTTCTTTACACATCTGAAGAAATGTACAAATTAGTCATTTTAGGTTCATTGAATACTGAATTGAGTTGAAAATATCCATACAATAGTATATTACAACTAAAATATTTGTCACTGTGCATATTTACATATGTATTATTAGTTAACTATGCATTAAATTATAACGTTTTTATATTATTGGTATAGATTTAGGTAGAGGTGGGTGAAGGGCAAATTATCTTTATAATATAACTTTACAAATATATTTATAATATAGGGATTTGTGTAGATTTTTACCTGTTGACAGCTGTAATGTAAATATCACTTCAGGCTGCAACGTCATTTCTTTCAGAGGACTGCAACAAATCTGGAGGAGCTTTTACTTAATAGACTTGCTCCGGTCAAACTAGTTTGAGAGAGTGTAGACAAACCTTAAGGGAATTTGGGTAACACATGCTTGCAATTTTGTTTTTATAGCTTACATTTTGAGCCCTACATTTTCAACATTTGTGCTTTCTGAACATTTTAAATCCAAATAATGTGTTACAGTCAGCGGCAGACTCATCTGGCTCTAATTAAGATGAGTATTGTTCTTCTAGCCTGTGTGAAAGGGCATTGGAGAGCAGCTAAACACACAAACACTCACACAGCTCCAAGTATCTGCTATTGCACGGTACTAATCTGCAATATTCTGGTCTGTTCATGTACTTTGATACCTCACACTATTCATGACTAATTACCCTTGTTTGACCTCATTTCTCTTTTGTATCTTTTATTTTTCAGGCGGCTACACTGCACCAGAAACTACATCCACATGCACCTGTTTGTATCGTTCATGTTGAGGGCCATTAGTATATTTGTGAAAGACGTGGTGCTGTACTCGGGTGCCGCGCTGCAGGAAATGGAGCGTATCACTGTGGAGGATCTCAAATCCATCACAGAAGCCCCTCCTGCCAACAAAACCAAGTTTGTAAGTGCAGCACACATACAATCATATCTAACAGTGAAGTCCATAGCAGAGAAATCCCACACTGTGTTGTTGCCATAGTAGTAGTTTGGGAGCATCGCTATCCTCTGAAGCCATTTGTTGTTGACGTGCCACTAAGATGCTCCTGTAATTTCCACATATATGTGTAACCAGGAAACAGAGTTTTCAATTAAGCTTAATGTGGATTAAATTAATTTCCTTTTTAATTAAACATTATAATTAAGACTATTATAGTAACTATGGTAGTTACTCATACCCAGTAACAGGAAGGATTATGGATATTCTAATTTGGCATGAATATGGGTCCCAAGCCATATCCAGAGACCAGGATATGATAAATATTTGAGGGTATGCCCTTTTGACTTGGACCAGTAACCGGCAGCCGCCCAGATCCCTTTCGATTGAGGTTCACTCTGCATTGCGTCAGTAGCTGGCGCTATAGGGAACACCATTTTCCCAAAATTCTGATGCCTTATTGAATCACACCAGTGTCTCACACTGGCCAATGGCATTGGAGTGTGCCAAATATTTGAACAAATGTTTTAATGCCGTCTTGCACATCACTGATCAAAAGTCGTAGTTAATAGTGAGAACTGGTCCCCAAACTAAAGTGTGACCATTAAATGTTTTAATGTGTCAGCTGAAAATATTGCACCACGAGCCTTAGAGAAATGGCATTTCACCCCATCTTTATACTTGTATATGGCTGGTGTGACAATAAACGAATTTCTTGATGTAAAGTGGTGCCAATGCCATATCCTCAGAATCTTTCTCATTCCATTAGACTGAGACTGGACACCTTAACTTGCGGTGTGAACCAAAAACGCCAACTCATAACATTAATTTTCTGTCATGTGTGAGAACCACAACATTTTGGTTCCCCCGTGTGAGGCCTATTGCAACACTTTCCCCACAGGGAATGGGTGAAGTCTGCACACTGACTGGCCTTACAAGGTAGCTTTTGATG
The DNA here is from genome assembly GCA_018155175.1 of Sinocyclocheilus anophthalmus. NCBI lineage: Eukaryota > Metazoa > Chordata > Actinopteri > Cypriniformes > Cyprinidae > Sinocyclocheilus > Sinocyclocheilus anophthalmus. The sequence continues at coordinate 327,745 of JADLZN010004276.1, read as the reverse complement.
GCCTAATGAGAGGCGACACTGTGCAAACACACAGACCGGTTCCTCTTACGGGACATGTTTTTCTTGCATATTTTGTGGCTTCTTGGGCAGCCAAGGGTGATCTGAATAGATTGGGCTTTCTATACAGATATGTACGGATCACTATTGAAAAGATTAATCATCGCAGAATGATGGCGTGAGTGCAGGGCATCATCGGGAGTGATGTAGCCTGCGGGGATCAGTGGTTGGTGTTCGGGTCATTCAACATCATATTCCCATCGCCCTGGCGCCCCTACCAAGAGGTTTATCAGCACCACAGGCCTGCGTCCCAGCAGCATTTGCCCGCGGTTCTGCCTTCTTAATCCAAAGCCACCTAGTGGCTTTCCCTGTGGCTTCGGTTGCAAGATGCTGATGAGCCTTTTCTCGTTTGCCTTCCCATGCTAGCCTAGTAGCTGGGGAAACACTTTGCAGAGTGACTGCCCTAGAAAGTTTGCCAGCTCGGCCTCCTGCACTCTTCAACTAGCTCCTGGTGCTTGGCAGGCTTCCTTTCATTGGGAAGCCACCACTGTTAACTGTATATAAAGATGCCTGCGTTGCTGTAGTCCATGTTATAATTGATGTGCACCAGTAATGCTGCTGCAATTCTGCTTATACTATAATATTATGACGAGTGGCCGGCTGCTTAACCACTGATGCTTGTGCAACTTCTGTATGGTGTTGGCAGTTGCCACCACCTCAATGTTTCATGTAAAATAATCTTCCAAGACACCACTCTGTGAGCTGGGTCAGTTCTACACTGATAATGCAGCGTGATGATCATATGATCAGCTATCGATGCAATGAACCAAAGTCAAAAAGGACAGTCTCTGGTTACTCTCGTAACCTCACTTCCCAGAGATGAGGGAATGAGACATTACATTTGCTGTCTGTGTTACTGTACTAGAGTAGAGCTCACCAGTTATTCCTCAATCAAAAGATTCTGAGGATTTGGCGTACTTTATATAGGCTGAGAGCTGCCTCCATTTGGCGTGCTTGAATGCCGTTGGTCAGTGTGAGACACTGGCGTGACTTTTTTGGAGAAAGGTTGTTTTCCATAGCTCTGGCTACTGACGCCACGTCTTGTTTCCTCATCTCAGAGGCAACCTCTCACATTTTCTTGCAAAGCTTGTTTTAAATTGTCCTTGTATATAAACTACAAATGTCGATTTTTGAGGGTGAGTCAAGTTACATATAGCTTGTAACTCAAAACCAAATGAAGGTGAAATTGGAACAAATGCTTCTAATCAATATGTGCTGAATCGATTTTACTTTACCCTTTAAGATTGGATGCAAGGTGGCTGTCACTCTCTTCTTGTACTTCTTGGCGACTAATTATTACTGGATTCTGGTGGAAGGCCTGTACCTGCACAGCCTTATCTTCATGACCTTCTTCTCAGACAGGAAGTACCTTTGGGGCTTTACTCTGATTGGCTGGGGTGAGTAAACAATCTTCTTCATGTAGACTCATGCCCAAAACACAACACTAGGACATAATTATTCGGCTTCTGGCTACAGACACCAAATCATCCAAAATATTTAATCAGTGCTTTCAGTGGACATCTTCTCCAGTTAATTTAAATTAGCTGTCAATTTGTATATCAAACAGATTTTTAATTTTACTCTTGAACAATGGCAAGAGTTACTTTGAGGTATTGCTAATTGTTTGCAATGCAGCACAGTGACATGCGCTATATCTCTTAGAGACAACAGCAAATGTGTCTGCATTTGTGGATTTAATTTGGCCTCCATGGCTCCTGCATTGTACACACTGTGTGGAAAAGATGTACATGCACAGCGCATACAATGTGGATGCTGTGGAGCTAAACCACTTCTCTGTTGCTTAAACCAGTGTTGCAGAGCCAGGGCTCAACTACAGGATTTTGTTGTTGTTGTTATTTGTTGTGTTTTTTTCTGCTGGGCCAGTACTTCAGGTTTATATATAAATGCTTTGCCAGCATTTGCACCACCACCACAAAACAAACAAACAAACAAAATGTTTAATTCATTTATTATTATTATTATTATTTGCAATACATGAACAAATAAACGGCCGTTTATTGTACTTCGTTAAAAAGCACTGAGGTTCTTCTGTATGTAGCAATTTGAAAGTGAAGGTCACTAAAGGTTTCATTAAACAGGTGTTCCTGCAATGTTTGTAACCATCTGGGCCAGCGTGAGAGCCACTCTTGCTGACACTGAGTAAGTGTTTGTGCTTCAAACTGTTTGCCAATATTGCCATGTGTGCATTTATACAGGAATGCAATATTAATTCAGCCTGCGGAACAAATACAATATTCTCTACATGGTAAATAATGTATGAACATGCAGGATGTTTTGCAAAAGACTCTAGAAATAAAACACAGTATCTTTGTATACGATCTATTAAATATTAATAGGATGTCTGGATTGAGCTTTCTCTCATCTGGTTTATGATCTACAGGTGCTGGGATTTAAGCGCAGGAAACCTGAAATGGATTGTGCAGATCCCTATTTTGACAGCAATTGTTGTAAGTTTACATAAATAACGAATAAAGAAATTCATAAGTAGACACTTATTTAGACAGAATTCTTTAGATAAAAAGTTTAGTATAAATACAGTCAAGTGTGTACAAATTTGACTGTTAGTTCTGTTGAGCTTCATATGATTCATTCATGTGTCTCAAGTAAATTGCAAATATTATATTTATTTGTCAGCCAGTTCCATGAATACACTGTAAGAATAATTTGTTAATGCAGTTATGTCATGTGTCTATTAGATATGTCTTAATTATGATGCATTAATAAGTGCATATACTTTTCCCCCAAAGGTTAATTTTTTGTTGTTCCTGAATATAATCCGAGTCTTGGCAACAAAACTTAGAGAAACAAATGCAGGAAGATGTGACACCAGACAACAGTATAGGTACGTGTGTGTGTGTGTGTGTGTGTGTTTGTGTGTGTGTGTGTGTGTGTGTGTGTGTGTGTGTGTGTGGTTGTGTGTGTGTGTGTGTATGTGTGTTTTGTCTTTGGTGCCTGGTGTGTCGGTGTGTCTGTGTGTTGTGGTGTGTAGGCGTTGTGTTAGTTGTGTGTGGTTGTTGTGTCTGTGTCGTGTTCTGTGGGTGGGTGTTTGTTTGTGTTATTGTGTGTGTGTGTTTTGTGTGTGGGTGTGTGTGTGTTGTGTGTTGTGTGTTTGAAAGAAAGTCTCTTATGCTTGCCAATGCTGCATTTATTTGATCAAACTACAGTAAAAAAACCCAATTTTGTGAAATAGATTATAATAACTGATTTCTATTTTATAGTATGAAGAATTAAATAATTAACAAATCTATTTTCATCTATTATATATATATATTAGTGCCTGGAAATAATCAAAATTAAAAGTGTTTGTTTCTATATATGTGGGGTGTGTATATTTGTTTGTAAAGCTGCAATTAAACAATGTGTTTATAAAAGGGCCTATACGAAATATATAATTTACTCCATATATAATTTATATTATATATTGAAATCGAAATTTAGATCTATAAAACAAAACACACATTTTCTTAATATATACATGCATGTGTGTATCTTTCTAATTTGCTGATTTGCTGAAGTTGAAACCACACTTCTTTTTTTTCACCTTTATTTGAAACATTATAAATTACTATACTGTTATTTCTGATTGATTTAAAGAATCCTTACTGAATAAAAGTGTCAATTCACACTCCAAACTTTTGAAGAGTATTGAATATTTAAATATAGTTCGGTTCTTATATCTCTTTTTGTTATCTTTTTCTTTATGCCACAGAAAGCTGTTGAAATCGACGCTGGTCCTCATGCCGTTGTTTGGGGTTCACTACATTGTGTTCATGGCAATGCCCTATACAGAAGTGTCTGGGGTGCCGTGGCAAATCCAGATGCATTATGAAATGCTCTTTAACTCATTCCAGGTAATATTTCAAAAAAGATGTAGACAATTAAGATTGTGCATAGACACCAACGTATGTTGCTATAACTTGTATCTTTATATTCATGCTCTATTTTCCAGGGATTCTTTGTTGCAATTATATATTGCTTCTGCAATGGAGAGGTAAGAATTAACTTTTATACACTGTAGCTTCTGTGTCCTAAAACTTCGGCAGATAATTGGTTATATCACTACATTTTCAGATTTACTGCTTTAATCGTTTCATTTAATTAACATATATTCTCTTAACCAACCCCCAACATAAAGTTGGTAACCCTCTTGAAATATTTTATTTGCCCATTGTTAGATTATGTTATTCCTTTATTAATGATCCTACAACATTTTAAAATTACAATTAATTGGTATGTGTAGAAATTTTCATAACTTAAGTATTATAAAGTATTAAAAATATATACAATTATTCTTAGTTGATGTTAACTATTGTGTTAATGAATATGCAACTATATTGCAGTGTTACATTAAATAAAGTAATCATACAAAATTTGACATTACAATATCATGCACTTTCCCAACTAACCCTAAACTAACTTTTCTTCACTGAATATTATATTGGACCTTTTTGGTTCTCTTTCTCTGGCTCATGGTGTGTTCACTGGTGATTTAAGTGCATTGTTGTTAATAGCTATATTTATTTATTAGGAGCATTTGTTTGATCAATGGCACACAAGAGGGGTTTTGAGGCACTACTCCCTTATTTATGTACATACATGTGCAGTTGAACTGTTGTATAAAAGCAAAATCTGTTATTATATGTGGCTAAATCGTGTGATTTTGTCCATATACTGTACATATTGCAGTTCATTGTACTCAAGTGTGCTGTTGTCACGAACATTAATGAGAATTAATGGGTTGATTTAAATGGCTGTGAAGAAGCAGTAAATGTGTAGCTTAAAAATGGCAAGATTGCGTATCTCCTATTTCCAGAAGAAAACTCACGAGGCTTGACCAGAATATGACCCTTTGAGAAAACACTGTGTCTGTCTTTCATTATTATTTGCAGGTATTTATAGAAGAATGTAGAAAAAAGTTGAAACAACTTGTTTTTAGCTCTGGGTAGATTACTTACAAATTGTAGTCTGTTACTGATTCCAAATTACATGACAAAAATTGTAGTTAGTAACGTAATCCATTACACATTCACGGTAATATAATCAGATTACTTTTAGATTACTTTTGACCTAACTCACTTATCACATTGATTTCATTAGGATAATGTTGTACCATATTGATTTAATTCAATCATAAAATTTTTAAAAAAAACCAATCTGTAAAATAAAACACTTACTAAAAGAGATGAAATATTTTATTTGTTTACCTGCATGTGATGTGACCATTAACCAACGCCAGAGAACCGTGAACATGCAAACGTGTTACTTTTCAGACATACGGCAAGAAAATATATTAGGTGAAATAGGTTTATATGAAAAAAAAATACAATAAAATTGGGAATCCCTGCATCATAAATGATGTGAATTTGTGCATTTTAATGTGTTTGAAAGACGAAAGCCTTCAAAAGGCATAACAATACATGCTTAATAAATAACCCACTGAATGATAATTCAAATAACCATTGATATGCTCATCAGTAGTTGATGCAATGTTGAAATGTTGAGAAAACACCTTCAAATTGAAATGATTTAGACAGTGACTTAATGACCAAACTGGAAGACTTTCTGAATGCATATAAGCGTTTAAGGCTTTTGCCTAAGAACCTTGGTTTTGTTTTTTCCAGTGGACACCGGAAAGAGGATTTCTCAATATTTAGATTTTTTTGCACCCTCAGATTCCAGATATTCAAATAGTTGTATCTCAGCCAAATATTGTCCTATATTTATTTAGCAGCTTTTCAGATGATGCATAAATCTCAATTTCAGAAAATTGACACTTAAGACTGATTTTGTGGTCCAGGGTCACATATATTCTAATTTTATCACTCGTTAGGTCCAAGCAGAAATCAAGAAGTCATGGAGTAGGAGGACTCTCGCGCTGGACTTCAAGAGAAAAGCCCGGAGTGGCAGTAACACGTATAGCTATGGACCCATGGTGTCTCACACCAGCGTCACTAACGTGACGGCACGGGGCCCTCTGGCCCTGCACCTCACCACCCGCCTGGGGCCCGTCTCCCTCAACGGCCACCGGAACCTGCCGGGATACGTGAAGAACGGCTCGGTCTCTGAGAACTCCATCCCGTCCTCGGGTCAGGAGCTCCATATACAAGAGGAAGAACCTTCGAAGAACGTCCAGGTGGAAAAAAACATCCCGGTGGTGGAGGAGGAAAGAGAAACAGTCATGTGACTTTACAAACCTTAATAAAGACAATGAAAAATGTCGAAGGATTAGACAATCCTTTGTTTCTCAGGATTTCCTCACAATTTGGGTTGTGGGACCATCTCAGATGTACAGTTGGAGACACGGTGACTGACCTAATGGACCAGATATGATCCGTGTCTTTTAAATGTCATCATCTTCATCTTCACCAGCAGCATTCGGAGGATGACAACTCATTTTGGTTTTAAAAATTGTGGTCAACACATTGTGAACATACAACGCCGGTGCTTTCATGTTGTCAGATCACCTCCTTAGATGAAGAACGGTGAGTTTGCTTCAGGATCAAGTTATATGAAATATATGTCAATTGTAAATAAGATACTCATGATATATATAAAATGTTTTTAATATAATGTTATTTACAGATGCAACTGCCGGTAGGGACACTCTTTGTGTTATGATAGCAGGTTTTTGTTAGTAGAATGTGATATTTCTGTGTCTGTTTATTCAGTAGATTTGCCAAATCTTGCCAGACTATCTTTTTTTCTTCATGAGTCTGACAGTGAAAACAAAAGTGAATTCCCTCTGAATCTGTGTGGATTTATACAGTACAAGCTTGCATTATTGCCAGTGGTGAAGCAGCAAAGCATTTTGTTATTAGGGCAAACACATACAATTATTATTTAGTTTATTTTTTCCTGTAAGAGCAGGCGTGGCCTTTTGTAAATTTAATAAGGTGAATGCATCTGATCATAACTATTAACTACGAGTTTTCCCTCAAACTCCTAATTTGCTGCTTATTAATAGTTAGTAAGGTAGGTGTTAAGTTTAGGTATTGGGTCGGGTTAAGGGATCTAGAACATGGTCACGCAGAATAAGACATTAATGTGCATACTAATACGCTACTAATTAATTGTGAGAACTGGTCCTTAAAATAAATCGGTGTTACCGATATTTGTGTTATTTAGCATTATAAAGCGGATAGTTCCGGTCCTTGATTCTGATTGGCTGAGCCGCGATCGAAGCTGTTGTATATTACTCTACAAACACACGCCTTTGTTTACTTCTGTGTGCTGCTCGGCCACCACTTTGTAGCAACCACAACTGTTTCTGAGGAGCTACATTGTTTGGTGGAAGAATACTGTGTTTATTAATATCTTTACACTTTATTTGCTCTGTTTTATTTTGTGAAACCTTATAACGTATATGGAATAACCGTTTTATAAAGGCAGTAACCCCCGTGAAGCCGTGGTTTACAGTGACTTTATAACAGCTAAGGGGCATTGTTAGGCACTTCGCTTCCACTCAACGGCCACACTGTTATAAATTCACTGTAAACCACGGCTTCACCGGGCTTATTGCTTTATTTAATTATTGCAGGTTTGCATCATATTCTGAGTTTGCACTTCACTGTTTTTTATTCATTTTGAGGAATACTGAATCTGTTTTTGTGCTGTCAGTCAATGGGGAAACAAAGTAACTGGCCTTACTTATCTGAAAAAAGTAACTATTTTCGGTAACTTTATTTGATAGTCCACTTTAGACATTCTACTAACAGTAAGTAACTTTGCAACTACGTGTCAACTAGCAGTCTTTAGAGTATTAGTAGACTGTCTGCTTTATATCTTCTAACACTTTCTTTGTTAACTTATTCTACTAAACCTAAACCTACCCTAACAGTCTACTCTGAGAGTTATTTGACATGTAGTTGCAAATTAATGAGAATTAGTTGACATGTAGTTGACATGTAGTTACAAAGTTACTTATAGTTAGTAGAATGTCTAAAGTGGACTATCGAAATAAAGTGTAGCCCTATTTTCTTGTAAATTAAAAAGCAATGCGTTACTTTACTAGTTACTTGAAAAAAGGAATCTGATACGTAACTCACATTACTTGTAATGCGTTACCCCCAATACTGTATATAAGCAATACAATAATTATTAATAACAAGCCATATAATATGAGGAATCATTCATATCCGAAGCACAAACAGTGCAGGATGCGTTTATACATAAGCAGACATTTAATAATAAAGGTAAGGTGTGCATTCACATCGTTAACTCTACAGTAATAGCACCACTAATTATTGCATTATGTAACACTTAACAGATCATTACAGTTTGCATTCTGCAGGAACGACTCAAATATTTTCATAAATATACTGATAAGGTTTTAATATTGCATTCATGAAAATTATTATATTGCCTTATAATATAGCCTTTGGCAGCACTCGGTATACCTTTTTATTTTGGTGTTTTCTGTTATTTGGTTTCATTTTTAGACTATATATTTCAAGTGTCAGGCCATGGATGAATAAAATACTGAGTAAATCAGTTAGGAGCAGCATTATGATCTGTACTGTAAGAGTTTTCAGGGAATTCTTCTCCATTAAAGGCGCCATTCGAGTTGTTCATTGAAAGCACCTGTACATTATCTTCATTGGTTAATAAATGACCTTTTATTATACCTACTCATGCTTCAATCCTCAGTCATACATTACTGAAGCTGAAAATCTTTTAGGATGTATCGTTGTATGATACAATGATAGCCCATAGGAAAACAAACGGTAGATGGGGAGACGTTTTGTTGGATATCGAATCAGTATTAGAGGTTTAGAGGCTCATGGTCTGTTATGTATAATATAATGCTGCTTTTTATTACTCCATGTATAAACGTCAATGTTGTGTTTACACAATACATAAAAATGTCCATCCAGTTATGAGCCAGTACATATGCTGAAATATTAAAAAATATACATTTTCTTTTTATATTCCCAGCAATTATTTTTTTGCTAGTCAATAACTTCAATCCTTTGCTCAACAAAATAAACGTTAACAAAAAATATGCATTCTGCTTTTCATTATATGATACTTTTTAAATTTGAGGACAGCTCAAAGCAACAACTTTTCAATCAAGTTTTTACCATTAAATGTAATCGCTTCTTTTCAGCTGTTTTGTTTATAAAATGTCATCTGTTTTTGCACTTTTTATGCCTTGGTACTCAATAACATTTGAGACTTTGTTTTAGCCGTTACCAGCGAATGATTTGGAAAGAATCAGAGAAGAAATTGATCTTGTTTTACTGCTTTCAATAACTGTTAATCTCTGCTTTGCTCACGTGCTTTTTATTACATCCCATCATTCATGTCCTCAGCAGAAGTGTTTTGACACGAATATTTTACCCAAAAAATGAAAATTGTCACCATTTGCTTTCTTTCTCCAGTGGACCTCCTTCAAAATATTTTGAAATGTTTGAAATATTTTGTTGTTGTTGATGTTGTTTATATGTTCTGTTGCATAAATGCAGCCTAACTTTTCTATGTACACCAGTGTTGTATTATTTAGTGCTGATGTGCATCACGTGAAAAATAAATGAAAATGTGTCATTAACAGAGAATCATTTATTGTCGATATTTACAATTTGCAATAAAATAAATATGCTGTAAATGTACATTTATACATTTTCTTATAAAAAATGGCTAGTGAAAGTTCAGCACACACCATTAAGGTGACTAAATGTTCACTTTTTTGCAGGCTTCTTGGCACCGCCCTTGGCTCCACCTCCTTTCCCTCCTTTTTCTTCTCCTTTCTCTCCACCTCCCTTTTTACCTTTCCCTCCATCCGACGTCTCTTTCTTTGATGCTCCTTTCTCTCCTTTTTCTCCCTTTTCCCCTTTCTTCTTTGTGGTTTCATCCTTCTCCTCTCCCTTCCCTTCTTTTCCTTCTTTTGCACCCTTGCCTTCCTTTTTGCCTTCTTTTTCTTTCTTCTTTCCCTTTTCTGCGTCAACCTTTCCCGCAACAGTTGGCACCTCCTCCTTCTCCTCAGGCTTCACCGCTAAACCAAAGAAAGAAAGAAAGCGCAGGATTGGTTCAACAGTACTGATACATCTGGTGAAATATTGAACTAATTTCCCCCATAATTACAAGGAAACAGCAAGTGACACTGAATTAATTGTAATTTGGAAGTATAAAGACTGAAATAGTATTTTCTTGAAAAACACACTCTAATAATCTTTAGTTACAACTTCAAAAACCATGTTTTGCAGTGTACAGTCTCCACCGAATGACAGTAAATGTCAACAAAAAAAGATGAGAGAAATGATACAGTACGGTGCAGAATTGCCCTCCTCTTACATTACATGTGCACATTTACTTTTTACTTGTACTTGGTTTTCAGAGATGCTATGTGTAAAATATTAACAAATGCATTTTAACTGAACTGCATTTTTCTACCATGTTTTCACTGGGATCAAATCGACCCGAAACAGAAGCAACGTTACACTCCTGGATGCCAGTCACATTTTTGCATGTCTATTTTGTTATACAGCTGAGGCTTTTTGCCAGAGGTTTACTGTGTATATAAATTAGTTCATTATTTTCCGTATTTATTTTTTACAGGTGGTTTACCTATATTTGCATGTTGCCTCCATTGCTTTGTGCGTTATGGTTAACGAAAGGTCCTGTCAATTGCGCCTTGTCCTGGCAGAAAATGACCAGTGCATTTTTTTATATATAAATTAATACTAATATTGATATATATATGAGCCTATATAACTCTGAAACAAGTGCACATTATATTATACACAAGCAAAGGTCCCATCAAACCCTGTTTCCAGCAAATGAACATTCCCCAACTCCGCCTCATGATTCACAAACTAAAACAATAATTACTATGTTAAAATTTTCTTTCTGTCTAAAAAGATCTTTTACAACACGCTCCCTTCTTTTAACAAGCTCTCCACAACATATAGCACACAGGAGAAACACTGATAGAGAGGTTCGGACGATGTCCAAATAGCAGACAGCAGTGTTAGTAGTAAGTGGTTCAGATTGTCAGCCGGCGACGACAACATAAATTGTGTCTCTGGCCTAATACACAGGCTAAACCCAGGGCAACAAAAGGACGATTTTATAGCACTTACAGCATTTTCAAAACATACAATCAGCTTTCTTCAACCTTTTATACTATCTATATAATAATATTGATTTATTAAATATAAAAGTGTGAAGTTTCAGCAAGTGTATTTTGAGATTTTAACAAAGCCGCTTCTCGTATATACTGTAAGCAAACGTGCTTACAGAGGCTTGAGATTGTCTGAATCGCTCTGAATTCCATCAAACATTTTTATGGGAAAATGTTCCAACTGTAATATTTTCCCTCCCGCATGTTGCACACAATCCCAGCGCATTCCTGCTCCGAGGGGCCATTCTTAGCAGATGATTGATACTAGGACGTGTACAAGCTCTGTGAGACACATATTTTTGTAATGTTTAATAACATGCATTCATAATTGGACCAAACATGACAGTATCCACATGTTAGACAGTAAACGGATGAGCCAAAGTAACGAACTCAACAAATAAATTAAATACTGTAACTTTCAATAAGCGATTCTTATGCAGTAGTTTATCACATTTAAACATATCGCCTTCAAAGTGTTTGTTCAGGTGGAAAAATGTTTGTATATTTCCAAACACAGGGCAGCAGCCATTTGAAAGCTCACATAGGCTTTGAATGTGTCCATTCTGTCTGTCACGAAGGTGTAGAAATGCAATGCGACGTGTCATTGTGTATGAAAACTGTAATTTGCACCGATTTTCCATTAATTCAGCAGCTATTAGCACAACAGTCACGCAGAACAAAACAATACATGCCACAGTTCATGTCTTAAAAATAAAACATGAAAGAGCAATGCATGCATGGAACAATATCTCTCATATACGTGGAGACAGTGTTATTTGTATATTTTATTTCTGATGATTCTTGATTATTTACATCTCATTTTGGGGAGAAGATCATGCCTGAGTCATTAGTTCCATATATCTTTAATATTTAACAATGTATTTTAGGGACCAGTGTTTTTCTTTTTTTTTCAATTATGACGTCGGGGTTGTTATTTTCCATGAAAGTAAACCCCCATTCCGCCAAAATCCATTATACATGTAACACTGGGTCCTGCCTAACATTACTAAATCCGAACGTAAATGTCTAACATAGACCTGGCTGGGGTGAAAAAATTACCGATTAGTTGCTACGAAACGACACGGTGTATCCCTGATGAGGTCTTTCATCGTAAAGGAAACCAGTTTTGCGTTTGCGTATTCAGCTTCTGTATTCCGGTGGAGGTGTTGCTCTGTGGTAGTCAGAATTACAACACTGCATCTCTAACAACGTTCTGTGTCTAACAGCACTGAGCTGAATCACTTACACTGTACTTAACAGACAGAGCCCACTTCCTCAAAAATGCCGCTGTAAATATTGCAAATGAAATATCCCGTAGTCACTGGACCCATGCTTTATCTTTTTCCATTGATTTATTTGTTTATTGTCAACGTTGAAGCATAAAATTTTACAATACGACATAGATAGGAACTCGTAGGCAAATAGATCTTTGTGTAATCAACAGCTGTACAAAACGACATTTAATCGTAACCGGTGTGGTTGGCTTCATCTTACACTATTGGGTAAGTTTGAAACAACTTTGTGTTGGCTTACAAAGCTTGTCTGAAAGTTTACAATAACTTTTAAAAACCCTTGAAGTTTGACGTTTTTACTCAGGAAGGTCAGTCATATGTTGCCTAACATATTTAACGCACAATGCTAGCTATCTTTAACATTTAACAGGTTGATAGATTTTAGCAACTTTAGTATTTGGACATAGGTAACACATTGCTAATTAGTTAGCATGTTGCTATCATGCATCTGATCTAACATATTGCCTAGCCACTTTTTAGCTGTTGTTGGTATAGTTAACACTATTAGCATGTTTTAGCATATTGCCCTAACATGGGACGACATGGGCTCGTCCGACTCGCATACTGCTCAGTAGGTACTACATTTGAATCTTGAACGTACTACTCGCCGTTAAAAAAGTACTTCTATATAGTATGACTGCGAGTATTTGAATTGATTCGGACCTACTCCATCCTCTATGTTTACATGTCACGTGCACATGCGTCTCCACAACAGCGCCTATTTTAAAGACCCTCACTCCTGCTCACAGCAGCAATGGGTTTCACGATATTTTATTTTTTCTTACCACTTTCGCGGCGATTAAATGTCTTTTTACAGCCGATTCACGAAATCATCTCATTGATTTACAATGTTTAAACTTTCAATAAGTCAGCCGTTTACTTAGATCATGTTAAACAAGTGCAAATTAACCACAGGGAACAACGTTTTTCCCTGAGGTACTTACACTCGAAAAGAGCCGCCTCCCTCCTGTTTCGTGGCGACCTCCTCTCGGTGGCCTCCATGGGCTAGTAAAGTGTCCATCCTTGCATTATGGCGGGAATTTCGGGCGGAATTAGTAGTTCATCCGGGTATTCTCTGCCTACTTTTTTTCGAATCCAGATCTGACGTACGACCCGGCCTCGCATACTGTTTGCGCTACTATATAGTAGAGTATGCGATTTCGGACGCAGCTAATTTTACCAAGTAACATTTTAGCATGATTATCTCATTGTTAACTTTTCTTCCAGCATGTTTTCTTCTGACTAGTCCTGTTTGCTGAGATTTGTGTGTGTTGTGAGGCATCCTCTGCATGTTGTTTCCTCTCGTCACACTCACTTCAAACCCCGATGCTTCACGCTAATCCGTGCTTCATCATAATTTTGTACGATTATGTGCAGTAAAGCGATGTAATGCGGTCTTTAACTGATTGCTTGAGTCCAGTATGAACCCTCCTCACCAGACGCGTCGGACATTCATTACCTAAAAACTGAATTGATGGTGTTTGCAGACCAGGGTATCTGCTGATATCTTCAGCTCATAGTTAAGACGTTTGGAAACCTGTTTAAGACTGCACAAATGCTAACATTAACAATAATTTTAAAAAGCATGATTCCAACTCCAGATACAGTCAGGGCCGGTCTAGACCTTGGGAGTGCCCCCCCACCCCCATAAAACACTTGAATCAATATGATTCCTGTACACCTTTCAATTACATTTTGTATAATTTTTACTTATACATATCCAGTCACAACTTTGGACACATGACTATTTTAATGTTTTTGAAAGAAAACATTTGATCAAAAATAACAGTAATAGTTACATTATTTATAACTGTATTACATTAATTAATAAATGTTTTTTCTATTTTACTGTACTTTAAAATATAACTTAATGCCATCCGATGCATGCTGTATTTTCACGCATCATTACTTCTCTTCATGGTCCTGTGGGATTCTTCAGAAATCATTCTAATATGCTGAGTTATTAACAGTGTTAGAAACAGTTGTGCTGCTTAATATTTATTTTATAACCTGTGATACTTTTGTCAGGATTTTTTGATGATTAAAAAGTTGTTTAAACAAATACAAACGTAATTTTTTATCACATATAGTCTTTCACTTTTTATCAATTTAACACATCCTAACAACAATATAATAATGGTTCCTACACCCTTACTCTAAATACATTTTCAGCACCTACAGTTTTTTTTTTATAACATTTTGCACAACCTAAATGGATTCCATGGCTTCCGTTTCTTCAATTTATTATGACGTAACGTCTAACCTGCGTGGGGCAGATAGCCGTGAGGTTAATGATTTGGCCTGCGGGCTCAAAGGTCAGAGATTGAATCTCAAGGTTAGTAAGGAGTGTGAGTGAGACCCGTCTTGGACAATTACTGAGACGACTCCTTGTCTCTGCTCTTCAGTTGTTCCAGCAGTTCTGGGCCTGAAACCAGTCATGCTCTGGGTAATTCATTAAAAGCATGGAAGGCAAACATGGATAATGAAATACTTCAGCAAACACTTCTGCAAGCTTGGAAGTTTTCAAACCGATATTAATGCACAGTTTTGTGACAACAATCTACTGCTTAGAATCCAAGAACAAGCTTGACAAAAGAGACAAACCAACTAAAATAAGCATTTATACAACTGAACTATTTTCATTTTTTATTCTAAATGGAAACCCAAACCAACAGTGTTGACTTTCAAAAACTCCCCAGTTATGAAGTAGTCTCGGGTTATTGGAACACATTCCATTTTTTTAAGATGATGTAATGATGTTACCGGTACTTTCTAGTAGCCTAGAACTAGAAACATCGACATGATACACTCATTGTCGTCAATCACTTCACTAAATACTTGCCGGCTAATAAATAAATAATTATGAATCCATCTGTTTTCAAATCCACATCATTTGAATATCACAACATCTATGTCTGTCAAAAATCACGTGCACAACACATGGTAGTATTTACGGGAAGCAGAGTTCCAGCGAGAGCATGCATTGCCTGGAAAACCTACGCTACCACATGTTTTGACTACGTCATCGCTTTTCAAGAAGAAGGAGAAAATAGCGCCGTCAGCATGCTGTCTGTCAAAGAGAATAACGTACGTAATACATAACGCATATGATTATAAATCTGGTCTTCACTTGCTGAAATTAAATCGTAATTATCAAAGAACTGAGGAAAATACTTCACACTGGATGCTAAAGATAATAAAAGCCAATCCAATTGAAAGACTTCACCGTGTTAGTTAACATAGTACAAGATATGTTTGTATAACATGTGTATGTTATTTTGACCGACGGATTTTTTATGCACAAACTATATATTCTGAAAGGCAAACTGGACTAAGTTTAAAACTAAGAAAACACCTTCGTGATTGAGGTGATACCTTTATAAAAGTTGATGTCGCTGTAATATTCCAATAAGTTTAATCGGGTGCAAGACACACTGAAAACAGCAGTCATGCTTCGGATCATTCCTGAGTTTCTCTTTGGGATCCTAGAAGTCTCAGGAGGACTTTTAAGTTGTCCTAGGATTAGGAGACACTTTTAACATTAAAATGCTTTGTGAATTACTCTTAAATTTATGAGCCATAAAATTAGAAGTGACACACCCCTATCATTTTTTAAGAGTTGCTTAAGAGTTTTTAAGAGGAGAAACTTTTAGCCTTAAGATTTTTTGCAAATATGGCCTTTGATAATAGCGAATCGCTATTAACTAGTTGTTTATTAGCATGCATATTTACTGTTTATTAGTAATTATAAAGCACATGTTAATGCATGGCCATTTTCTAGATTCCTTAAGCATACCTAAACTTACCTAACTCACTATCAATAAGCAGCAAATTAGGGAACTCAAACCTTGTGTTTTAATAGTCCAATGACCTCTTATATGTCAAAAGATCAGTGGAAATGTGATTTCTCAATGTGTGACCCTTTAAATAATGAGCTTGTAGTTTGTCAAAGATACAGTGTCAAAAGTAGCTTTCTTAATAATGAACGAAAAATGTCTCCGTATAAACACATGTACATGGTAATTATGGTGTAATCAGATAATATATATCCAGGATAATTCCTTACCAGTTAAATACATTGTATGAATTCAATTGCTTTAAAGTTAAACAGTGAATAACTTTTAAGAATAAGTCTTTTTTCACTTCATAAAGCATACTACGACAGACAAACAGCGTGCTGTTTAAATCAGAGTTTTGATCACAAATACAGTATACCCTCGTGCTTCATACAGAGTGAAAGATGTGATCGTAAACCACACAATCAGGATGCTCCTCTCTGAATGATATTTAAATCACATTTTTTTATGGGTGACCTAATTAATCCATATGTAGCCGCAGTGGAAACCCACTGACATTATTTGCATAGCTGCCTGTGAAAAATGCACGTGTCCACAGAACGAAGCCACAAGTGTGTGATGCATTCCATCTATGAACATAAAGAACAGGCAATCGCATGGCGCCTGACGAGGGCTCTTCCTGTGCTAAATGGTCTCCGTGGCGTCTGGGAGAGTCTCATTAGAATGTCTTTAGCTCTAATGATGAATATAATTAAGTCAGGGTTCGTGTTGGTAAGTGCGAGCCTCAGTGGGTTTGTTTGTTTCAACCATACTGCGTTATCCTTGGCACTGTGTGTGCGTACAGTCCTCCACACCTCATTCATGTGCGCAGATGGAACGTCAATGTTGAGTTCCATCTCATGCATATTGCAGTTTTCTGAGGCCCGTTGCGCTGTAAAACAAAATTCTCGCCTATTTACAGTCTGTCAAAGAATGCTTTATCAACCATGATCCTCTTGAAATAATGAGGCTACAAATATTCTTCTTTTTGACAGACGATCCATAACGTGACAGTGCCACAGTGGACCAATGTAGAAATCTGCATGCAATGCTTGAGGAGGGCTTTTATTTTTGTCTTCATGTGTTAAAGACCCCATTTGAAGTTGTATGGCTTTCCATGTCTGTAGTTTAGTATTCTTAAAAACTGACAAAATTATCAAATAAACAAATATAAACTTTTAGTCCTGAAACAATCTCAACACTGCTGCAAAAGACGCTGCAGTGATTGATGGAATTTTCCATGTTTTCACTGTTTTATATGGTAGGAGGCGCTATTACACATCTGCTCAAGGAGTACTGAATCTCTGGATCTAAACACAATGAAGAAGAAGCAGAAACAAGAGATTGCAAAGTGACTTGTGACTCACAAGTCAGTCAGAGATCTCATGGTATGCACAGCATATGGCCATGCAGCTGCAGGCATCACTAATCATATCAATATTCATAATTATGTAAATGTTTTAAATAGGAGACATCAATATGCAAGATATACAGTCCTGGTCAGAAAGATAGTTAGAGGTTATTTTTTTTATTCAGGTTTAAGAGGGACAGAGACAGACACACACAGTATTAAATAAAGTCAACATGAAACAGAATTCACAACCCGTTTTTGTGTTTGGAAAACAATATGGACCTGTTTAACAGAAGATGCATTAAAAGGCATTTTCAGCAAGAGAGATATTAACATTGACTCGTGTTGTGTTGAGAGAGTCTTTACAAGTGTGTCTTCCAAAGCATAGCGCAACTTACAACTGTGATTAATAATGTGACTTATGCTGAAATACGATTTAAGCAAATGCAGTGACAACAAAATAAAATATGTGCCACCAGAAAACAGCCAGCATGTTCTGTGTGTGCAACAATGACTTTTTATTTTATTCTGCAGAGCTGCTACAGCTGAAATTGAAGCCGGTTCATAATTGATAAACTTTGCAACTCTGACACTGTCATTTTCCTGTTTATTACCGCGAAGCTGCTATGAAACTATCTCTATTGTATAAAGAGCTGTATAAATAAATGCGACTTGAATGTGAGTAGCTTTCCCAAAACTGGCATATGCACACACACACACACACATATATATATGTGTGCATTTAATGTATATGTATATAAATACATTTTGCTGATGAGCCTTTAGACTCTCAATTGTAGGAGAGTGGTCCTCAAAGGTCCAGTTTATGGATCTGGTACATCAATTTTTTTTTCTTAGAAAAACTGTACACCAAACGAATCATGCATAATAAGAGCAGAAAGTTAAGTTAAGTTAAGAGAGTAAAAGTATGGGGTCAATTCTGATTCAGGGTTGACTTCAAAAGACAGAGAAGGAAAAAGTAAAGATATTTGCTTTTTACTCATTGACTACTTTATATTTTCTAAGATGCACGTAAGGATTCACTTGCATTTACATTTGCATCTTTCACTTACATATACTGTACTGACAGCAGATTCTAATCGCTGGCAAAACCTAACCTCAAAGACACTGCGTGCAGCGTATTTCACCAGTTTCATCATAGATAGTCTTGATAGCCTTTTCTACTCTAAGGCATCCAGGAGTGCAGGCTGAGGACAGGCACGCAGAAAGAACAGGAGAGCTCGAGTGCATCGCTCTAAGTGACTGGATTGGCGGGTTCATCTTCTTCCCTGACCACAGGAAGTTGTCCACTATCATGAGCCTGTACCTGCTCAGAGACTGTCTGCAGAGCTGACGCTTCCGCAAGAGCTGAGTAAACACACAAGAGATGTGAAAAGAGGGAAGAGAATACAGATAAGCCGAGGGAAAGATCAATAGCACTGGAAAAAAGACAGATGACATTAGACACATCAGCTGAAAGAAAAGATTTGAAATGAAATGCAGGAAAATATAGAAGAAATGTGTAAAAGGAAAAATGACAATTCAGTGGCGATGCATGGCTTTTCTAGATTTCGGTCAGGATGGAAATCTGCACAAATCTGCATGCATAAGGAAGAAAAACAGTGCAGGACTTCTGAATAAAGAGTTGTTTAGCCAGTGATCCAATGCCATGCTTAGTGTCACAACTTTAAAATACACCAACAAGACGTTTTTATTCTACTAAAGGGTCAATACCAGCTGGCAGTACATGTTTATTTTTTCACAGAAGTGTTAGAATTTTTTTGCTGAATGAAATGTTTCAATGACAAATTTTCATTAAGCACCGAAGGTCATTGTTTCATCATGAGAATTTAGATATTGGTCCGATTTTCACAAAACTTGAACAAGAACACACAAACAAATTTGATGAAGAGCTCGCCAAAAGAGATGTGAGGCTATATCACAGCAGCACTTTAGCGTATTTAGACCAAACTTGCTGTGTGTTATAATAACCATGACCTGAGGGTACCTGCAGCGTTTCAGCACAGTACCACCTAGTGGTCAGGAGATATGAAAAATTGACTTTTTTGCTCATAATTTCATAACGGTTTGGCCAAAAATCACAAGACCTGGCATACCAAGTCAAACAATACCCAATATTCCCATGTCGGCCATTTTGTACATCAGCCATTTAGAAATTTGTCGTAAAATGCTATATTATATGAATGCACTGGTGTATCATTACGAAATTTGGTATGTCTCTTCGGCACCATACCATGAAGGTACTGAAAAAAGTTTTGGGACAGCGCCACCTTGAGGTAAAAAAGTTGTGATTACATTTTTTAAAAATGCTAATAGCTTTTGATTAGTTTTGCCTATTGTCATAGTCTTGATAGATTCCTTGGATCATGCCAAAAACATCGATATCAATTATGCCATAATCAACCGAACTTCCTGTCCGCTATTTTGATTTTTTTTTTTTAACTACTTTTTTAAATCCTCCAAGACCATTGCTCCATTTCCCCCGAAAATCAAACCAGATCATCCTCAGACCATGCTACGAAAAAGGTTATGGATTTCATGTCGATAGATCTCATTTTTTACATCAAACAAATTTGATGGCATGTTGCCAAATTGCATCTGAGGCTATATCTCTGCAAAGCTTTGTCCTATTGACACCAAACTTTATGTGTCATTATTACCGCACACTGAACACACCACATCAATTCGATAACAGTGCCACCTACTGGTCAAAAGCAATAAACCATTAAATCATGTTACTACTGGTTTTACTTATGATTTTTCAACAATTTTGCTTAACATGGCCTCTAAATATCTTTATTTAAAAAAGAATTTCCCCAATATTCATATGTCTGCATAGGTTGATAAACTATTCACAGCAGTGTATGTATGTATTCATTCATTTACTTAATAAAACAAATAGTTTAATGTAAGTAATACTGGGAATATTACACAATGGGATAATGCAAATGAAACAGACCAAAATAACAGACAAAAACAAAGATGATGGTCACAAATCAGACAATAACAGTGTCAGATTTCTATAATCTTAAAGAGCAAATAGCCTGTGTGGCACTTACCTCCTGGCATATCTGTGAGCTCGTTGAGGGGGGGCACCGTCTCCAGTGTGTTGGCATAGGTTTTTGCAGCTTGTCTTTGTACATTCCGAGCCTCTATCTCTTTTTTTGTTCGTGGAATTCGGCATTTGAAGATGCAGCACAGTGTTATTACTGTGAAATGAGGAAGAAAGCTTTGAAATATTTGAAAGCGTTTTCCTTCACAACAGGCAGCATATCATATCTCTTTGTTAGTAATTGACTATTTTCCTCTTGGGAATTGCATTAAATCGCTTAATGTGATCAATACGTGATAAAAAAAAAAAAATATATATATATCTATATATATATATACAGTGGGGGGCGGAAAAAAAGTATTTAGTCAGCCAACCAATTGTGCAAGTTCTCCCACTTACAAAGATGAGAGAGGCCTGTAATTTTCATCATAGGTATAACTCAAACTATGAGAGGCAAAATGAGAAAAAAAAATCCAGAAAATCACATGTAGGATTTTTAAAGAATTAATTGGAAAATTCCTCTGTAAAATAAGTATTTGGTCAATAACAAAATTTCATCTCAATACGTTGTTATATACCCTTTGTTGGCAATGACAGAGGTCAAACGTTGTCTGTAAGTCTTCACAAGGTTTTTACACACTGTTGCTGGTATTTTGGCCAATTCCTCCATGCAGATCTCCTCTAGAGCAGAAATGTTTTGGGGCTGTCGCTGGGCAACACGCATTTTCAACTCCCTACAAAGATTTTCTATGGGGTTGAGATCTGGAGACTGCTAGGCCACTCCAGGACCTTGAAATGCTTTTTACAAAGCCACTCCTTCGTTGCCCGAGCGGTGTGTTTGGGATCATTGTCATGCTGAAAGACCAAGCCACGTTTCATCTTCAATGCCCTTACTGATGGAAGGAGGTTTTCACTCAAAATTTCACGATACATGGCCCCATTCATTCTATCGTTTACACAGATCAGTCGTCCTGGCCCCTTTGCAGAAAAACAGCCCCAAAGAACAGCCCCAAAGAAATGCTTCACAGTAGGTATGGTGTTCTGTGGATGCAACTCAGCATTCTTTCTCCTCCAAACAAGACAAGTTGAGTTTTTACCAAAAAGTACTATTTTGGTTTCATCTGACCATATGACATTCTACCAATCCTCTTCTGGATCATCCAAATGCTCTCTAGCAAACTCAGACGGGCCTGGACATGTACTGGCTTAAGCAGGGGGACACGTCTGGAACTGCAGGATTTGAGTCCCTGGCGGCGCAGTGTGTTCTGATGTAGCCTTTGTTACTTTGGTCCCAGCTCTCTGCAGGTCAGTCACTAGGTCCCCCCGTGTGGTTCTGATATTTTTGCTCACAGTTCTTGTGATCATTCTGACCCCACGGGGTGAGATCTTGCGTGGAGCCCCAGATCGAGGGAGATTATCAGTGGTTTGTATGTCTTCCATTTTCTAATAATTGCTACCACAGTTGATTTCTTCACACCAAGCTGCTAACCTATTGCAGATTCAGTCTTCCCAGCCTGGTACAGGTCTACAATTTTGTTTATGGTGTCCTTTGACAGCTCTTTGGTCATGGCCATGGCGGAGTTTGGAGTGTGACTGTTTGAGGTTTGGACAGGTGTATTTTTATACTGATAACGAGTTCAAACAGATGCCTTTAATACAGGTAATGAGTGGAGGACAGAGTAGCCTCTTAAAGAAGAAGTTACAGGTTGTGAGAGCCAGAAATCTTGCTTGTTGTAGGTGACCAAATACTTATTTTAAAGAGGAATTTACCAATTAATTCTTTAAAAATCCTACAATGTGATTTTCTGGATTTTTTTTCTCATTTGTCTCTAATAGTTGAGGTATACTATGATGAAAATTACAGGCCTCTCTCATCTTTTTAAGTGGGAGAACTTGCACAATTGGTGGCTGACTAAATACTTTTTTGCCCCAATGCGGAAAAATTAAGAGGGGTGGTGGGGTCACCCACAAATTAAAATTCTGTCATCATTTAGTCACCCTCATGTCAATAATAATGATACTTAAAAATAACATAAAGCCTATTTCTTCTGTGGAACACAAAAGGAGTTTTTTTTTGGTTTTTTTAAATATACATTGGCTGCTCTTTTCCATGCAATTAACAATGAATGGAGACTGGAGTTTTTGAGCTTCAAAAACGGCACATCTATGCACTTAGCTGTTCATTAGGTTTAATTTTATACTCTGCCAATATGGAATATAGGTTTCATTAAAGTTTTATAACAAAGTCTATAAAATCGTGTGCTATATTCCAAGTCTTCTGAAGATAAAGTGCTCTTTGTCACTTTGGAGCTTGACAGCCACAGTGCTCACATTCATTATATTGAAAAGAGTGGCTAAAATATACCTTTTGTGTTCCAAGCACGAGACAAAGAATGTCATATGGGAACAATATAGTGAACAAATAGTTATAGTAAATGATGGATTTTTTTTAGACACTTACTAATTGCTAGGATGAACATGGAGAAAATGCCTACAACCTGCCATAATCGAAGACCCCAAAACACCACTGTTTCTGAAGTGACTGGATCTGGCTTTTTTGGAGGGTCTGTTGGCAGAAGCTGCAGGGATAAAAGAAAAAAAATCGTAATATCCAGTTAATTGCACCACTGAAAGGGCAGCAGTAGCAGTGATTAAGAACCGCAGTAAGATTTTAAACTACTACTTTCACATGGTGATCACAATGGAAAGAAGAGAGGCAGGCTGTAAACTGCTTGCAGTGAATTTCTAGACAAAAGTGTTTTCATACATTAAACATGCATTTATAGCATTTGAAATGTTTTATTGATCGATTTAGTGTGTCCTGTGATCATTATCAATATCAGATCCTTTCAAAAACACAAAACTTTTGAATAGTTAACTCCAGCTTTGACAGTTCAAGAGGCCAGGCACCATGTGTGACAGTAGCTTTAATGTGAAAATGTGTTGCTTTCGTTTAAATAATTCAGTATATATGTCATACAGTACGAATCATTGGTGGTCAGTGTTGACATGCTGACGTGTTGTCCAAGTTCCTCCACACAGATTATCACTCCATATCTCATTTGAAATCTGCACTCCTGAACTATTATACCTGCAGACTTCACTTATCCCCAGTCCCCAGGCCTGAAGGTCATATACTGATAATAAATCTATGAGGTCCTTGTTGATACAAAGCAGTGTTCATGGGAACTGTACTGTCCACATAAAAATTGATGTGGTCAGTCATACAATGACTATGTCTGTCTTCACAAAGTGACTCAAAATATATCTTCCAGTCTGTCACCTTAAGACATTTTGGAGACCAGATTTGACTAGTTATGGTGGTGACAACCAGAATGATGGTCAGTGCTGGATGATGGTCTGATATGTTGAGATGTCATGTACCAACATGACTGTAGTTTAATCTGCCAAGGAGTGACATGCCCTTTTGACACATCCATATAACGAGTACTGTATAGTGCACACACAAACAGATTTAAATTTGTGAAGGTTGAGAGTAAACATGAATATATAATGATACACATGGTGAAGGTTCTGACAACTGTTTTGCCACCAGTGTCTGCACAGGGCAAAGTGCACACAAACCTATAGAGTGAACTAGTGGTGCGACACCACACTAAAAAATGCTGGGTTGTTTCAACCCAACTTTGGGTAAAATATGGACTAACCCAACTTTTGGGTCAAAATTGCATTTAAAAATTTAAACCAACAGCTGGGTTAGTCCATATTTGACCCAAAGTTGGGTTGAAACAACCCAGCATTTTTTAGAGTGTAGGTTAATAATTTTTTCTATAAATTTTTTCCCATAGGGATTTTAAAAAAAAGTATTTGTTAAAGCAATATAACCAGCTACGAGGAGAATCACAACATTGCTCTCTGATTGGTTGAATTTTCTGTACAGCATCATAGGTTATGTAGTTTTTCACCAGGTATTCTGCTGTTAAACAATTATTTAAAGCATAATTGTTTAAAACGAAAGCATATACCATCTATTAAAAGTAGGTCTGCATTTAAAGGTTTATCATAAAAAATCAATACATTTTCAAGAAAATTAATGGCATTTTTACTTCTGGAACCTGACTGCTGTGCTCTATTGTCTTCTGGTTTGTTACTTACAGAACGAAATCAATAGAGCCCACCCAAGTCTCTAAGAATCTGATCACTCAAAAAAGTAACAGCACATTTCTCCTCAACAAGCAGCACAATCTTATAAGTAAATGTAAAAGATGCACAATGAATTTTAAAATGTAGTCTAAAGGGTTTGTTTGAATCTCCAACACTAAACCAAAATAAATAGTGATGATCGCCTTAGCAAAAAGCACTAATAATTAGAATTGACTTATACCATTAGTATTTAGAATTGACTGATTAGCATGATATTTTTGCTAGATAAAGGGTAACATTTCCATCAGCGAGGCTGGAGATAGCACATGTCCCTTCAGCTAAAAGTAAATTACTATTGATGTTTCAGTCTTATTCAATAAACCCTGAGATTGTCATATGGTCACCTGCTATGGTACATCGACAGACAGTGTGCTGAATGCTCATTCAGACATTCATAGCACGCCACCTGTGTTTCTCCAGTTTACTGCACAAGCAACCTAACAATATACATGCAGAAATTCTTGTTGGATTCAAAGTAAATATACAAAGAATAAGCCTCGGAGCATATGTCTGATTGATAGAACAATATCTCAACCAGAGAATGAGGGGAAATCCTTTTTATTTCACTCAATGTGTAATATCAGCAGAGCGCAGTGCCTCAGGGATTTGTACTGAGCCCATTCCTGCTGTGCATAAATATCATTGAAAACTAAAAGAAATGCCTACTACTCCCTCTATGATTAACCAAGTCCTGTCTGTTCTTCATAGCTGCATGCTACATTGACATCAGTCAGACAGTTTGTGACTCATTAATCCTTATTTTCATTCGGTATTTTCAGCTGAAAACAAATAGCAGAGTTTCAGTCAAAGACAAACATCTAAAAGGTATTCTACAATAACATATTCTATAAATGTTAATTATATATAAATGTAAACTATATATACATATATTACTGTGCAAAATCTAGGAACATTAGATGCATTACAAACATATTTGTTTGGGGCTTTGTGTTCTAGTAAGAATATATTTATTTAGATTTTGATACATTACTTCTACAAATATTGTAATAATCCAGTCATATTTTTCCATGAACAATGAGTCTTACATTAAATGGTATGGTAATCCATAATCCATAGAACAAACTGTGGTAACGTTTCCAAGATGGATAGAACAACCTCGACAACCTGACTGTTCAAGTATCGAGGAGAAGTGTCCATAATTTTTCTTTAACACAGTCTCTCTTGCACAGTATACTGTATATGCATGTATTTTAAGTGAAGGGATGACACAATAGTAATAGACTATAAATTCACATTAAATGTTGTTGGTCAGTTATTACATATGTTGGGATGTATAGTAAAGATTTGCATGAAATCTCATTTAATTTAAATCAAAATCCTGGAATTATTCAAGAATAACTCCATTAATTATGATTATTAAATTACCACAACAACATGCTACTGCCTTCTGCCCAACTGCCCCAATTAACATTTCAAACAAATAAATAAATATCGTGTCCTCCAAATCTACATGTTTTTTTTTTTGGCCTTATATACAATAAACTATAATCTGTTTAATATGATTTATTTCATATGATGTTGTTCAAACGTCAGACTAAAGCTATTCAATAAATGTTTTTGATTTTGATTTCAATTTTTTACATCTGTGTTAACGAGAAGTAACATTGTGGTATCTTAGCCTATTATGTATTTAGTTATTTATTTTAGTTAAATTTTGGGGCATTTTTGACATCTATTCTGATAGAACTTTAGAAGAAATTACACATTTGCATCGCTATTTGTGAAGTGTAAAAAGCCACCAAAAATGTTTGTGAACAAACAAATATCTTTATAACCCTTCTGTTTTCAGTTGAGTGAAAAATTAGAATTTGAAAACACAATTTTTTTTTTTAAAATATCAGCATTAAGGCAGATAAAGCATGACCTGTTAGATATAAAGATTTATTGGGTCATTCAGTGTTCCTGAACTACAATCAATCATGAGATGCAATCGCTATTGTGTGTAGCACAGACTGTTTGAAGAGTTCAGCTGGCAGTAGATCACTTATTGATATTTTTCTTTGTAATGCACTTCATCATGTCCCTTCTCTTCTATCCTCCAAAGAAACAAAATTGACTTTTATTTAATGTACCATCTTTAACAACTCTATGAACAAACAGCAACCAAAGACATCAGAACTTTTTGAATTTCTCGTTGGGATGAATAAAGTATCCATCAAATTCTTATATAGTGTATTGCATAGCATGAAGTCAATAAAAACAGAGAATTCATAGTTATTTTCTCAAGTTTAGAGCTTGTTCTTCCAGCATGACCTAACATGACACAACTTACAATACACAGACTCCCTGCAGCTAAAAACAAATCAGTATGATCATGGTGTTTTATATGCGTGTCTATAAATATGAACGAATGTCATCCTGTTTTCCAATTCAACTCTATTGCCTACTGAGTCCACTGGAGCACAAAATGTACCCGAACCATATTTCTGTTCCTAAAGCTGCTCATGTTGGAGTTAAACACTGTACCAGCAGAGAAAATTGGAGGCACCTGGATAATTGACCCTTTAATGAGTGTTTAATTAGCAGTGGGTGTAGAGAAACAGTACATCTCACACCTGCTGTCAATATTAATAGTAATATTATCAGTTATGAATGTAAAAGTCTCCTAAGCGCTTGCCAGCATCTTCAAGACATGTCTGAGAACAACCAGTATTGTATTTGCATGACTGTATTGGCATTCAGAAAGCATGCCTTGTGGTTCATCTGCACTGTTTTCTATTTGTTGGTCTATACATATTTGTTACAGACATATTTCCCCATCACACCAGTAATTGCACATTTTAAATGGGCCTTGTCAAGGTACTGTAAAAGTAGTTCAACAGTTTATTCGCTTCAACCATTTAAAGTTACAACGCTCATTACAAATACTTGTTTGTGGTACACTATTATTTTGATTAGTCCACTATTAGAAACATTCTACCTAACTGTAAGATTAAACTTGGCGTTTAACCCCCCCCGTCAGCTAGCAGTCATTAGAGTATTAGTGACTGTCTGCGTAATATCTGCTAACACTGTGTTTTGATGGTCCTCCAACAGACATTCTACTGACTATAAGCAACTTTGCAACTACATGTCAGAAATTCTTCATACGTAGTCTCGAAATCCTACTAACGCTAACATACGACTCGTAATCACAACCGAGTGTAATTGGCAAAAGAGTTACTTATAGTTAATAGAATGTCTAAAGTTGACAATCAAAATATAAAAAAATAATAACAATTTTTTTTTAAAACAATCAAAAGTATGACCCTATTTTTTGTATATTTTCTTAGCTTGTTTTGACTCAGTGTGGGTTAAATGTCTGACCCAAGATACCATTTTTCAACTATTGTTTAAAAATATAATACTACTGGTTTAAAAATTTTAAATGAACCCAAAATGTAAAATTTAAATTTAAAGTAAAATTATTTTAAAGGGGTCATATGACATTGCTAAAAAGAACATTATTTAGGGGTGGTTATTTGGTGTAAGTGGAAGTGTTGTTTAATTTTGGGATGGAGGATGCGGTTTAAAATGTTCAAAACACATTTTTCCACATATTGTACATTATTTTTGCTCCTCTATGCCCCGCCTTTCTGAAACACGTTGATTTTTATAAAGTTCATCGGTCTGAAAAGCGAGGTGTGCTGTGATTGGCCAGCTATCCAGTGCATTGTGTTTGGCCGAATATCTCAAGCGTGTGACGGAACTGTTACGCCCCTCACCATACTGTTGATCGCCGTGTCCGGCCGTGAGCGATCAGACAAACACATTTAAACCCTTATAACGAGGCAATTTGTTTCAGCCAGTGGGGCTAATTCCGATTTTCATGCTTATACTGGTCCTTTTTACTTTTGCAAGTTGTCGTCGTGCGTAAACATACCCGCTGTCTGCATTTGTGATCGGAGAAATGACAAACAACAAGCGCTCTACACTGCTCAAAACTCGCGTGTTGATATTCAGTGGCAAATTCTTTAAATATGAAACGTACTTACAGTCTGTGAGTCAGAACAGCCGTCATTGTAGTCTACTCTACCAGGATCAGGAAACGGTCTTCCATAAAATGTGCTGCACACAAATGGATATTTGGGTTGAACTGTTCTGGATTAGTGTTGTAAATACAACTTAACCACTCTTTTCTAGTTTTGTCCTCTTTTGGAAGACCAAACAAGTAGTTTGTCGCTTTACACAACGACACACAGTGTCATCCACGACATGGCGGTTTGGGGGCAGCAACAATAAAGTTACCGCCTTTTTCTTTGGCGTGAAACATTTTGGGCGGCGTTATGGCAATCTTCCAACCTCGGACGTGACAATTTTGGGGCCGTGATTTAAAAACACCGGAGTCATTTTGGGGGGGCGTGGCAGAGTCTTAACTTTAATAAAGAATCTCTCTTTATGGGTTTGTGACTTTAGTCTTTGCAACTTTATGGATCTTATCTATTCACGAACAGCTTGTAACACTCCAAAGAGAATGGAAAACTTGAAA
Source organism: Sinocyclocheilus anophthalmus (assembly GCA_018155175.1). Classification (NCBI taxonomy): domain Eukaryota; kingdom Metazoa; phylum Chordata; class Actinopteri; order Cypriniformes; family Cyprinidae; genus Sinocyclocheilus; species Sinocyclocheilus anophthalmus. The sequence continues at coordinate 298,343 of JADLZN010004276.1, read as the reverse complement.
TCGCATCATATGAACCCCTTTAACACACGCGTCATGAACTACAGTAAAATGCAGAACAGAATTGCAATGCGACAGTCATACAGTTTATAACATTTAACTGAATTGCTTTTTAACTTGTTCCTCTAAATTGAATCCGTTATTCAAATAAACATTGTTGAAGGTAAACCTTTTGGGAATACTTTACATTTAAGGCCAAATTTGACCCAGTTATTTTCATTTATTTTTTCTTTCTGCCAATGAAAATACTCCCACTATGCCAAAGCCTTCATGAGTGCCTGCCGCCAAGAACCACACACTGAAAGCTTAAAAATATACACTGGATGTCAAGGAACAACCCTATGTATTGGTAACGCATGTTTCCCATCAACATCAACTCGAGAGCCAGTCCTACTTTTTCGCATTGCACTCTCACCATCACCTTGCTTTTGACTTCAAGTAGTTCTATCTATTTTACCAGAGTAAGATAACACCTGTCACGAGTGCCCCTACTAACATACAAAAATCTGGGACAGAGAGTGAAGTCCTGCAAAGGCAGTGTGGCTACTCTTTTACACCGCATTCCCAACCATACAGTAGGTAATGACTTGTATTTAGCCACTGATTATTTTAGCCCAGCTGCCACTCACACCACACAGCACTTAAATGCAAGCTTTTTACCATAAGGTAACATGTTGGCCATTTAAATCTAACAGTGACAATGTCAACTGACTTTTTTGATCTCATTTGTAAATGTCTGACTCGTTTGTAAACCACGAATGTGACCCTTATCTTCTCTAGCTTGAAAATTTTGCCATTTCGTAAATGTTTCGGCTCTAACATTGGTATCCAAAGCCGACCTTTCTCATGCAACAGCACAGCTATAATAGTGATTGAACAGGAATGAATCCCATATAAGCAGTCCAATGAAATATTTAAAACAAGTCATTCATGTTAAATCTCAATTAGTATATCGATTTAAGCAATGACAGCTGCTGGATGGTGCAAATCTTCCTCCGTGCGGTCCTGATAATAATCCCGATTGAAGTCAGAGAGAACAAATGTAAACCAAGTTCACTTGGGGGCAAGGGGCCAGTGCTGTACTAAGCATTTGGAATGTGTCCCCAATTTATAGCACATAATAGAGACGCCGACCAGCCAAAACTACGTAGTATAAGGAAGGGGAACGTAAATGAATTTTATAATATAAACACTTGATGAGATCACTGCGGAGTGCAAAAATCAAAATTAATAAAAAAAAAAAATTAATTTTCTGAGGTCAGCCGAACTAGATTTCACATTTTCAAGAAAATGTAAGTGGATCTCGCCCATGCAGATCTCACTGTCACAATGCTAGGTATTCTATGTGGCTTCTAGCAAGATCTGGGTTGCTGTTGCATATAGGTTGTTACTGGCTGGCTAAAGTCAATAATAAAATATTCTGGTCCCTAGAAAGGCTTTAGTTCTTTCTTCAGTGACAGTCTAGTTTAATTCGTTGTTTGTTGTTTCATTTTCCATGTTTTCAGGCAAAGTATTGATTTTTGTCTGACAGACAAGGGTCCTGGCATTACTGTACTTTCTGCAAATAGCTTTTTAATAGCTATATGACTGTTTCTGAAACACCATTAGCACTAACTTTGAGGTGTAGTTAGAAAAATCTATTGCTGGACTAGATGTGTTTTTAACGCTGCCGTTGTGTCAATGCATTCAGTGCCATAAAATTAAAAGCGGTTCACGCTAGCCTGTTCAATACAAAGAGAGTCGCAACAACAGTGCAGTTTAGGGGCCATAAAATCTATCCAGGTCTTACCTCGGGGTCTGGTATCTGGGCAGCGGCATTGAAGATGTGGTGTGAGATCAACACAGCCATTTACTCTTCAAATTCTACATATCACATGGATTTGTTTGGCTGCGGTTTGATGCCTCGCCCACTTCCATATCGCCTGTTTCCGCACTTCTTCTCCACTTCTCATCCCTCCCCTGCTTGCTTTGGTCGTTCATTTGTGCCTGGGAAAAAACTGCGCAGTCAGAACGCGACATAGTGCAGGCTAGATTTGTAGACTGCTTTCGTGCGAAGACGAGGCCACCCACTCTTCCCCTACAGGATGTTGCTGCTTCTGGTCTCTTGTGGCGGTGGGTCCTCAACGCCTTACCAAACAGATAAACGCGCTCAATATTCCTGCTTCGCCAGCGTAAGCCCCATGATCCATAAAAGCCAGCCACTCGGCTAAAGGCCATTAATTAATTAATAGCCCCGGTGTCATTTACAGCCCATGCTCGCCCGCGCCGGATGCAATCTAAGTTCGTTCATAGATAGTCCCGCGGGGGGGAAGGGCAGTTTAACACGGAAAACACAAGTGGATTCAGAGAAATTGGGTACCCTCTCTGAAGACACTTTGTTATTTTAATACACACATCATTTGATGGTGTGGATGCTTTCAAATTATATCTCCTGATCTGGCATTACACGTTGTCTGCAACAATGGTTTTATTCCAGTAAATTCATCTGAGTTGGAATAAAAAATCAGGCGGTCACCCTACTTGAAGCATTCTGACAATTTACTTCAGAACACAAATGTTCTACATGTAAAGCATTTTTTTTGCTTTTGTAATCCACATAATCCTCATTGGAAAAACATGCCATGCTATATTTTTTTGGCAATAACATCCTACTAATATACATACAGTGGGCTTAACAGATTTATATAGAACCACAGGTGCTACCCACTGTAAGAGTTTGTGCCACCAGACTGTACCAATTACAACTAACACATGATATTTGTGATTACCAAATACACTTTTATGTGTCTTTAATGGTGTAACGTTCCACCAGTAAGACCTCTTTTCAGGTCACATGTGTGTTTTTTCCTAATGCTAAAAATAATTTGTTGAATAGTTATCTCCATGAATTCTTGAATTATCTGTTGAACAAATAACCTCAGAAAAAATAAGTAAAGCGCTTTTATGAATTGTCTATCTATTCAGAATTGCCGCAATGTAAAGATAACAATCACAGACAGACGACTGTGGAAAAGTGTACATGTCATAGAATAATATATATATAAAGTATATATCCATAGTATGAACATGTATATATAAAACTATATCTCTAAACTTAACTATAACACATATAACAAATACAAACGTGCACAAAATATATTTCGAAAATATTTTAGCATAAACATTTTTTGGCCATTTTTTTGTATGGTTTGAAATATATTTTTAAATATGTATATTTTAAAAAATTGTTTGATATATGGGAATACTATGTTGTGACCTTAAAACACTTTTACCATAGTGAATGATTTTTAGACCATAATAGCAATATTTAGCAATCCTGTTTTGCGTGCAATCACATAAATTGTCTACATAACATTGGATTTTTATCTTACATTGCTTTTGTTTTACAATATCCCTATGTCAGTGCTTGGGTTTAGTTATGGATATCTTATATTTTTTACATGCAATACAGCATTACCCTGTGAACATTTTATTTTTTTTCCCGAACCAGAACTTGGAGCAACACACAAAGCGCTATATGTATGCAAACTACAGCAGGGTGGAACAAGAGTTTTGGTGAAGTAGAAAGTGTGTTATACAGGCAGTAACCAAAAGGATCATGCAGTTACCAGCCAGGATATCACCATTCTCACCAAGCAGAGATGATCAATCCACATGAGTCGGGTATTAAGGGATTAATAAAACGGGTGCTATGTTTATCTGAAGGATGTCGATCTAAGCTGCCAAGTTATGGAAAATCTTTAATCTGGTCATCAAACTCGGAAAAAGCCACTGTGGAGCTGTCTAAGGGACTGGACCGTGTGTGCTCAATCGATGGTGATCGTGTCGAATCTGAGCTGCATGAAGTTCTGGACAAAAGCTTTGTGAAACACCACTGGGGAGAAAATTACAACAGTCCAATACGAGAGTGTCCCTAGCATGATAATAGGATCGCTATTCATCCATAATCAAACTAATGGCGATTTTTACTCACAATTCTGACTTTTCTGTCTTAGCAAAAGCTGAGTATCCAGCTCACAATTCTGATTCTTTTCCTCAGCATTGTGAGATCTCCGATATAAGAGTTAGAGCAAGTCCAATTCATGCGTAAATAAAGACAATTTTCTTACAATAAAAAATCCATTCTGCGTTGTACTACTCGCATTGCAAGCATAATTCATCATGCAATCGGACTTAAGAACCAAACAATTGAGCTGTAAAATACACATTTAGATAAATAGGAACACATATTCACTAATTACAAATAAAACAACGACACAATAAAGTCTTTTTCTCCTGAACAAGCCCATATTTGCGGCTTATTGCTATACGTTTAGTAGGTGTTGTTAAGTTTCCGGTATTGTGGTAGGATTAATGGTATCATAAAATGATAGATCCCTACACTAATAATTCTGCATACTCTCTAATACAGTATGTGCTTTATAAGTATAAACAGTCAATATGCTAGTAGTATGCATGCAAATAAGCAACTAGTTATCGGAAATAAGTGTTACCCATAGTTTATTGCAGTGGGTGGAAACGGGCTTCCATGAGCAGTATTATTAGCACAGAATTCTTGCAAGGAACGATTAATATTTCAACATTGAATTGATCCAAGACTTCCGGTAACTTATAACTTACTAGACGTGTCCTTTTACATATATATATATAAAACTATTTCATAATTATGGTGTTTGTTAAGGCAAACACCATAATGAATGTCGCTCATACTTGGGATCAGCCTTACGTTTTAAACCATGGCATTGTAACCTGGGCTGTTTGCAACGATGCAGAACACACATAGTAACATGGTAACATTAGGTATCATAACAATAATAATAAAAAATTGTATATCATCCCACCAGATAAAAACTGGCTGTCTATTAAAATATCCCTAATCTGTTCATTCATAAGTACTGATGTGTTAGAGAATCTTCTGTTTTATTCAACCAGTCTGACTTTTTCCTTCCCTTTTTTGTGACTTCCTGTGTGCGCCATGCTGTCTTTCAAGGGACCTAGATATTTCTAAAAAAGGGCTGTGATCTTTCTTAGCACGTGAGTGCCGCTGCGGAGAGGAATGTGGTCATTAATACATCCGACGTGGCTTTAAAGCTATATATCCCTCCACACCGCTTGACTTGACAGCATTTCTCTCCACTCACACTTTTGTAGATGTCTCTAAGAGGAAGATAAGTGAAAATCAAACCAAGCCAATGGCATGCTCAGTTTAAAAATCTGTTGTGTGCGTTGGGTTCCGGGGGGGTGATGTTCTAATACCACCAACTACAACCAGGCTGTTGGTATGAAAGAAGGGTGCCGAGGGGATGGAAATTTAAAAAAAAAAATAAGAATTCGTGAATTCTCAGTGCATCCCTTCTGAAATATACGATTGTATCATCAGTCGATAATACATCAGAAAGTCGTGTGTTCTTCTCCACAGTCTGTATCCGCTATTATAAACTGGATATAAAAGCAGTCAAAAACTTTGCACAATCGCCTACGTTACGGTGTTTTCCCAAACAAGCTACCAATTTTGGCTTTTTGCACATTCATTTAGCATATATAAGTCTAAGACCCTAAAAGAAAGGTGTGACAACATGCCCCATAGGTGGGGCACATTGTAAGCTGACAACTTATGACATTTTCTGTTCTAATCATAACACAAAACTAATTCAACTATTTTGTCCATAAAAGACAAGTATTAACTTTTTCGCATGAATTAATAATTTTTTTGAGTCTGAGTCCTAGGCTACAGCAAAGGTCAAAACAATGTGGGCAAACTGATGAAGAAAAATATAGCAGCCAGTAAGAAAGCTTTCTTGAAATAATAACTTCTGAACGTTCTGGCTCTCCCTCTCAGTCTTTATTCACTTGTCTCTCGTGGATTCTTGATAGAATTTATAAAAGTTATACACAGTATGTGAATTACATCATAGCAGTGCACAATTTAATGCAGCGTTACAACATGATCCAACTGCGCGACTGGGATTTAAACCTCACTAATGTCTTCTGCTAGTTAGAAAAGCTATTCAAACTGTTATAACAGATATAACAGAAATGAAAATAATAGCAGATTTCTCTTGTTTTAAATAAACGCTAAAAACTGAGATGAAAAATGATCTTAAGCAAGAAACAGTGCAGGATATTGGCCGTGTATAACAAAAAAAAACACTGAGAAGATGGTCGACACTCCTTGTTTCGGGTGTCAGGGTCCAGACAGGTTTCGAGGTAGACGGCACCGAGGCCCAACTACAACTCCAAGCAATATGAAGGTCAACCTCTTGCTTACTTTGGAAACGTCACTTTGAATTGTCGTTTACCAAACTGTGTCCAAGCATGTGTTGCCTTTCTCTAGTGGTGCCACTAAATTTGGTTATAGACTTGCTAGCAGGGAGCAGAAGCAGGATTGGGTTATCCAACCAAACATACTTTCTACTTACTCTCGACAAACTGGATGCTGTTCCGTGTAAATGCGTTAGATGGATCGTGTAGCTCGTGTCCTGCCGCGCATCTATGTCCCAGCAGGACGGTGTCTCGGGATGAGGGGGGGGATGGGGGGGGGGGGGGGGTGGGGGTTGGGGACTCGGTCTTGTGATAGCCGGTGGTCTCACTAATACACTGTTTGGGTTTCACAGCCCTGTCATCCCAGCTGTGCTCCCGGTATCCTAGTCGGGAATGGTGTGAAATGTGGGGAGGTGTTAAATGTAAAAGCCCCTAAATGAGAGGAGTAGTGAAAAGAAAGGCAATAGGGCCCAGTGTTGCTATAGGTGTGGATCTGGGTCCTCGTCAATGCGAGCTGTCTATTGCTGACGTATCTAACTACGATTGTTACTAACAGTGTTTTGCGCAGACCACAAAGCCGTCTTTTGGCGTTCAGGGATGCGTCAGGAGTTACTAAATGCATCATAAAACATACGATAAAAAGGCTGTGGATCACGGTTATTTTTCAGGTGCTGTTATAGTATATGCATTTGTTCGGAGTTTCCCTTTCAGACTGCAAAATGCCCTATAAGAGCAGGAGCACTGCTTATAACTTTTTTAGCATCAGGATTTCATTTAGCAGAGTGCTTTTATCGCAAGTGACTTACTCAATGAGGACAATAAATGATATCGCAATCCAACCAAAAAAGAGCAATAATATAGTAAAGCTTGTGACATGTCTCGATATGCCTATAGTAGGGAAGGCTTTCCAGCTCAATCCTGGGAGTAACTCGGCAGAAGGACAGTAGCCCTCCATGACCGAGTTTGGAGACCCCTGGTCTAAAGCTAAGGTTTAGCTCTACATTTTTTTTCTATAATAAATAAAAAGAAAAACCTAATACAATATAGAAACAGAATAGGAGAGTGTCTAATGTTTCGAGGGTCAAGGTTTACGATTTTCCTATTTGTACCGCTGTTTCGGTTCTGGTTCTGCAAATCTGATTGTGGTTGTGAAGCCGTGAGATATTTGTACTGTTATTCTCGCTACAGGAACATCCTTTCAAACACCGTTTGTCTCCCTTCCGCTAATACTCTGTAATTTCTCTCAGCGACTGTCATGACGGAACGCCCAATCCCCTAAAGATGTAAAAATACTCGTTTTTTTGAGTGACGAATACCGTGTGTACGCGGGGGGTATGTTTCTTTTTGCATAAGCCCACTACTTTTAAATCGTCACCATGTTGCATGGTGTTTCAAGTTGTCGTCTCGTGATAAATGTAACATAGCATACCTGTGTTATAGGAGATGGTGCCCTTGGGTTCTTCGCTTGACAGGTTGATAGCGGACTAGCCTGTGAATGGGGTCACATGACGTCAAGTCCGGCTAGTCCTGGGGCAGTAGTGGAGAAAAAGGCACTGAAGGACACTGCAAGCACGGCCACCCCTGCAGCGGTAACATGATGTATGATACATACCAAGCAAACCATATGGTGTGTTAATAAGGGAACTTTACTCAGCGTATAAACAGGTTGTGTGCTCAGAAAGGTCTCAAAAGGGCGGCTATGAGAGCCAGAGCCAGTTTCAGTGGAGTTTCATTCACTTTACAACATTATCTCGAGTGCCAATTTTAGATTTCATGAGTCCGGAGGTGGGACTACAGATGCAGAGCTTGGAGAAGGGGTTCCTGAGGAGTATAAGGCGCGTGATGTCAGGGTGAGGGGAAGTACGCGTAGCTTTGAGGTAGGACATAGCGCATACAGGGCCTGTGAACTAAACAGAGCTGGTGCTGCGGTGGTAAAAAGTCAATGCCAAGAATATGTGGCCTCCCCCGTTTGGTAATGTGCCTAGTTACTAGGACACATAAAGACCCTGTTTCGTCATTAAGCTCGAAAAGAATGCGTTAACCCCGTGTTGATTGGGGAAAAACCACGGCATAGTCGTGTGTTCAAGTCGGTGCATTGGATGCTGCCACACCAATAAGTGACCCCTCAGGTAAACACGCTGCGCAAACCCGTAGGCTGAGGAGTCCGTGCTGTGTGTGCTCACTGGGAGTTGCCCCAAATGTTCACGGAGCCTGCGTGCCCGTCTGAAGGTGCAGTCGCTTCTAAAAGCTTGTGGCCGGCAGTTTTATTGTGCTTCGTTTTCGTATTGATGTTAAGTAGGGACAAACAAAAAAAACATTTGTGCTCTTATAGGGGGACATTAACAGTTTTTCTTTAATGTTGTTTGGGGCGGTAACGACTGTCTATTGTTGCGTGATGTATATGTCGTCATGGGCAAATTCACCCCGTGTTTAATGAGGCTCATCAATTGGTGTGGGGTAGCCTGAGTATGATCTGTTGAGCCTGTCTCCCGTCCAGGTTTGATGTACACGGCTTCATAACAATGATAAATAGTTAAATACATGACTACACTAGGCACCTATTTCAAATGAAAGGTTGACAGTTTTCATGATTTGTAGTAAAAGAACGGATAATGTCAGTCAAGAAAAATGCATATTTCTGCCTGGGCCTTACTTGAATGTTTCATTTCCAAGTGGACAAACTCGGCGATGAGGAACACCGATGAAAGCTCTACTGTCGTTTGTTTTTTAGCGCAACTGCTAAGTCCGTCTAAATGTAGCAACATAGGACAATAACTTGTTGAAAGTCAACATTTTCACACATCTACTTTGATTGCTTTCCTTTCTGTCGTCTATTGGATGTGTATACTGTTTTTAGCAAGTAATATCCGTTCTATCAGTATCATGTTATAACTCATTAAAACATCTGCGCTTAGTCAATGCTTGGGTCACTTGTCCTCTTTTGCTGTGAATGTGGAAACTAAAGTTTGTTATAAGTAAAAGTAAGGAATAAACTTTATATTGGTGTTAGTATGAATGTTAAAAAAAGTGAACACTTGACTTAGCAACTTATTTTTATTGTGGTTAAAAAATCGGCTGAAGGGGGAAAATCGCCTGATGTAAGAAAAATTTCTCACATATGATCATGCAGAGTTCTTTTCAGGATATTGTTTGCGGTTTTTTTTTCATCTGTCCCAATCGATCATTCCTTTTGCATGTTGCGTAGTATGTTTTTGATCAGTCGACAATCAAGCTGTTTAAAATTATCATCGTAGCTTAGATCTATATCTCTATATTTATATCACAACTCAATATTAATATAATTTTATGTAAGTGGTAGCTGCTATATCTCCTCTATAAAGATCTCATTGATTTACATTTCAAGCTATCAGCATTTCATGTTACTTTTTGTCCATATAAATACCAGTACCTACACCAAATCACATATTTTTTATAATTTTGGGCCTCTGAATAAAATTAAGCATTCCTCCTCAAGTCTGAACTCCTTATTCTCCTATATCATACTATTATAAGCCATAAAAGCCTGATGTGTCAAATATGATATACGAATGCAATTTTGAAAGGTTCGATAAACTGTTCAATTCTTTTTTCTCTTTTTTATTGAGTGCAAATAGTTTATTTTGCTTATGCACTGTTGTAATTAAAACAGTATGAACATGTTACAATAAGATTGATTCATTCTGTAGTTTTAATGCCTCATTAACAAATAGCTGCTTGATTTAGGCCTAGGTTATTTGTTTGTTTCACAGCACTTGATTACGGTGCCCATGTAACACACTGTGCATGTGACTATATTTACTGACTATAGTAATGTGTACAACATTTAATCATTTTTAAATGCAAGCTAATTAACTAATGATTGCATACTGATTATTACATGTTTTTTCTGTATTTGCAGTGTAGCCTGGAAACTGTCATGTAAAATGTGACCTGATACGATTAAGTTAACCAACATGCTAGAGTTTCATTTCTTTCATAATTACGGTGCAAAATGAATGCATGTATTCACACGGCTGTGATTTGCTCTCACCTCTTTCACAACGCCGTCAAAACTGGCACAGTCCACTTTAACCTCTGCCTGCACAGCGGGGACTTATTTACCCAGTTCCTGGATGTAGTCAATGGTGTGGAGGAAGCACTGGTCCGGAACGAGGGAATACCTTGGAGGAGCGGCACAGAGAAAGGGCCCATTCAAAGATGGAATGACAAGTAGGTGAGTCTGTTTACATACACGCTGTTGACACAAGTATTCATTTGGCTCAGTGGGTTATTGCTGGGTATTTGGGAATAAATCTGAACCTTTCAGGGCTACTGGTGTCCTACAAAACAATGCCAATCTGTTTGGTTTAAAGCCACATATTTCAAAGTGACGGGTTTCCTAATGCCTCTTCACTGCTTCTTATGTTTTGTACTGTACCAAGTGTTTTGAAATAAGCACCGAAAAAATTTTCCACCTAAAATTCGTCTTAGTATTTTAGTAAGTTCTATTTTTATTATTTATTCATTCATAGTATATAATAGCATAAAATATTTTATTAGTAGTATATAGAGAGGTCAATATAATGTTATGGGCCCACAATGAAAACGTCTCGGTTATGTATGGTAACTCTCGTTCCCTGATGGAGGGAACGGAGACGTGTGTCGGAACGAGAGTATGGGGGTCGTCCTTGAGGGCCCCAATCACCTCTGAGAGTATCAGAAAAGGCCAATGAATTTGGCATGCAGAATTTGCATGCGAGACCATGTCTAAGGTCTAAGGTTCACCATACCTAGGGCGTCCACCAAGATTCTAGCACTGACTTCTGGTGCCCGGCCATCGAGAAGACGAGAGCCACAAACACAGAGAAAGAATGAAACCCAGGGAAAGGGTTTCAAGGCTGCTCTTTTTTTTCTTTTGAAAATTTAAAATGAACCCCCCAGGGGAGTGAGGCTCCCCTGCAAACCTGAGGCAAGTAGATGTGCAGCCTCTCCATCCCTGGGTTGCCCGTTTCAGGAGCTCTTTGAAGCCTTACGTGGGTTCCTAGTAGCTTGATGACGGGCGGGCGGGGCCACCTGTTTGAGAGGGGCTGGTGCAGCGCTCACAGAGGGCTTGCTGCCTCGGGGTTCTACCTCCCCTGGAAGCAGAGCCGCACCAAGAAAGGATGTGTTTAATGGCATCCATCTGCTTCCTTACTGCAGAGAACTGATGAGCAAAGTCCTCGACAGTATCACAGAAGAGGCCATTTTAGGAGATTGATGCGTCAAGAAAGTGAACCTTCTCGGCATCCTTCATCTCCGCAAGGTGGACATCGCCCGACCCAGGGCCTGCGCCGTGTAACCTTCGTAGCTCTAAGAGCGTAGTCGGTTTGCTGAACGCAGTTCCTGAAGCAACTCTGGGTCAGGAATACCCTAGTCCAGATCTTTCAATGCTTTGGCCTGATGGACCTGCAGGATGGCCATAGCATGGAGGGCAGAGTCTGCTTGTCCAGCAGCATTGTAAGCCCTCGCCGTCAAAGACGAGGTAAATGTCCATGTACCCCTGTGCCTAAAAATACCAAATATTAAATAAAAAACATTATCGAACTAAAATATAGTACATTGATTTAATTGAAAGGACTTCATAAAACTAAACTCATGTTGGAAAACAAATCCATGGCTTTTTTCTACAACCATGACAATGTCAATAGAAAGTCTTCTTGAATGTGATAATCAGGGGTGCATTTCCCAAAAGCAACTATGGTCGCAAGTTCCATCATTACCAATAGAGTTCAATGAAACTTGCGACCATAGTTATCTAAGGCTAAGGGCAGCATGGCCCTACATTACAGGTCTGATATAACCTGAAGCAGTGAGTCTATGATAATGGCTTTCTTGGATTGCAGAGGTCATGTTGTTGTAGTCTATTCTCCATTCCAGGATGCAGGGAAACCTGAAACTACTGATAGTCTGTTATACCATGTCAGTCTGTTATTGTAGTGACACCCTATGATGTTGTTGAGTTCATCAATATGTGCAAGTAAGACCGGAAGTACACAATTTGAGCAAAATTAAGCCTGAAAAATGTTGTCTCAACAGCTCACTCGGTTTTGGAACAGAGCTTTTATGTTTAAAACATTGTAATTGTAAATCCAAAAGCATGCAGACCTATAGAAATGTTACTGTTTGGAGACATTTTTGTGGCTCTACCACAAAACGCTTTGGCAGATGCAGAAACTGCTGATTTTGGAGGTTTTACAGTCTTGGTGGACTTCAAATCTACATACATATCAATGCACTGGCTGATACTTATGTATATCTACTAACTCCATTTACTCATTACTTATTGAAAAATGAATATTAATGCATATATTGGATTAGACACCATTTATTGACAAGTGAGTGGTTGCTTGAGAAACAAATATTTCAGCTTCATCTGACATTTCTGGCAATAGTAAAAGGGTTAGTTTAATCCAAAAATTATATATCTGTCATAATTTACTCATTCTCATGTTGTTTCAAACCTATAACACGTCCATTCATCTTCAGAACACAAATATATGTGTAATATTCTCTCATAATTTTTGTCTATCCATTCAAAGTCCATGCGACCAAAACTTTCGCATATCAAAAACAAGAACATCATATTGCTCATCAAGCAAGCATGGCTGAGCTTCTGTGTTGTTCCATAGTTTGATGAAACTCTATGAATGTACATTTAACATTTTAACTTTTGCCTCAATAAACTCCTAATTTGCTGCTTATTAATAGTTAGTACGGTAGTTGTTAAGTTTGGGTATTGGGTAGGATTAGGGATGTAGAATATGGTCATGAAGAATATGTGCTTTATACTAATAAACAGCCATTATGTTAATGATAGGCATGCTAATAAGCAACTGGTTAATAGTGAGAATTGGTTCCTATACTAAAGTGTTACCTAGAACTGTACTTTCAGAAAATATATATCACACGTACATTTTTAAAAAGTGCACTTTGTAATATTGCCTAATTACTAATACTGTGTAAAAGATTTACAGTACTTTACATTTTAAACCGTTATGATTTAATAATAGTTTGTTGTTCTTTAAAAAAGTACATTTATTTGGATGTGTTGACTAACATACTAAAGCACAAAAACCTTATAAAGCATAACTTTAACTCTAGTATTGTGTTATTTAAATTAAATTTAAAGTTAATATTTTACATTTATATATTTTATATGTACAAAATTGCAACTTAATCATTGCTAATGTGATCAGTTACAAATATACAGTATTTGAATACAAGACATACAATTTTTAAAAGAAATTACATTAAATATATTTTTGTTTACCATAAATTATTGTCAGTACATTTCACAACACAATTTAACCATATTTCAAACACAACAAAAGTAATTATGCAATTACATACAGTATAAAGATCACGTCCTACATAAGTGGGTCAAAAAAGCACTCTTAATTTCAACCAATTGTGTTTAATATGAATTTAAACTATAATACATTTTCATGTATTGCAATTAACATGCAATAAGTGTATGAAAACATTACATCCGTTGCGCACTCGCAGAAGGTAATCAAGCACATTCTTTTAAAGTATATTATTTCCATAATATGTCCTTTTTTTCTTTCACAAGGGAAATTTTGATCAAATTTTCATTTTTTTGGTGAACAATCCCTTTAAATCAGCATACCAGCCTTTGCAACTGCAACTATGTTTGTGTCGAATATCTCTGTTGAACATATGTTATCTACAATCTCATTTCAAACACAAGTTCTTTTTATTTCTTCAGTGTAAACAAGGTTTTTTCCCCCATCATTTCCAATCCTGAATGATATTTTGGTCTTGTGGTACTTGTACTCGTAACAGCCTGGGGCTTGCCAGTGTCCCTCAGGCTTCTGGGAAGATGAAATAGTACGCTGTTTCAAGAGGAGCACACTGCTTCAGCCACAGGTTTAAATTAAGCGTGGTGGAGCAGCTTCGGGAGGGGAGGCCTCAAAGCCCCTCCGGCCACATAGGAAAGAGAATAACTCATGTATGGCAGCATGAATGCGACGGCTGATACGCTAAATGTAAACAAGAGGAGAGACACGGTAAGCGAGGGGTCAAGTCGTCGCACACATATCGCTTGAGCGGGGGGGGGGGGGTTGTGGGGGGGGGGGGGTGGGGGGGGGGCGTGGGGGGGGTGGGGGGTGGGGGGGGGGGGGGGGGGGTGGGGGGGGGGTGTGCTGGGGGGGGGGGGTTCACATTCTGAACCAGGATCTTACATTTTTTTGGTATCTTCAAAACGCTTATCATATTTGGTTTCACACCAGAAATACATAAACACAAATCAAATATTAATGAGAAATGTGCGTCAGAAAAGAAGGCAGGTAAGTGTGTTTCCCCTTTTGAGTGCCAAAAAGAGAAGAAGTAAAAAAACTTGGTTTACCTTGATAATTTCTTAAAATGTTCCTACCGTTATTAAATAAACAAACATGTGTTTAGCAGAAACAGGATCTCATTATTATTTTATTCTATTTATTATAATATTCTATTCAACAAAAAGCATAACATTTCTCATTCATGTTCTCGTGACCTCACAATGCCGGTTGGAGTGATGTACTTTAGAAAGTTTGAGTGCCATGAAACAAGTCATCAGTTTTGTATGTGCATGTGTGTATATGTATGTGTTGTCGACAGCAGACATGGCACCATACAGAGCGAGCGTAACCTTAATGCCGGTGTTGTCCTTTAGTGATCTCTGTTTGCTAGCAAAGACACTTCATCAGTCCAGTCTAAGTCCCCTGCTCATGCTTTCTGTGGGCCTGCTGGAATTCCTGTTTTGCTTGGGCCAGCAAGTCCTTGTAGAATTGCAAACCTTCTTTCTTTTCCTTCAAGGCATTCTTCAGAGCAGTTCTCAAGGTTTCATTTTCTTCTAGTTGCAGTGCCAGCCTGTATGGACGAAAAATACATATATATGCATTTAGTTACTGGGCAGTTTGCTTAAGGGAGCATCACTATTTCAGTTGCTCATATTATGTATAAGGGTTTTAACTTGGCACTTGGCTCATTCTGCTTAGTTCTGTCATGACAACTCTCTGAGAGTTTAGCATGGTAATGGGCATGTGTACTGTACGTGACAGAGAACTGTTCAGAGCTCTTTTAGTACTAAAATGAGGTAGCATGTAAATACTACATTTAGGAAGAAAAGACGTACCGTGCTTTGAGTTGACTATGTTGAGCATCACGGGTGACATCAGAGGGGCTTCTGGGAGACGAACCCTCCTGTTTGTCAGGGAGACTCAAAGTGCTGCCCGAGCTTCCTACATCAGGCCAAGAAAACCCAGCGGATTTCAGTTTGCTTTTGAGTCAGACATTCAATAACCTTGGGCTTTACGATACAATACTGGTTTCAGTGACACTCCTGTACCATGTGAAATATGATTGAAACTGAAAAAAGCAACATACTAGTTTCAGCCTACACGAGGCCATACAGAACCTGTTCTACTCCGATTAGATGTTTGCAGACTCGCTTCTTTCCTTGAGTCCAGTTTGGCTTTCTCCAGCTGCTGCTCCAGTGAGACTGAACGCTGCCATTCTAGTCTGAGTTTCTGCTCAGCTTCTGCACACTGGCGCTTTGCCTCTTCTTCACTGAAATTAAGATTATTTAAGGACATTAACTGTAACCGTCCATGAAAGCAATTACATGCCACAAGCATCAACAAACACAATTGCAAAAATAATGTCTTTTCAAACAGCCAGTCCCATGAAAAACCCATTGCCATTGCCTGTCCCATTTGCCAGGGTTTCCCAAAATGGGGGTTGATAAGGGAACTGCAGGGGGTTTGTGAGTTTATGAGAAGCTAGTAATTCATAATATTGACTGTAAGATTAAAATAAATACAAGGGGCTGCACAATAATCAGGATATAGCTCAGTGCAACTGTAAAATCAAATCCTGTGATTTAATTAAATAACTGTACAGTCAGTGAAACACGGGCAGCTCGTGATCTGGTGTTTTCAGCTTGGTTCAGCACGAACACTATCTCTGTGTCCGTATGCATCGTACACTTGATGTACTTTATTTACACATTCACATAATTTCCAGGGTTCAGAAGCCATTTTTTTTTTGTTTTGTAAACAAAATGTACAGCTTTTCACATGGTCATTAACCGCCAAAAAAAGGACTCAAGGATTTGAAATGTTAAAAAGCTGGAGGATTTGAAGAATTTAAAACATTTAAAACATTAATATAGCAAGTATGTAATTTGTAGTGTTGACATAAAAATAGATAACAATGTCATATGACCATTAACCATCATCGAGAACTATAAAAAATTTGAATTATTAACTTAAAATTCACATGGGGGCATTCAAGTACATTTCCCTTTTAGGTGTTTGGCTGACAAACCTTTTGGGAACTAAACCCTGACACTAGGTCCTGTGAAGCTTTTGAAAGACGGAATATAGAACTTTCTTCTTATTATAGTTGGATACAATTATTGCTCTAAAATGTTATGATTTCAACATAAGTGCATGGAGGTAAACTTTGTTTGGCTATTAAAAGGCAGAATCATTGGATATTATGCAACAGTGGATGATTCTAACAGTATTAAGAAAAGATACCCATACACTTATGCCACTTTCCAAACCCATATAAGCTTTTTTTCATTCATAGGAACCCAATCTGAGACGTTTAAAGAAAGTTATTATAACATTAGTTATTGATTCTGATCCTACCTAGGTATTGCTTTACCGTTGGTCAGCTCGGCAGTCCTGTCTCTTCAACCTCAAACTCTTACCATCCACACTAACCAGGCAGCTTGATAAAAAAGATCCTTATCCCTCAGCTACACACTGAGCGCAGGAGGACGCTGGGAATTTAATTAAACCGCACACTCTGCACTAAGCCGTTGTGCAGAATCTCATAAATAATCTGCACAATCCTTTCACATCATTGTTAGCATGAATAGTAAAGATACCAGAAGAATACTGCAGACTGTAGGAGTGTGTGTGTGTGTGTGTGTGACCATTGAATAGATGTGTGTGTGTGTAGGTGTGTGTATGTGTGTGTGCATGTTTATGTAGTATGTAGTTTATGAGGACACAAAAAAACACAATGATGTAGACTAACATGGGTATAGACATAGGTATTAACACGAGAAGGATGATTTATGAGGGCAATTTTCAGTGCCCCCGTATAATTCAGAAAGGCTTATCAATATTCAGAATGTGTGTTTTTTTGAAAATCATAAAAAATGCGAAAGTTTCACTGTGAGGGTAGGTTTATCAGGGTAGTGGCAATAGAAATATGGTGTTAGATAAAACAGTGTAGAAAAACAATTAAGAACCGATGAGAGAAAGTATTCAACCATAAAACCATAAAAACAAACCTGTGTGTATGTGTGTGTGTGTGTGTGTGTATGAGTGAGAGAGTGAGTGTGAAAAATATTTGGTCAGCATGCTTATGACAAGGAAAAATCACAATTTATTTGCTGTTGTTGACTGAGAATGTTAATACCTGGCAGAGTGTGACTCCCTGCTGTTCTCATGTCGTGATGTCAAAGGCCTGATGTTAGTTTGACTCTTACACTCGGACTGCTTCTGCACCAGATACACGAAACGTGTGTAAGCATGAAAAACAAAACACCGCTGATGATGTGATCAGACATGCCATACCATGTGGGCGAGTTGCTGGATCTCCCGCTCGAGCTCTTTGACCTTGTTCTCCTTCTCTGACACCATGGCTCTGAGCTGCTGGATGAGCGAGGCGTGCTGCTGGGCCTCGCTGTGCAGATGCCTCTCCAGGCCCTGCTGAGCCTCCTCACGCTGGGACCCTTTCTGGCTTAGATGCCCGAGCATGGCCTGCCACGAAGCCTGCTGCTTCTGTCGGAGGAGCGAGACAGAGGTCAACCCTGCTAAAATATTAAAGATCACCTGCCAAATCAATATTCAATATCATGTGCTTCTCCTTGGAGGAGGAAGTCAGAGATCATTCGTCGTTTGGAATTTTATATTCTTTCTGGTTTATACATACTGTTTGTCATTCCTGTTTGTTTATTATTATTTACAAGAATATCTACAGTATATTACTATTTACAATAATGTATGTTCGATGCATAATTGGTCTTTAAATAGCTTATATCTGAGCTTTTCAGTTCAGTGCTGACCATTAATATCTACAGTATGTCTTTATTACAGATCACTAGTGCTGCCCAAACCACGGGTGAGTAAAAACATTCAGAAATTAGTTGATACTTCATGATTGGCATGTATTTTTCCAGTCCATGCATCTACTTTCCCTTCTGAAAAGACCTATGTAAGTCACCAGTATACTACGGTATGTGTTTTGGATGCTGGTATCCCCACTAGAGTCCCATAATTTGTTTAAATGAAAACTTTGCGGTTCATCATCTGATCAACACCAAACCAGCACTAACAAAACTAAGCAAGGGTAACTGGCTCCTGAACTGTCTAGAGTTACCTTACACTGATAGTTTCACTAGTATACATTTAACCACATTCTTAAAAATAAAGGTCCTTTATTGTCATTGATGGTTCCATGTAGAACTTCTAACATCTATGGAAATTTTCTAATGGACAAAAGGTTCTTCATAGTGAAAAAAGCTTCATTCGATTTTTAAATGTTCTTCACACGAAGAAAAGAATGGTTCTTTTAAGAAATGTTGACTGAAAGGTTCTTTGGAGAATCCAAGAATAAAACCCTCTTTTGGAACCTGTGTTTTTATATGTCTATATATTCTGTTTTGGGTATCATAATTCAAGAATCTGTTACCAATAAGGCATCGACCAGCTCATCGTCGTGTTTGCCTTTATCCAGCAGAGTGCTGATCTGGCTCTTCAGGGCTTTGACTTCTGTGCTCAACACTTTGTTCCTGGCTTTGGAGGCCTCCAGTTTCTTCTTCATGTCTGAGTGCTCTTCAAGCAGAACTTCATAATCTATTGTGAGCTTCTGCAAAGACACATCATTATCAAAATGTGAAATATTATGTCATACTCAGGCCCATAAAGATGCTGAATCGATGTGCACAACCTCCAGTGTCTCCTTCCTCTCCCTCTCTATGTGACGGATGTGGCTGAGGTTTCTGTCTTGTGTCTTCTGTAGGCCTCCCGTTCTCGTGATCTCCTCCTCCAGGCCTAAGTCACATAGCTGCTTTCTGTGAGAGGACTGGCTCAGCTGTCGTTCCAGGTCTCGCACCTTCAGTGTATAAAATGTTTAACAGTATCAAGTGACCTATGAATACTAAGAATTCAACAGAGCTAATTCCAATAATGGCTTAAATCATGGAAGGCTGTTTCTGCCAAGACAACTCAGAATTCGACTTTCCTCACAATTCAGTTGTATCTCACAGTCTGACTTTAGATCTCCACTTACCCCCCCCCCCCCCCCCCCCCCCCATAGTTGGCAAGTAAAAAAGACGTAATTGCTAGAAAAAATCAATTGCAACAAAAAAAAAAAGGGGGTCAGAATTGTGAGAAAAAAGTCCAAATTATCTGTTTAAATAGGTTTTATCCCTAGCACACACACAAGCTCCGTCATATGCTGGGGTGTTGCCAGTGAGTCAGTTTAATTCCCAACCATGTGAGGTTTGTGGTTAGTGGATACCTGAGATTTTTAGATCTTTTGCCGAGATTCCATTATTCTTTGTATAAAAATGTTAGGATAATATACAAACTTATAATTATTCTAAAAAGCATGTCTTTCTTTTGTTTCGGAATTGGCAAACCTATAAATTGTCATATATTGCATGCAAAAATGTCAGAATTGTTAGATAAACCAGGTCGGCGTTACTTTGCTATTTTTTATATTCCGCTGTTAGTTTTTTTCCTCAGAATTGCATGAAACAAATATCCGGAATTATGAAATATAAGTATGAAAGATATAAAGAGGTTGGAGAAATGTTGATGATATGTGATCCTGTACCACAAAGGCAGTGTTAAGTTGGAGGTGGGATGAAGGGCCTGGGGTCGCTGGGGTATATTGTAGCAAATAGCAACACATACAGTGTATGGTCAAACTTATAAATTTTTATTTTATGTCAAAAATCATTAGGACATTAAGTAAAGATCATGTCCATGAAGATATTTTGTAAATTTCCACTACCTTAAATATCTCAAAAATTTATTATCAGTATAATATGCATTGCTAAAAACGTAATGTGAAACAACTTTATAAAGATGATTTTCTCATATTTAACTTTTTTGGCCCCTCATTATTCCAGATTTTCAAATAGTTGTATCTCGGCCAAATATTGTCCTATTTTGTCCTTAATATGTCCTATATTGTCCTAACAAACCATACATCAATGGAAGCGATTTATTCAGCTTTCAGATGATGTATAAATCTCAATTTAAAAAAATCGACCCTTATGACCCTTATTTTGTGCTCCAGGGTCACATATATAAACTCAGAATTGTGACTTTTTTTTTCTCGCAGTTTGAGTTTACATCTATCAAATTTGAGTTTCTCCGCCATAATCTACTGGCAATTTAGACTTTTTTAGAATTCTGAGAATAAAATACAGAATTGTGAGACATAACCTCGGAATTGAAAGGGGGGGGAAAAGTCTATTTTGAAGGACAAATGTTAGAATAAATCCAAAATAATTTTTCTTATGAAACAGCACTTCTGCTTTGCTCAAGAAAATGTCCAAGAGAGAATAGTCTTTCTCAAGGCATGAAAGCTGATTAACATGTATGAGTTTATAATCAATATCTAAAACAAATCAGTCAAATAAAAGTCGACGTGCAGGTTCAGGGCATGTTGCCTCACTCTGTTCTGAAGGGCGAGGATCTGCTGAGAACGGCCTCTCCAGCCTCCCGGGTTACACAGTATCTGCTGAATATTGACATCCTCGCCCACCTCACAGCTCAACACCTAACAAAACAGTTTGACTAAATCATCACATCATTAAAAATGATGTTCACTCAAACCAATGCATATAAATGACAGGATTTATTGTGAACAGACCTTGTGAGCTATTTTGAACTCTTGTTTAAACGTCTGGATCTGGTTGCGGTATTCAGTCATTTTGAGTTGGGCTGTAGATAGTTTCTCCTGCAGGGATTTTACGACTGGGCCGTTCTACACAAAAACACATCAAACACAAGGTCATTTAAAAACAGTTACAAATGTCTAATCATGTACCAACGATTGATAACATGTTTAAAAACATATACTTCAGATGGTCGTATCACAGGTCCTTTCATCCTTGCATTTTTGTACTGTCGCATAGTCTTCTTTTTCTTTCCAGGATTAAGTATCAATGTGGCCTGAAGCTAATAAAACAGCAAAAAATACTGATGAAATGATGAAATAACACACTGAGAACGAGCTGACAAAAGCAACTTTCAATGCAATGCTCCAAAAAAAAAAAAACATTTGAAATAAAAATTCTGTTTGATCTTTACCTCTTTCTCCAGATCTTTGACTCGATTGTTTGCTTGTTTCGTTTTGGTCTTCCCTCGTTCTATTTCAGCGGCTAATTCTCGATTCTTCTTTGACAGCTCCACAATTTTGGTTGCAGCTGCATCACCTGCCAGACCAGCAGTACCTTGGCAAAGAAAACACAGAAATGGACTGTCGCATGCATTATGTACCAGACAGATATTGTGGCTCCAACAAGTATTTGGACACATAGGCCCAATCCCAATTCTACCCCTTACCCCTTTGCCTTTCCATGTCCCACCAAAAAACAATTGAGACACCCCTACCCCTTCACTTGAACTCGTGATGAGTGTCGGGGTTGTCTCAGTTCCACCCCGCCTTTTTTGGTTGGAGGGGTAAGAGGTAGGTGTGAAGGGACCAAAGACAGCCCTATCAATCGAAAGATTTTCAGTGGACCGCTAGCACCCTTAAACTGGCTTCAGCGGCAACATGGCTGCCCAAGTGAACAAAAAGACACATAAAAGTAAACATTTTTTGGCATTAATAAAGATTTACGAAAAGTAATCATTTGTTTTTATGTTACTTTCAATCGTGAGTTCATATTTAAGGTCATGTTACTCAAAGAAATGTTTGAAAAATTGCTAATATTTGCTAACTAACATCATATCATTACAGACTGCACAAGGCACTTGTTCATGCTTCATGATCAGGGAGGCGATAACCCTCGCCGAGATTGAGGGGCTAGTCCCCCCAATAATTAAAATCGACTACAGACCCACTTATTGCCCCTCAAATATTGCCAATTCGAAGAGAGAGAGAGATGAAGTTGTCCGGTGTTAGGCCCAACGTTCTGTTGCCGATTTCTCGTTTATAGACGTGGTTTAACTTAAAAACAGGGTGATAATTTATCCTCTCGTTGCTGAAAATTATGTTTATCGATTCACGTTATTGTAAACTGGTTATTAATAAAGTCGGGGGGCAGAAAAAGCGTTTGACAGTTTTCTTTCCCCTTGATGGTTGAGGACCAGGCCGATCTCCATATTACGTGTTAAATTTATGTTTGGGATGTGTGTGTAGTGTGTGGTGGTAAACAGCGCTTAATATAGAACGGTACTTAAAGGCTCGAATGCACCAACCAGCAACCACCATTTACAACGGTTGTTTATATTTTAGTAGTCTTCAGAACGACCTGATAGAACTTTTGACGTATAGTAGTGCAGTGGTCCCCAATTCTTAGGGGAGATATAGTTTTCACAACCATAACCACCGTTGTCCCCTGTTGTCCAGTGACGAGGAGAAATGTGTATAAATAGAATTGGGATGGCTTAATGTAGGTAAGATCGTTGCATAGTTACTTTTTCAAAAAAACATTACACTAACTGTGTTCAAGAATGAATCATAAGATTTTTTTTTGTTGTGTTTGTGTTTGCGTTTTTTTGAAATGAAATTAAGATTTTTTGTTCAGCAAGGAGTGCATAAATTTGATCAAAATGGCCGTAAAGACATTCTATATGTTCCAACCTTTTCAATTTCATCTAAATCTGTTCTTTTCAACTTTATGATCATCAAATAACTTATCAATATATAAAGTGTATATCATCACCGCTTTACACCAATTAGGCAGCACAACGTGTTTTCAAACGTTGATTACCATACCCCGCTAGTCATCAAATCCTCAATATTAGAATGCCTTATGACAGCAAAATTCAGCTTGGAAATCCTCACAGAAATTAAAGTTCATATTGTTAAAATTATATTAAAAATATACTTTTTATCAAATAATTGCAGCCTTAGTGAGATTTGACTTTTTTCAAAAACATCCCAAAAAAAAAAGTAGTAATATACTTTGACTTCATTGCAGCCACTAACCAAAAAGGAAAAAGACCAAAGTCTTGCAAAATCTAGTTCGCTAGTTGTCTTCTCCAATGTCCATTTTATTTTTTCCTGTCCATCCAGCAAGATTTTAAGAGATTTTGGTTCAAAGGACAACGTAGGCTGATTACTTCGCTTGTTGTATTCTCTACTGTCTTAATTTATTGTTATTTCATTTTGTCTTTCACTTTCTTCCTGTCCATCCAGCAAGATTTTGCGTCACTATGGGTTGAAAAAGGAATAAGCTGCCATCCGCCCGTAGCTTTCTCCCTTCTGCTACCACACCCTATCCAGTTTGTTATAGCCTTTGCAAAAATGGCTCAGAAAATGTAATGAGAATAGCTTTACTATCATCTGTTTTCAGATGCCACATGCAGTGTAATGCATACTTAAGTGTGATCTAAGAGTCTTTCGACTTCATGTTTAGCATATCAGCTCACAACAGTATAAATGGACACACTTGTTTCCCTCTAAAAGCCAATCTTTCCTCCTCTCCCTTCTCTTCTTCAGGTGTTTTTTATCTAAAGCTTTCTCACTCAGCTTTATTAGAGTCTGCCTTCTTCATCTCTCAGTTCCCTCAGATTTGATCATGCAACTGTCATTTTTCAATTCTGCATCACTCTGATTAGAGTACATTACCATTTTAATAATGCACCCGTCTATGTATAAACCATGGTAGATGTGTGTGAGTGTTTTGTTTGTGTGTGTGGTGTGTTTGGTTATTTGTGGCAGTTATGTGGTTTATTGAGGAACCCAAATTTGTATAATAATACATGAGTAATCGACACCGGTATTACAAACGATAATGATTGATTTATGAAGACATTTTGAGTGTCCCCATATTTCAAAAGACTTATAATTCATTCAAAGTGAGTTCTTTTGAAAATCTAAAAATGCAGAAAATTTCCTGTAAGGGGTAGGCTTAGGTGTAGGGTTGGTGTAAGGGTCAATAGAGAAAAATCGGTTCGTCATACCGTATAAAAAAGCCACCATTCCCCTATGGAGAGTCCCCAAAACCATAAAAACAAACCTGTGGTGTGTGGTGTGTGCGTGTACGTTTTATATTATCCCTGCCTGGTGGGACTTTACACCTGACTACACACAAGATCAGGTGTGACTCGTGTCACGGTGGTGGCCTAAATTTTGGGTCCGCCCGGGTACAAAAGCTATAAATCATATCAGAATGGAAGTCCTTTTTGAAAATCAAAAATGCAGAAGTTCCTGTGAGGGTAGGACAATAGAAATTACGGATCTGTACAGTAAGAAAAAAACACATTACGCCTTATTTGGAGATTCTCCCCCCAAGGATATCTGAACCCACATGTTTGTTTGTGATGCGTGTGGTTAGTGTGTTGTGTGTGGTGTGTGAGTGGTTCGTGCGTGAGTGTGACTTGATTGTGAGTGTGGTGGGTGCGTGTGTGATGTGGGTGTGTTGGTGTGTGTGATGTTCGTGCGTTAGTGGTTGTGAGTGGTGAGTCGTGAGTGTGGTTGTGTGTGTGTGTTTGTTGGAGTGTGCGTGCGTGCCGTTTGTGTGTTGGTTGTGTTTTTGGGTGAGTGTGTATGTGTGTGTGTTGGGGTGAGTTTGGTCGTCTCTTTTGCTGTTATGGGTGTGTGGGCAGTGCGATGTGTGTGAGCGTGCTTGCAGGCTTGGAGTGTGTTGGTTCTTGTTGAGTGTGTCGTGTTGGTGTTTTTTTGGGTGATTGTTGTGTGCGGGGTGTGTGTGTGTGGTTGGTGCTGGTGTGTGTGTGTGAGATTTGGTGAGTTGTGTGTGTGGTGTTTGTTGTGTGTGGGTTCTGCCGTAGAGCGTGTTGGTGTGGGTGTTTGTTTGTGTGTGTGTGTGAGTGTGTGTGTGTTTGTGTGTGTGTGTGTGTGTGTGTGCGTGTGCGTGTGTGTGTGTGTGTGTGTGTGCTTGCGTGTTGGTGAGCTGGTGTTTTGGTGTTGGGAGGTGTGTGTTTGTGTGTGTGTTGTTTGTGTGTGTGTGGGTGTGTGTTGGTGTGTGTGTGTGAGTGGGGGTGGTGTGGTGTGTGTGTTGGGGTGCTGCCCGTGTGGCTGTGTGTGGTGTGCCTAGTGTCTTGTGTGTGGTGTTAGGGTGGCGTGTGGGTGTGCGTGTGTGGCTTGGTCGTGCGTGTGTGTGTGTGCCGATGTGTGGTTCTGTGCGCTGTTTTATAAGTTTATAGTATGTAATTTTGAATAACTAAAAAAATTCATGCAGAGGAATATAATTTTAAATGAAAGCTAAATACAGTCTGCCAAATTTCCAATGAATAATTAAATCAGGTTTCATGTCTGGCATGATGGACTATGTAGCTGTCCTGGAAGGATGTTGTTCGCATAATGACCCTAATAATTATATTTGTGATGGCAGCTCTGTGAACTCGTGTTTCGTGTGTCACCTTGCATTGAATAGATTGATCATGTCAGCATCCTCTTCTGTGAGGTGTATAACGTCCAGACCGCTGAGAGGAGGAGCGCTCGAGTCCCTCTGGTTCATCTCCAGTCTTCTCTGGATGCGCTGCACTTGCTGCTCCTGAAGAGCTTGAAACTGAAGCCTCAGCTGCTCCTTTATTTCATCACGGTCACCATCCATCCCTGAGAGATCAGAGACAACATGACACATCTGACACATGGCATGAGAGCTTGTTTATGCAACCTAATGCAGTTATAGATGAGAGCTGTCCAAACATGCTTCAAAGAAACATTCATACATCCAGGACAGGTAAAGAGAGCACGTTACACCTGCTGCAGGATTGTTTTTATATCATTTCATTTTTAGTATTATGTTTTTTTTCTGTGTTAATGTTTATCAATCCTAACCTATAAACCACTGTGACATGCGCACAAATAAAATATTTATTAATATTATTTTTTACTACTACTCCTACTGCTTACTATCAGCTTCCACGAAGCATATATGTATAATATTAGAGCACTACCGATTATTTTAGACTAATTAACGTTTAACCTTTATCATACAAACTATTCAAAATCTAACGTTACTGTCCGGAGATGATTCTCAAGCGGTCAGTTTATTAAACCTGAACAAAAACTTACCGGACGAATTCAGAAAGATTCCAGTCAACTTAGTTGAGCATTGACATTAGAATTGACATGGTTATGGTTATAAAGTATAAAAAATAGAGCTAAGAGAATATAGTCCGTGATTGAATACATGTTAAAGCTTCCCGTCCATTTGTAAACACGAACCGTCCCCGGGAAAACGCGTTCCCACGCTTCTCAGAAAAAAGGTACAAAAGATGTCACTGGGGCGATACGTTTTCAAAAGATATTACTATATGTATCATTTAGGTACTAATATGTACACTTGAGGTACTAATATGTACCTTTAAGGTACTAAAATGCACGCTTTAGGGGTAAATAAGGTACAAAGGTGTACCTTTTGAAAAGGTACTTTCCCAGTGACAGCTTTTGTACCTTTTTGCTGAGAGCAGCAGGAAGTGCATGCAGAGACGCGTCATGTTGTATTAGTAGTAAAATAAATAAGTCACTTGATTATTATTTTTATTTATTTTTTACCTGTATTTTTATTTATATAAATAACTGTATATTTATATTTTTGTGTTTTTATTTGTTCAGTACCTTATAATATATGTTGGAATCAATAAAAAATAAATAAGATAAATAATACGTCACTTGTTAGAATAAGTCATAACAGCAGGAATGTCCCGCAGCCTTTTTGTACATTCTTGGATACCTTAATACATGTTTTTTTCCCCCCCCCCCTCCCTATATACGAAATATAGAATTAGACAGAATTTTGTCACAAGTTTTTTTGTTGCTAGAAGTCGTCTGCCTATATTTTGGTTCTTTAGCTTTTTTGAATGGATATAATCTTTATCCTTTTTAAAGGCTCTCTTTTTTTTTTTTTGTTCCAGAAAATGGATCAGTTTGTGAATATGACATTTCAAATACTAAATATGATTCCCATTGCTAGGACCCCTTCACAACCTAACGTAAACAGATTATTTACCAGAACTACAACTTCAGGATGGAATAAGGCCAAAACAACAAACTACTTCACTAAATTGTTCATCCTAATCATAGAAGAGAGAGATAACCAATATCATCTCAGGATATATAAACACAACGCCTGATATTGTCAAAAAACCTTTGCTGTGTTTCAGCCCGGAACAAAACGGGTGCAAACGTGTTTTTTAAAACAGAAACGGTGTGCGTTCAAACCTGTTCTGATGACGCAAGAGTTGTCAGCTACGCAGCTCATACGGCTTCTTTCTGTTCTTTTTTGAAAGATTGTCAGAGCCTGATGACGGTATAAATACGTGTTTTAATCACGCAAAAAATACACTCCATGTTACAGCATACTGCCCTTGCCGTCCAGAAGTACTAAGAGAACCACTCAATCCAGTTGGGCAAAACAGGGATTTGTGCAAACTATGGTTCCGTAAATATTGTTGTCCAACACAGGATGAAAAGAGAAGCATTTCAGGTGAAGGATAATTCACTTCTTACCTCCGAGACTGTTTTATGATCTATATGACCTTATTATTTTATTGTGAGTATTAGGCTTATAATTATTGCTGATCACTGTTGTTGTGTTGCTCTGATAGGGGATATTTCCATTATATTAATCAGAGGGGTTAGAATGAGTGTATTAAGTGTCACTCCACAATGCATCGCAAGCAATCTATAACCACTATGATAGTTTTGTTATGTTACCCCAATCAGATCTTGCACACCGTTCCTAAGGAAAAAGGTATGGAGCAGAAGAACATTGCAATACTACAATGATATTTAGACGACTAAAGAATGTCCATATTCTATACTTGGTCATCTTAGTTATTTTTGCGTTGTTTTTGCCTTATGTAAAAACAATGTTGCAAATCAATAAATACCTTGCTTGTTGTGAATGTTATTTGGATGGTTAGTAGATTGTGCGAGCTGTCTCTTGTTTATATACATGCTGCTGCTGATTGGCTGACATGTTTGACACACCCACCAAACAACAGAAAACGCATCTCAAACCCCGTTGCACACCGTTTCCAGGAAACATGTCGTTCAACCCGGAAACCGTAGCAAAACGGTGCACACCGGTTTGAGCTTGAACTTGCCCCAGATGTCCTTGGCGATTCACCAATGAATTCAATAGCCACAGGAATCTGACTTTCATTGTGAATGAAGAGTGTAGAACTGAGTTCGTTTTTAATTCTTTATCAAACAAAAGTGATAACTTTGACTGCAAGAAACTGAGTCAGGACATCCCCGCATAGGCGAATTCCTCTAGAAATGTTAAGTCTAGGGGAAGAGCCGTTTAACATCTTAAAAGAACATCTTTATAGAGAGTGCTTTAGAAATCTAGGAATAATATAAAGCCATGATCATGAATCACTTCTGAATAGTAAAAAAATATGCAAAACTAATCTTATATGACCATTTTTAATGAATCTTGATTGTGATTCATCAGTTACAGTACTGTTGTCCGTCTATGAAAGGGTATATATTAGGAGCTTTCCTAATATTAACAGTGGGTTTAGACCTGTGTTGAAGGGGCCTGAGAAAACACATTGCTCATATTTGTGGTTGATTACTAGTTGATTAAAACGGTTATCAGAGATGTGTAATCCATCCCTGACATTATCCAACATAAACTGTCCACTGAAAGTACCTTTGATACTCACAATGTCTTTTACTGGGATATGATTGAGTTACTCAGAAACCAGTCTAACCATCAGGAGATCCTCTGGATTCTCATTTTCTCCATTCTCGCCATCATCCAGCTCGGCCTAACTGTGTCAAACTACAATTAACATACCATTACTGTCCAATTTGTGGAATGGATAGTGCTACACTCTTCAAATAATAAAAGTTCGTTATTGGCAGCGATGCTTCCATTCCACAGAAGGTTCTTTGTAGTGGATTAAGATTTTAAAAAATGTTCTTCACGCCAAGAATAAATGGTTCTTTTAAGAACTGTTCACTGAAAGGTTCTTTAGGGATCCAAAAAGTGTTCTTCTATGGCAGGGGTGGCGAACGTCGGTCCTGGAGAGCCGCAGCCCTGCAGAGTTTTGCTTCAACCCTAATCAAACACACCTGAACACACTAATCAAGGTCTGAAGGGTTACTAGGAAGCTACAGGCAGGTGAGTTTTAATTAGTGTTGGAGCTGAACTCTGCAGGGCTGCGGCTCTCCAGGACCAACGTTCGCCACCGCTATTCTATGGCATTGCAGTCTTGAAAATAAAGGCTCAAGAAGGGGATTTCACAGTGACGCCATACAAGAACAATATTTGGTTCCCAAAGAACCTTTCCGTGATCAGTTCTTAGAACCAACATTGTAATAATCTGAAGAACCCTTTTCCACTATTAAATACCTTTTGCCTAGAATGTCCTCAAAGTTTGCATAGTGTGCGTGCTTAGGTCTTAATTTTGTAATTGCTAAATCCGTCTCAGATCCTGGGAAAGTGTTCGTTCATCTTTGTTCTGAATCTCAATGAGATGGTACCAAAGAAAGACCTTCCAGTCCAAAATATCTTACACTACAGACTACAGCAGCAGCATCTACTGTATGTACAGATCTAAACCCTGCGGAGTGCTACAATGCACTGTCCTTTGGGTTAAATGTTAAATGTTAAACTGGCCCTGATTATGTGGTCATTACAAATCCCGAGCTGTATCACTCACTGGTGACTGGCCTTTCTGCCAAGTGTCACTTGTTGTCTTGTGAAATGATTAAATGTAATAAATACAGATGGCAGAAAATGGTTGGTGATTATCTTGCAGTTGCTGGGTGTGACGGGCTGTTTCAATAGTTCATATAAGCTATGATGAAATCGGAGTTATATAATTAGGGGATGTCTGTGAGAACATTATGTAGTTCAAACTTACAAAAGTTCTCTCATTCATTCTTATACTACTGAATATAATAATGAAAATACCCGTCTTTCTGTTTCCACAAGGGTGTTAATATTTTATTGAATAAAAATTGAATTCATGCAATTCCGTTTAATCTTTCCCTTATAATTTGTCCAATACAATCACCTAAGAACATCTATCATACTCCTATAATATCAAAAATAGTCAAGAAATCAATTGCATGTATCAGATAAAAAATTAATAATAAATGTTTTTAAAAATCCTCTTCTTTTTTTTCTTCCCTGCTCTCGTTTTCTAATTTAGGCTTTCCAATAACCTGGCATTTTATGCGATAAAATCTACACGCATGCAAACACTACTCTGTGACTGTGCTTGCCAAGCCCACAGAACTACTGCAGCAAACCTCAATATTCACCTTGAAGAACTCATTTTGTGTAAAAATGTTTCATCAGTCTAATCAAAAAATGAGTAAATGTGGAGATCACGGTTCATTTATCCCAATGGAAACGGAAGGCCAAGTCAAAGAAGCATTTTTGATCCTGTATTATAGTAGAATGTCCTTTAAAACTGACACCATGATATGGCATCAATGCAGAAAACGGACATACTGTATTTAGTATACACCACAGAATAAGTGCGAGTGGTATGACAGAACACCGATCCTCCAGGAGCATGACTGCTAAACACACACACACAGTACCCACAACCCCAGTGGAAATACCCAGAAGATGTTTATTTCGCGAATTACAGTAGTGTGTTTGATTGGCAAAAGGATTAACCACAGTGGGGTACGAGATCGGCATAACTTCACATCCACTCTAAAAAGTGTACCAATTTGGTGATTTGGGTGTTTTGGAAATCGAAAAGGGCCAGAATAATTTCATGCAGCAACGCAATCAATCAATAAATCTACAAAAGAACAAGCTCCTCTCATGACACTCACACACAAATGATAGAAGCAAAAACAACAGAGTTGCTGAAGTCCTGAAGATCCTGTTTGTACAACGCGCTACAAATCTGCAAAGACCTATAACCGTTAATAGTTTAGCAGTTGGGGAGACCTAACTGCTGTACCAGTCATTGTACATTTCAGATGACTGGTTCTCTTTTAGGGTTGGACTTTATTTTGTCTTCATGGACTTAAATGATACAAGAACGATCTTGAATTACAAGGTACAAAGGTCTTAATGCCACACCTCCTTGCTGGAAACTTCGGCACACATTCGACCTACGAGCCTGCCCGCAATTTAGCATGATTAACCAATACAAATATTTTCAGTAATAAACAAAACAAAACAAATTTAGATTGCTTTCATCAGCTATCATAAATAAATAGTAGGTGGCGGTTGCAAAATAGCTACAGCTCCGTCACATAGTACAGTTTCTCAACCCCAGCACCATAATGAATACCCAAACCTCTTTCGGTAACACTTTACTTGCAGGGGCGTGCATAAGACTGACATGAGGTTTTAGTGCACGGTATGACAACCTTCATTAAGTGTCATTCGCTCAGTTATGTTATTTTTAATGCAAATATGACATTATTTGACCTAACCCTAACCCCTAACCATAGCCCATAACAAAGACATCTCAAACAATGTCATCTGTGCATTAAAAATGACATAACTGAGCGAATGACAGTTGTCATAAACATGCATAAAAAACCTTCATATTCATGACGTGTGTCATGTCATGATTATGAAGGTGTCATGTCAGTCTTATGCACACCCCTTCAAGTAAAGTGTAACCCCTCTTTTTCAGAGGATTATTAAAGTTTTAGGAGTGTTTAAAGAAATCATAAAAAAAAAAAAAGTTCTCATGTTAGCAATAAATACAAAAGGACACCTTAAAAGTTGCTATTAAGGACATCGTGGGAATCTAACACGTTTCTCTTCACTTTTTTTCCACTGCCTTCTGCTCTAACGCTTTCTGTGCTTCGGCGGGTTTGAGAACGTACTCTCTGTACATAGAATAGACCACTCCTGGAGACAAAAAGACAAAATATCACATTAAACCATTTCTCTGCAGTTATGGGGATGCATGTGTAAATCTTTAGGAAGGCCTCGTACCTAAAGTCATGGCTCCCACCACGAAGCCCTGCGCAGCCACACGCATGTGAATCAGGTGGACTGACATCTTCGTATCTCCTCTGCTCTTCAGTTTGAACAGTCGGTACGCCACGATGCCAAAGAACCCAGCCAACCCTTCAGAGACGTCACAGTATGCACGAAACCGTTAGGGTGGTGTTATTTATGTACACACGGCTGAGGTCATCGTAAGTGATAATGTTTTGTGCATTGATATAAAGCCATGTGACTTGAACAAACTGAACAAGGTATAATGCTTACCTGCAGGGACGAATGGATTCTCTTTGGCTTTTCTGATAAACTTGGATTCATTGTCTTCGTATTCCATGGCAGTCATCTTGGCTTAAAGACAATATTAAAAAATGATTTAATACAATTATTAAATGATATAAGTTGCCTCGTCAAATAATCAATTAGACATTAATTTATCAAGCTGGCCAATAAATTAGTAAAGCATAAAGTTATTGCAGACTCACACATATTAGGAGAATCTGAATTATGAACCATATTGTACTGTACAACTTATGATATTTATTTTATTTACTTATTTAAAAACAAAAAGGTTAGAATCATGACTTTAGGAGCAAAAGAGGCATTAGAAAGACATACTAGTGGCATGTCAAACAATGCACAGAGGTCACTTAGTCAAATGATATTACACGAAGAATTGATGTACATGTGTAATAAAACATACGTTTTTTGCTAGACCTCATCTTATCAGCTTTCAATTAAAAGATGCGACATTTTCTCAAGAGTCTCAAGAGAGAAAGCAGGCAAAATCACTGTCGTTCTCTGTGATCAAAATATAATACTGGCAAAACATTCAGATATTAAATAAAATTCATAACATACCTATTTATGAAGTTTTCTGCAACACGCTGAAGTGAACCGCTCGAGCTGCTGGTGTGCGTGACTGTCTGCGTGCACGGGAAGAGTGATGTAACACGTCCTACGTCAACCTGACGGGCAATCCGTTCTTACAAAATTAAATGTTTTTTTTTTTTTTTTAAACGACTGTCTGGCGTAGCAAGAGCAAATCGTTTTTGGAATACAAAAAAAGTAAAATAAATGAATAAATAAAAAAAGTATTAAATGCTGTCCCAAAAGAAATTCTGACCATTGAAAAAAAACCAACATGTAATTATTTATATGTATATATGAAATCATACGTTTTCATTAAAAGTTTTCTTTGGAAGAAATAGGCGTTTCAAACGACTTCCTTTTCAGTGAAGGGGCGTGACGCTTACGTGCCTTCAAGCATGTGCTTTCAGTTCAGTTCAGGACACACTGTACTGTACTCTTTATCTCCACAGACAGGAATTGCCCTATTTATATACGCCTCAGTGTTGTTTTACGTTTATATTAGGTTATTTGGATCATATTTACGGCATTTATATGTACGTTTTGAACTATTGCCACTGTAATAGTCTATGAGGTATTTCCCTGATGAACAAATGACAAATAAATGTATATTTTCTGCACTGTTACTAGAGATATTATACTGAAGTATACAGATAATCAGTGATTGTACTGCTGCATCATTACTGTGTTTAATTGAGACATGAATCATTAACTCCAGGAACACAGTCTTGCACTGAAAGTCACAATACAGTATTGTCTGAACTCTGGAAACTTTGACTTTGGCATGATTCAGAATATATGAAGTTTACTTAGGAACTTGGCACAATGTCACTGTTGAAACTATTCTAGTATAACTGAGGTTGAATATACATCATAAGGTCAGTGTCTTTATGCATGCGTGTTGTCTGAACTCAAATATGAGCAGATATTCGGTGTTATTAACAACATGAGCATACTGTATGCTCAGCATCTAAACTGTAATACTGAAATAAGTGGCTAGATGGCTTTTAGATAAAAGCTGAGTCACTGTGAGTCTAATAAAATCAGCACTGCGTTATAATAGCCTTCATAAAGTGTAAAGTGACAATGAATGTATTATATATTACTGTAAATTACATACAGGTCTAGGCCTTTCATATTACTTAAAGGGGTCATATGATGCGATTTCAAGTTTCCCTTTCTCTTTGGAGTGTTACAAGCTCTATGGAGGGCAGTTTAAAAAAGGAGGAAGACTCTGGTAAGTTGCAAAGTGCTGAAGTCTCAAATCCAG
Source organism: Sinocyclocheilus anophthalmus (assembly GCA_018155175.1). Taxonomy (NCBI): domain Eukaryota; kingdom Metazoa; phylum Chordata; class Actinopteri; order Cypriniformes; family Cyprinidae; genus Sinocyclocheilus; species Sinocyclocheilus anophthalmus. Next base: position 263,802 of record JADLZN010004276.1, on the reverse strand, counting down.
AGAGATATTCTTTATAAAAGTTAAGAGTTTTTTACCACGCCTACCTAAAACGGCTCGTTCTAACACACCCCCACATGTCTACATCACTATGTGGAAATATTAGCATAATGCCGCCCAAATGTGCACGCGGTGTACAGTATATATTGTACAGTATGTGACGGAACTGTAGCTATCAGTGCGAAAGCAAAAGCACTTTATTTGGCCTTCCGGAAGTAGATGCATTTAAGAATCTTTAAGATTACTTACAACAGAACAGCAAAACCCAGATCCAATTTGCTGTGCAACGCATTTTTATTGGACGACAGTTTTTGAACACTAGAAGAGTACAAGTGGACTGTGCACAAAGCAGATTTCTAAAAAAAAAAAATAAAGGGTCAATTCGACTTTGATATGACAGGGCTTTGGCGGCTTTGGTGAATCACTTAGCGACTGGTAAGTATGTTTTGTTATAGTTTAGTATTTGCTATTGATCGGTTACCACATGCGGACCCGTTTTATTATAATCTTACGTCTGTATTTCCTTGCGAAAGCTGACGCTCGGATGTCATGTAAGGGTGGAGTGCATTTCCGACATGATAATCTCTCGTATACATTCAATTACAATAATGCCGCAATTTTATGGATGCATCCTATATTATGGATGCACACAAATGAAATTGAATTTTCAATAGATTCGGTATTTCCTTGCTGGGCTTTGTAATCTGTGCGGTTCATTTTGTTATTCAGCTTTCATAATGTGGTTTTCATGTCTAGTTGTCATATATTTCTTCATGTCATTGTTATATTTGACTGTTGCAGTGTTGATTCGTCATTTCATTGTGCTCAAAAAGCAAGAAAGCTTGGCTCATGAACTGAAGGGGATCTCGATATTGATTGGGCATCTCTTTCAGAGATTCACCTTGTTGATTAATAGTGTTTAACTTATCTGACTTGTCATGTTGTTTAATGGTTTTGGTGACTTGAGGGAAAGCTGCAACGATTGTAACTAGAATGGCTTCGTATTTTTTAGTGGTTTTACTAAGTGTTGTGGACTATGTACTGATCACAAAAAATGATACGGACCTGGTCACACTGCAAATTAAGGCCTCTATGTATTAAACGGTGCTAAAGAGTAATGGGGAAATTTTCAATGTGGTGTCATACACAAATATTTGGTCTATGTAGTAATACGTACAGAGAGCAATGGTAGTTATTAATTTGATACGTTTTATTGTGTGCACAGCTCGATATAAACAAACAGATCAACTATTCATTATAAAAGCAAATCTGGAGCAAAAAAATCATTAAACTTGGAAATTAGTACCCGAATTTACTGTTTTGAATATATAACTAGTCCTCATCCTCCCAATGATACTTTGAAATGTCCTTCAATATTAAATAACAAGTAATATCTTTGTATATTACCCTCATACCATCCACGAGCTTCTATTCTTAAAATATCACTATGGAATAAGGACTTTAATCCGGTAGATTACCATTGCTACTTTGATTAATCAACCTTTTCTTATATTTTTGATTAAATTCCCATCTGCCTCTGAATAGAATATCCCAGCATACAATCCTCTAATCTAATTCTCTATATAACCCCCTTATATTTAATGTTCCAATCCAATATTTTTTAACCTAGGCGTATGCACCCGCTAACATGAATAACTGCAATCCTGTGTTAATTAAAACACAATTTTGTTCATCTTAAAACATGCAAAAGAAAATATTATAAAACAATTTCCTATACCGGATAAACCAAATAAGCACGAATGAAAACACTGTTAAATGTCATGATAAATCTAAGATTCCCCATGTGTAAATAATCAATTATCCAAGACATTAATAATCTAAAAGACATCTTAATCACCCAAGACAATTGATCAGCGTTAGTAAAAGAAGTTCATCTCCATTTTGTATCCCAAACCCATACTTATATCCTCATGAATAGAAAATCATTTTTAAATGTAAATTGTACATACTAAGCATAGTAATTACAATTAACTGTTTTATTAAGATGAGATGTAGCTGTAAGACACCGAAGAGGTGTAGTCAACACTGCCTCTGCGTGATCCACTTCTTGAGCCGGTACGAGACCCTGCTCTGGATCCTGTACGAGAGTTTGATCCCGAGGACACGTTGTAGGGGCTGCTTATGCCTTTGGTAGACATCGAAGTAGCCTGGAGCATCTTCATGCCATTGTTCTCCTCCACCATGCAGTTATCCATGGCCTCTTTGTATGAGATTTTAAGTTTGGTTTTAGGACAGGTAAGGTTTTTAATGTAGTTCCTCGTATCCTGCAGCTTCTGTGCCCCTTTGCCATCAAGCCATCCTCTTCGGATGGCCTCCTCAATGCTCACCCGGCAGCCAGTTTCTGGCTCTACAAGTCCACCCGTCAGGTACTGGAACTCCAGAAACCTCTGCCCTGCCTCGTAAGGCAACCATTTCTCCTTTATGGCCTCGGCAGCAGAAAGTTTCCTCTTGGTCTTCACATCCTCAAAACCGGCATAAGCCTTCTGTGCTGGTTTTAGCTTGATGGACATGTCTTCATCGATAAGGCTTTGCTGTACAGCATCTTTCAGAGAGAGTCTCTGGCCAGTAGCAGGATTGACAACCCCTCCTGTGCAAACCTGGGCCTCCAAGAGCCGCTGAGCGGTGATGTTGTCCACTATTCCACGCCGCTGCGCCGCAGGGATGGTTATCTTCTCAAGGGTCTCAGTATCAAAAATGGCTCCCACGGGGCTCTGGTCATCAAAAATATCAGATGGAGGGGATAACGTAATGGATACGCTAGAAAAACGTTTGCGGACAGTTGGAGATGATGGTGCCATCTGTGTTGGGTTACTGCAAGAAGCAACATCCTCAGGACTGCTGGTGCAGATGGAAAGCTCAGAATTACTGCTTTTACTTGTGATCAGAGCTGCAAACTCATGGATTGTCAGAGTCCCGGCACGGTACTTGTCCAGGGTTTGCCTATCAATAACACCCCTATCTAGGGACTCTTGAATGTCATACTGGGTTCCAGTTTTGCGATCGACAATAAGTAAACGATTGCTGCCGTCAGATGTTTCGATAGTGATCTCCTCCCACTCACACTCTTGTTCCGAAAGCTCCAGGAACGTGTCATAATCAATTAACTCTCGATGATACGCTTCTCGTACGGTCATCTCTTTGCCGGTGTCAGGGTCTACAATCACCACTCTCCTCTTGCGCAGTGTGTTCTTTTGAGATGTCGTGTGCTTTGGCGTCTTCTTGTCCTTCAAAGGCAAAAGGATAAGCCCAGTCTTGGGATCTTTGATGCACCTCTTTTTCAACTGCAGATATGTGAGGTTTTCATGGGTGTTAGGATCAAAGAAACCTTTGGTGTCATCACCCTCATAAGTCAAAATATCATTCATTTCACGGTCGAAGTAACCTTTTCTGTAAGCTACTTCCACATCAATTCGATGACTCCCTTTAGGATCAATGATGCCACCACTGGCTATCTGAGCTTCCAGCAGTCTAATCCCATGACCCTTCTCTATGATCTCTTTCTCAATAGCTTGAAAGAGTGAGATGATCTTTCCTGTTGCAGGATCTTTGTATCCTGTCACAGCCTTCTCAGCAGACAGTAGTTTGTCTTTAAACTCCTTTCCCACAAGGGCTCTCCTCCATGCTTCTTCCACTGTCATGCAGACATTGTTGACTGGATCGATTATGAAACCAGAGGAAGCCTGGGCTTCCAGGAGCTCCAGGGTGGTTCCCCGCCGAAGTAGACCTTCTTTCATGGCCTGGTAAAATGGCAGGACCCTACCATTGGCCTCATCGTAGATACCAGCGATGCAATCAGAGCCGCCTAGGTACGATCTGAGTCTGTCCTCAATTTCTTTGCCTGTTAGTTGTCCTCGGTTTACTTTATCCAAATCTGTCTGATCAAGCAAGTTGGAGTCTACAAGCTCTGTGAGTGAGACCTCACCACGGAGACCTTTCACTGTCAGTTTCTGACTGCTACTCTCAGAGACAGACTGACTGGTTTGTGTACACCGACAAGATAAAACTGGACGCTGTTGCAACATCCTCAATTCCCTTTCCAAAGACTCCTTCTTCATAGTGATCTCTGAGATCTCCTTGTCTGAGCTCTGAAGACGACTCTTGTAGCGTTCTTCCAGACTCCTCAGCTCAGCAGTCAATCTTTGGATCTCACTCTGCAAAGAGGTCCTGTCTCTCTGTACTTTGTCTTTATCTGCCTCACTCTGTCTGATCTGCCCCTCCTTTAACTCATATTGGCTTTTCCAGTACTTGAAATCCTTGGTAATTTTATCAATTTCGTCCTGGAGACGTTGCTTCTGTTTGATCTCAGATTCCAAGGAAAGCTTGATGCGCCGGAGCTCATCTTCAGAGCGCTGTTGCTTGTCTTTGTCTTGTTGCAACAGCTTCATTTTGACTAGAAGACTGTCTCTCTCTTGCACAATATTTTTGTAGGTAGCATCAGATCGCTGGATCATCATGGATGTCTGTAAACATAAAAGAGAAATGATAATTTATTGATAAACTATTTCAGATTATAATTCATTTAGAGGATTTAACAAATGAAAGAATTATAACACCAACACCATATTGATTTGAACGTGGTTAGAATAAAACAAAAATTATTTGTTTTACCAAAGCAAGTATTAAAAAAGCTTTTTGTGGGAAGAGTGTAACCATGCAGTGTTATGCAGAAAGTGTGCTTTCAAAGGTAAAGCATTATGCAGCAGTGTTATCCAGCAAAGCCATTTTGATATAACTTAAATTGGTGATGTATTTTTGATTCAACTGATGTCGCTCAGAAAAAAATACCTCCGTGAACTGCTTTTGGATTTGGGCAATTTCCACCCTTAAATTTTCTCTCTCTTTAGTCAGATCATTGATTAGTTCCTGCAGTTCCAGTGCTCTGTTATTGCTGGTTTGTAACTGGAATTGAATGGCAGACAATCGGGAAGCACTTTCACTCTCAATGGTGCTCAGGCTTCTCTTCACGTCATCTCGCTCTAGTCGCACAGTCCTCAGTTCCTCCTCTAGCCGCAGATGCTCTTTGGTGAGATTCTGGGTGAGGCTCTGCAACTTCTCGATCTCACTGGTGCTCTCATTTAGCAATCGACTCTTGTCTTCTAGAGTCTTGTAGAGGGAATCGTTGCGTTGATTGGCCTCACGGACAAGGCCTTGTTCCCGCAGAAGCTGCTGTTGCAAAGCCTTCAATTCGCCGTTCACTCTGTTCAGATTCTCTACTGTGATTTTGTAGTCCTTCTGGCTTCTCTCCAACTCATCTTTCAAACTGCGAAGCTCCTGGTCATGCCTGCGTCCAGAAGCACTTTCCTGCTCTCGATGGACCCGCAGAGTGTTGATGGTAGTGGTGTATTCACGGCACGTCTGATTCACCCTCTCCAGCTCGGTTTCTATTCTTTTCCTCTTTGTGAGTTCATCCTGATTACTCCTCTTCTCCTTTTCCAGTTCAGCCTGCAACTCGTTCACCTTTGCCTGCAGTTCACTGATGCGACTCTGCAGCCTGATGCCATTCTGTTCCAATGTGCTCTTTTCGTTCTTTTGTGTCGCCATCTCTCTCTTTATAACGAGAAGCTCTTGCTCAGAGATCTTTAACTTGTTAATGGTCTCGCTGGTTGAAGTGTGCTTAGAGAGTAGTTCAGCCTGAGACTGTCTGAGACTTTGATTCTCAACCTCCAAGGCTTTCCTCCGCCTGGTCTCGTCTTGTAGATTTTGGGTCAACAAGGTAATCTCACGGGCCTTTTCCTGACCAGCTCTGTTGGCCTCTGTCAGTTCCACTCTGTGTCTTGTTTCAGTCTCTTCCTTTTGACGTAATATGACCTGAATCTGTGACTCCAGTTCCTTCTTGAACCTGCTCCCCTCGGTTGACCTCTGCTGATGAGCGTCCTCTTCTGATTTCCTTTGTGCCGCTTCGGCTTGGGCTATGAAGACAGAAAGCTGGCGAGCCTTCGCCAAGTTCCTCTACATGGTATCTTTTTGTCAGAGTTCTAATCCTGTATCTGCTGAACAACTTAGAGTTGTCGATTCCTCCTCCTTCTGCTGCTGTGACCCCTTGCGCCCACACACACGTGGTCTTGGTGAGTGGTGATTCAGATTCAAAAGTTATGCGGTAGCGATTAATGTCCTGGTTTAACTGTGTTCTTACCTTTGAGGTCTCTAATTCTGCTGCATTGCGCCGGTGATCCCTTTTTCGGCTCATCATGCCGCCAGACTGTAATTGACAGCGTTCAATCCCCTCTCTTTTCTTTGATGCCTTTCTATTCTCGACTTTTGGACCATAAACTGAGCTCACTCGCCACGTTCTATCTGTTCTCCTTGCGGTGACAGCGAGCTTCATAATCTCTCTGCTGGCGTCGGACTGTCTTAGGGTTTCCCTCCTGCACGACCTGCCGTTGCGTTTCTCTCTTCCATGAGAATAGGTGTCATAGCGGGCCGGGTATCTACTCATCTTGCAAGTTCTTCAGCTGATTCTGGGTGCTGTCCAGGCTTTCCCGAGTAGTACTGCATTGTCTAGCCTGGGTTCTCTTGATCTCCTCCATAGAAATAAGCTCTTCTTTAGATTGGGTCAGCTCCAGCCGATAGCGAGCCAGACTATCCTCCATTGACTTGTTTTTATGAGTTTGATCTTTGAGGTTGTCCTTGAGACGTTTTAGTTCTTCCTCCAAAAGGTCAATTTTAGTGTTCCGCATCTAATAAAAAAAAAAGCCATATTGAATAGTGTAAGTTAGTGGTAGTAACTTACAAGAATAACAAATCCTCACATTTAAGAAAGCATTTTGAACATTGTGCTTCCTTTTTGTTTCTTTTTTGTACTGTACTTGGTATCTATCAGCACTGCTAACACTTTATTTTGATGAGTTTTACCGTTTTACGCCATTTTCGGCGTAATAATCAAGGAACTTTGCTGCCGTAAAATTGGGCCTCGGCTGCGCACGGCGCAATGCTGCTACGCAGCGTCCGGATTAATAGGCCTCCCCTCCTACTATGAAAATAGGCCGACACTGCCGTCACATAACCAAGTGACCACCTGCTTGTCACATGTGAGGTGTCTGGGGACTATTTTCCGCGCATCCAGATATCATTGCGCTGCTCGCACCTCATGGTTACGGCACCGCCAAAGTTCCCTTGCTTATTACGCGGAATGAGAGTATTGTCCTTTCCTCGAAATACTCGGCATAGATAAATCACATACTTTTCATTTTGTGGTCGTGGTCTTAGTACACCTGATTGTAAGCTACAGATTGTAAGAGGTCCAAGTTTTCAATAGAAAAATATCGAAAACTTATTTGGTCATTTCTGAGCGCGATGCTACCGGTCTAATCAGATCATGAATCTATGTAAGCTAAGCTAAGTGCCTACGCCAGTCCCTGGAGAATCGGCTGTTATTTTGTGATTTGAGACGAACACTGATTTGTTGTGTTCTGACTCAACTTTTTAACTCTTAGGGGAGTTGGAAAATGAGTCTATTTTAAAAAATAGTGGAGTGTTCCTGCTAACTAACTGATATGTAGTGACTAATCTTTAGTGTCCTAAACAAGGGGAACTGAAACTAGCACTGTGACAAAATTGGTACTATGTTAGGAATTGTTGTAGTATTCTTAGCATTCTTGTGTCTTGCTTTTGGCATTCTAATAAAATCACACCTTATATTCTTAAACAAATTTATTTGAAAATGTAAAGAAATTATTCTACATTATATATTTCAGGGAATCCCAGACAACCTTATTGCCTGTTAAACTCCTAAACAGTGTTATTTTAGTATCATTAGAGATATTAATAGTTTTTATTCATATTTTAAATAAAAACTATTTTTATTTGTACATTTTCCTTTTTCATTTTAATTTTAGTTTCAGTTTTAGTTAACTATAATAACCCTGCTTCTAATACCTATGTAAACTTTTTTAAAAATCAGAATTTTAATGTTAACCTTGAAAATGTAATGAATTTTACAACATCTTGGCATGTTTGTTTCCATTTTCATATTCTTACATTTCTACAAAATCTAAAATATAATAATATAGATCATACATTTGCATGCAGTTTGGCACTGGCATCTCATGAACCCTGATTTAGAAGTTGGAAAGATATATTCACAACACATCAGACACAACTTTTACCTTTAACTCCTCCATGTTTTTCATCATTTCCCCGAGGAATTTGTAGTAGTCGCTCGAACGTGTCAAGAGCTCTATGTAGTGTGACTGCAACTCTGCCGCCTTTAGTGAAACAGTTATAAGTCAGTGAAGATAGAAAATGTACTCATACACTCAAAAGAATGTAAATCATGTCAACTGTGATGTAAATTAATTTTTTCCCCTCTTGGATGTAATATGATTACCTCCTGCCTCAGTTCAGTGGAAGGAGACTGCAGCATAGTCCTCTTGATGGGAATGTTGAGCAGCGTCTCCAGTCCTGCACTGTAGGATGCCAGCTGGAGCTCATAGTCCTGCGAAAAGAGTTATCTGAGAACTGAGCCTTTTGCATCATTTGTATATACTTGTAATGATCAAATATGAGAAATATGAGTCTCACCTTTATGGAGGCAGCGCACATGTCTGCATCTTTGACCACATCATCCACTTTTTCTTTCTTTCCTTTTATCTCAGAATACAGCGCCTGTTCATTGACAACATATTTTTCTCAATTAAATATTTCATCCAAGCTCTACCCAAATCCAAAATCCACTTTCTTAATCAGAATATATCAGTTAAATTGTTCTACTGACATGTTTCGGTTCCATTACTGCATTTCATTACTGAGCGAAGAAGAGCAACCAGATCTGAACCACAGCAGCAGACAGCCTATGATACTTGCTCAAAAGGCCTTTTTTTACATACACTTTGTTGGAAATTCTTCTTACTGTCATAGGGTCTTGATGCTCCATGACAGCAAAAGAGAACTGACTTAGTAATATGAAATTACTTTTCTTTCATACCATTTACAAGCAAGTTAAGAAACAGAAGCAGAGCTTCCTTAAATTCAGATGAGAAGAGTACTTACAGTACAAAAAATGCATATTACAAAATGTACACTACATGTTGTTTTGAGAACTTAACTGAGACTTTAAGCGTTTAAGTGGCTGCTGTGTCGACCTTAATTTAATGCGATATCAAGGTGTTCAGTTTTGGAAAATAAACATGTGATTACTCTCCTCACAAATCAACTGTTTTCTGCATCTTTGAGCCTACATCCAGTAAAAGTAAAATACTGAAGTACTGTTAAAATCAGATACTTTAAGACTTTTACTGAAGTGGTATTAGAATCGGTGACTGCAATGGAGTCAGTTTGGCTGTATGGTATATTTTCATACCTTTGGTGAAAAGTGCCTCCGTTGCACGCTATCAGAAAAAAAGGTACAAAAGCTGTCACTGGGGTGATACCTTTGAAAAAGGTGCGCCTTTGTACTTTATTGACCCCTAAAGGGTGCATATTAGTACCTTAAAAGTACATATGAATACCTTTTGAAAGGTGATCTTGTCATGATCTTGTCAATGTGAAAATTTCATCTGTCTAGGCAAGCACTAGACTTTATATCAGATTTAATAACATTTGACCAGATGTGAGTGTTTTATTGGGAGTGTATTGGACTGACTTTTTGCTGGTTCAGTTGGTCCATCAAACTGTCCAGACTGTTGAATTTAGTAATCTGGAGGGCATCTTGGCGCTGACGTGTTTCCTGAATCCATTTGTTTATCATGGAGTTGGTTTGCTTGTAGTGATTCAGCTGTTTCTCCTGTTTCTCCAGGTCCCATACCCTGCAAACAAACAAGCAAGAAAAATTGAATATAGTTAATTATGGTGATGATACAGCACTTGTCATTGTGTATCCCGAAAGTACATGTGGAAATAATTTTTCCATACCTGCTATCAATCTGAGTCACAATTCGGCGCCAGCGGTCAGTCATCTGTCCAACGAGCTCTGAGTATCTGGACAGGTCAACATCACACTGGTGGAAAGATGTGTCTATTTGACTGTTCCAGTGCACAGCCTTGGACAGCTCAGTCTCCATAGCCTTCAAAACACCTTTCTTCTGCTCCAGCTCTGCTTTCATGGTCTGCATGGCACAAGACACCACAATCAAACAGAAATATATATATCTGACACGCTCAATCATTTTGAGTTGGAAGTCGCAATGAGCCATTTGTGGACAAAAAAAATCGGATTTTTTTTGTGACGATGGTGCAAAAACAGGCTTCATTCACCCATATGGAAAAACATATTTACACTGACTGAATAACAGTCGGACACTCCTTCGACCTTCTTGGTCTCGGTCTCGACTCGGAATTAAATGAGCTGGTCTCAACTATAACACTGACTGTCCCTTTAAGGCTGCAACTTAATAAAATGTGACCCTGGAGCACAAAGCAGGGAAGTGCGCTGGGGATATTGTAGCAATAGCAAAAATACCATGTATCGGGTCCACTCTACATTTCTCTTTTTATGCCAAAACATTAGCTATTAGGACATGTTCAGGACGATATTTGCGAAAATGTCTACAGTCCAAATATATGTAAAACTCTAATTTTGTTAGTCAATATGCATTGCGAAGATACTTAATTTTGGTCAACTTTGAAGATGATTTTCTCAATATTTTTAAATTTTTTTGCACCCTCAGATTCCAGATTTTCAAATAGTTGCATCTCAGCCAAATATTGTCAGATCCTAACTTATTTTTACCCCAATTATGATTGCGTAATACTTATATTATTAGTTATTCCGCTTTCAGATGATGTATATATCTCAATTCGAAAAATTGACCCTTATGACTGGATTTCAGGTCCAGGGTCACAACATGGTGAAAACAAAATGAAGGGTTCGACATATTTTCTTTTTCACACTATATTTAACCTAATTATTTCATGTATCTTGAATAATCTCCTAATTCAGTCAACTGAACTCTGAACTTAGATTCTTGAGGAGGCACATTTTCAAAAACATTTTTGGAAAACCCACCATTATGTATATTGCAAACAATAATCTTAATGAGCACAAATTAGATGTTAATTTTGCTTCACAGTGCGTATAATTAACTCAAAATATGCTCAAGGGTCGAAATGCACCCAAATGATATCCCTCCACACCGCTAGTTATTTTTAGGTATCACGAGATATTATTGTAGTTTTTATTAATATTTTGATCTGTTTTCTTTTTACGTTTTCATTTTAGTTTTAATAATTGTGTTTTTGTCATTTTTAGTAGTTATTTAGAGAAATAAATAAAAAATAAATGTCTACTGCTTTTTTATTTAATTTTTATCTGTTTTAGTTTTAGTTAGTTTAGTACATCAAGTTAAACTAAAGTAAAAGGAGAATTTTTGCTTTGGAAACTTATGTCTGAAATAAAACGTTTTATACATTGTATTTTATTTCAGTATACGTAAAGTAATTTTTTTATGGTTTTAATTTTAGTTTGAGTTTTAGTTGTAGTTAACTATAACAACCCAGACACACACACATATTATGTACCTGGTTAAAAAAAGACAAGGGTTCATATTAAAAGTTCAGATATTTAAACTCATAAAAATTAAGTTCACCTTGAGAGTCATGTGGTACTTTTCCACTTCGTTCAGATCAAGAGAAGTCGTCTCTTTTTCTGTCAGACGAGCCTCATGGACTTTAACGATGTCCTCAGCCTGCAGGAGGTGCTGGAGCAGAGCCTGAAGAGCAGAGAGCCTGGAAACACAGACAAATAAATCCCCATGAAAACACTGTGAGGAGATCACTGCTAATTAATTATCATACTAATACCTTCTCCTGTCACACCTTGCTGTACAGAAACAACTATAAGTAAGCAATTCATTGGTTAATGAGAAAGATAGTCAATTTTTTAAATGTTTCCTTATATATGTTCTTAGATTGCATATGTCAAGAAAACACAGTTTTTATTCACACTGCAAGGGCAAAACACATTTGACTTCTTTACCAATGCTAATCCTAACCCTAACCAATGCTATAGTCACCATAGATAAAATACTGTTTACAGCTGCTAATGAAGCCTCTGGAGATGAAACCCAATTATGGTAATTTACTTTATATTTCCGACACGCTCTAATCGGCTGACCAATCACAATAGACTGGGCCAGCTGACCAATCAGAGCAGACCTTTTCATGAATGCGGGCTTTGAAGAGATGTGAAAAGAGGTGCTGCAGCAATGTCCAAACATGAGAAAAATAATGTTTTTTGATCTTTAAAGCATGCAAAAGTATTCTAGCAGACCCCAGAAATAAATGAGCATATTATGGGCACTTTAACCAAAATCAGACCCCTGAAGTGGACCAAAAAAGCAAATCAGGTGAAAAAAGACCCAGTTCTTTAGGTTCACGCTGTCCCTGTGCCTGAAAGAGAACTCAAATCCTTATTTTGTCCACTTTAGCAGTAATGGACTCTCTCTTGGGTACAGCAAGATGGGAGTATAATGGCATATTGAGTATAACGCCATTAAGACAACACGTTATCTTGATGTTCCACTTTAGACTTTCTAATAACTGTAAGTAACTCTGCAACCACGTGTGAACTAGCAGTCATTAGAGTATTAACAAACTGTCTGCTTAATATCTGCTCACACTTTATTGTCCAATGTTTATTGTCATGTCAACTTCATAAACTAACAGTCTAACGATACTCTAATGAGAGTAAGTTGACATGTAGATGCAAAGGAATGTTAGCTGACAAGAAGTCGCAAAGTTACTTATAGTTAGTAGAATGACTAAAGTGGACTGTTGAAAATAAAAGAGTAACCATGCTGAACTCTATGCGATTTATGGGTCTCGTTTCAGACATTTTAGCAGGTTTAGGAAGAGAGCAAAATCAGAAACATAATAAATGCAGTATTGGTGGTTTGAAGTGTTCTTGCCTCTGGATATATGCAGTGGAGATGCCTTGCAGGCTGCCCAGTTTCTGGTTGATGTGGTCCAGCTCAGAGCGCAGGTAGCGGGTCTGTTCTGCATTAGTGCTTCCTTCTAGCTCTCTCAAAATCTTCTCCCTCAGACGCAGGTACTCGTCCCGGATGGAGTCCAGATCACGATGCACACCCTGAAAATACAGACCAGATTCAGATCATTAGGCAAAGTTGACCCTGGAGCACAAAACCAGTCATAAGGGTAAATTTTTCGAAATTGAGATGTATACATCATCTGAAAGCTGAATAAATAAGCTTTCCACTGGTGTATGGTTTGTTAGGATAGGACAATATTTGGCCGAGATACAGCTATTTGAAAATCTGGAATCTGAGGGTGCAAAAAAAATCTAAATATTGAGAAAAATCACCAAATGAAGTTCTTAGCAATGCATATTACTAATATAAAATTAAGTTTTAATATATTTACAGTAGGAAATTTACAAAATATCTTCAAGGAACATGACCTTTACTTAATATCCTAATGATTTTTGTCATAAAAGAAAAATCTATAATTTTGACCCATACAATGTATTGTTGGCTATTGCTACAAATATCCCCCAGCGACTTAACACTGCTTTTGTGCTCCAGCGTCACATATGTATCAAGAGATTGTCAAGATGGGGTGAAAACGAAAACTGTATTTAATCACAGTCCCCTTGATTCGGCAAAACCAAAAACACTACCGCTATTAATAGATTGCTATAAAAAACTGCACTTTAATATAATATACAATCCATCAAAGCTGCCATAATAATCCTCCCTCAAAAAGTGTTGAAAACACATTTTCTTTCTATTATTCTCACTCTCCGGGTCAATGTTTTCCACACTATTATTCTGTACTATTTTCAGATTTTTTTTATTCTAGAAGTATATTTTGGCAAAGTGTCAAAAGGAAAAAGATACTTTACCCATGTCTCGTAGGTAAACATGTGAAAGCATCTTTTTAAGGTTCATGACTTTTACGTTAAACTAAGAGCCTCAAACAAAACTGTTTCTAGCCCTTGTAATTCACTTCACATGAGCATCTAAATGCTGGATATTTGTGAAGACAAACTTTTTGAAATTCAGTGTTTAGTCGCTATATAAAGTGGTAGTGGCCAAAAATGATGAACTGATACCTTCTTGTAAGCCAATTAAAATGCTACATGACCTTGGAGTTTGTCAAAAAAAAAAAACAGTAGGAAATTCGTCCGTGGATGGTGGGATAAATCACAGACCAGCCCCTGAATATGCTGCAGTTTCCTTTTATCGCCACGTAAAACATGGAGTTTGAATTTTGTAAAAAAATTAAATTCTGTCATCATTTACGCACGCACCCTCAAGTTGTTCTAAACCTGTACGAGTTTCTTTCTTCTGTTAAACACAAAAGAAGATATTTTGAAGAATGTTGGACACCAAACAGCTGACGGTAGCCATCGACTTCCACAGTATTTTTTTCCATACCACGGAAGTCAATGGCTACCGTCAACTGCTCGGTAACCCACATTATTCAAAATATCTTCTTTTGTGTTTAGCAAAAGAAAGAAACTAACACAGATTTGAAACATCTTGAGGGTGAGTAAATGATGAGAGGTTTTCAATTTAGTCCGACTGTGTTTATGAGTGAGCAATGCAGAAATCTGATATATCGGCAATACATCACTAGTTGTTCTAACAGACTATGCCATTGACAGTGCCGTGTGTTTGATTGTACCTGCAGCAGCACGAGTCTTTGGGAGCACTCCTGTACGCCGTTCTCCTTCAGAGGCACGTGGAGATGCTGGATCAAGCCCGTCTCCGCCGCCTCCACCCTGCGTCTGAGAGCACTCAGATCTGACATGAAACTCACATTCAGCCCTGAGCTCACATTCAGTCCTGAGCTCGCATTCAGCCCTGAACTGACATTCAGTCCTGAGCTCACATTCAGCCCTGAACCGACATTCAGTCCTGAGCTCACCAGCTTCCCATTGGTCACCACCAGCTTCCCATCTGTCTCCTCCCTCCTCACTTCTGTTCTTATGTTCGCACTCTCCCCTAGAAGACAAACAAAACAAAGACACAATAGTTAGGTTGGTTCTTCTGTAAAACAGTAAATGAAGGAATGCTATCCTAAAGCAGGCATGGACAGCTTTAAACCTTAATCTCTAATCAAACATCCTTCCTGTAATTGTCAAGTGTTTATAAATGGAGCTAAACAGCAGAACAGTGGCACTTTATATGGAAATATGTCCGTTCTCTATTTAAAAGTACATCAATAGTTTTAGTACCTGCGCCACTGTTATTTTAGTATCCCTGAATACTATTAGATTTTTTTATTATATGTTTATTAAATTCTCTATCATATTTTGTATTTTTTATAATTATAATTTTTTATATTTTATGTTTATTTATTTTTTTTTATATATATTCCCATTTCCATTTTAGTTTCATGTTTTATAATTCCTTTTGTTGTGCTTTTTTGTCGATTTTTTATAGTTTTATATAAATATAGATTATAGTATCTCTTTATAATTTTTTTTTCATTTTATTTCAAGTAATGAATGTTTTTTTTTATGGTTTTAATTTAACTTTTAGTTCATATAATTATATAATAACCCTGGCCTGAACTAAGAAAAAAGACAGATGTGTGATCCAAAGGTCTGCTAAATTTCAGTGAAGTTTAACACCGAGTGTTATGAACTGTACATGGGTTCATTTCCATGCATCCAGCTTCAGTTTGCAGATTCAGGCAGATGTAGGCATGAAGTAATAAATTATGTCACTTGTTAATTTGTGAATTAAGTGAAAAGATTATTTCAGGAGACTGACATTTGTATAGAAAATAGGGAATCAATGAATTGACAATTTTAGTTGTTTCAAAGACTCTTTGCATTATTTTTTCTAATCATATTTTGAACTCTTCTACAGACCCAATCTGTGGATTAATAAATCTGAATCTCTGGCTTGATATTCCATGCCAAGATGACTTGTAACACTACATTCATGTGTATTGGTTATAATATGATGTGACTGGATGCGGTGTGCGCGTGTCTTACTATAGTTGGGCAGCTGGATCACCAGCCGGTCATAATGGGACTGAGCTCCTGCGTACTGCATCTCCATCTTTCTCTTTTCTTCATCGCTAAACATCTCAGAGCCGAGACAGTTCCGCATGAACTCCTGGTAGTGGAGCTCCAGGTTCTTAATAATGTTGCGATACTCTTCAGGACGCATCTGTGACAGCTAAAACAGACAGGGAACGAGAAGCAAAGAATGATCTAAGAGATGGAGACTTTTGTTAAAAACATAATTCTAAGTCAAAAAGCATATTAGGCATTGAGTAAAAGGTTGATCCAATCAATTGATACCATTGAGAGTGTGAGGGAGTTGATGTATTGGACGTCCTTCATGCAGTACTGCCAGGAGATCAGACTCTTGATGTTGATGTACAGCTGACTCCAGATGGACATGATGGCTTCATAGTACTGCTCGTTCCTGTCAAGCAGTCAGTTAATCAGTGCATGTCTTTACTATGACACTACCGGCTGCTCTAGGATCTGTGTGCATGTGTGTTTTTGTCGTACTTGTGTGCCAGACCGATGCTCAGAGGGTTTGGTGGTGGGATGAACAGACATACTGATGGGATGAGCATTTCCAGTCCTCCAGGTCCAGTCACGTGCCACTTACTGCGCTGAGAGTTGTCTTTCAGGATTCCTTCGTCCCCTTTCAGAATGCCCTTCTGTAACAGCCAAACTGCGTTTCAGTGTTTCATACCGTTTTGCAGAAATACATGCACTGTATGTTTACATCCTGCTTCTGGAGAATGTAGTTCTAGCTTTAAATTACACCTGAAACAACTAACCTTTGTGCTTAAGAGAGTTTGGTAAATTACAAGAGAGAGAAATGCATTTACATTTCTTCACTTACAAATGAGCAATTTAACAAAGAGATTCATCCCAACATGAGAAGTGGTAAAAACACAAATTTCGAAACATCGTCTAGAAGCACATTTACTCCCTAAAAACTGAATAATTAAATCAATGGCTATGTTAAAGGGATAGTTCACCCAAAAATGAAAACCCACCCTCGTGTCATTTCAAATCCATTAGACTTTGGTTAATCCTCGAAACAATTTAAATCTGAGAGGTTTCAGTCCCTCCATTGAAAGTCCAGGTAACCAAAACATAGAAGATCCAAAAAGGTCATAAAGGCATCTTAAAAAAGGAGTCGAGGGGCTTTATACAAGTCTTACGAAGAGATATGATCGCTTTACATGATAAACATATTTAATTTAGGCTTTTAAGCACACATACACGGAGCTCATCACATATGGAAAACACAGAAGCTCATTTACATTGTGATTGCTCTATGTGTGTCGATTATGGTTGCAAAAAGGGGGAAAAATTCCATTAAATTTCAAAAACATTCCTGGATTTTTTGGAATATTCCAGGGATTTTTGGAAAGTTTCCGGACATGTTCCACCCCTTTGCAACCCTAGCGTCGATCACTGTTCAAATGAATAGATTTCATTTAGGCTTTTATTTACATAATAAAAAGCGACTGTCTATTCGCATGACTCGCATTAAATCATTTGTTTCATATTAACAACTCCTTTATGACCTTTTTGGATCGTCTTCATTTTGGTTACCTGAACTTTCAATGGAGGAACAGAAACTCTCAGGTTTCATTAAAAATAATGGTGAACCAAACGTCTTTAATGGTTTGGAACACATGATGGTGATTACTTTTTGGGTGAACTGTCCCTTTAACAAAGTCAGCGTTTGGGACTGACGATCATGTTTAATAACAGATGTGACTCTTCAACTCTCCTCCTATTTCTTAAGTCATTCCATTGACTAAAACAGCGTTTTATGTGTCCTCTGTTTGGTGCCTGATGAGAAATCACTTGCTGACAATGCCAAATGAAAATCATTTTACAGTGTATTAAATCTTAGTAATGAAAAGTATTTTAAATTATACGTCGCGTTTTATTACTAGTGCTGTCAAGCGATTAATCGCGCTTAATCATCAGCCGAAATAAAGTTTTTGTTTACATAATATATGTGGTGTGTGTTGTGTATATTTATTATGTATTTATAAATACACACACATGCATGTATATATTTAAGAAAAAAATGTAAGTTTATACATTAAATATTATATATGATATAAATTATATGAATATAAATATATACCATGTAAATATTTCCAAAATATATGCTGTGTGTGTGTGTATTTATATATACATAATAAATATTCACAACACACACACATATATTATGTAAACAAAAACTTTTATTTCGGATGCGATTAATCGCGATTAATCGTTTGACAGCACTATTTATTACTAAAGTTAAAAAATGTTGATTTGCAACAAAGTGGCTGTTAGAGTAGACAGCTTTGCTGATTATAATGTCATCATAAATCAACACTGCAATGGCACATTATTATAGAAATCTACTGATGAGCGGTCACATATTTGTAATTTATTACTGTACAGTTTGTACTTAAAAGATTATGTAACTTAAAAGTGAAGCTAGTTGTGCACCGATGGAAGACTTTTCATTCATCTGTTATGAAAATAGACATTTCTCAGTTTCCAACCCTAGCTGAACGTTCAAACTAACATGCTTGGGAAATCACAACAAGTCCTTCACTGTATATATAGATCATTCAGATATGACAAAGAATATAAAGAGGACATCAGTGCGTATGTGAGAGTGACTGACCTGGTCCTGTTTGAAGTCACACAGGGCTTTGACGATGACCGGGCCGCTGCTCTTCTCCTCTGGGTTACGAGGCTTCAGACACACGATGCTCTTGGACTTGCTGACCAGCGTCTGAACCTGCCTCTTACTCTCCATGATCCTGTCTTTCTCTTTCTACACACACATACAGGCACAATTATTTACAAGATGAATGGGAACATTTTGTGCGCACACAGTGATTTGCAAAGTGCAGTCACGTCATACGTACATAAGAAATGACATTATAGGACGTCATATGCTACATATTTGATTTTTTTTTTATTTTGTCGCACCTCCAGGTTTTTGAGCATTTCTGTCAGATTCTCCAGAGGTGTGTTCTTGTCGCAGGTGAACTTCTTACGGATGCTCTCGTGGTCTTTCTGCAGTCTGCTGTACGTCTCATTGGCCTCCTTGAAGAACTACAAAAGAATAATAAGACAATTAAAACTTCTGTCATCATTTACTCCCCTTCGTGTCCAAACCCATATGAATTTGTTTATTCCATAGAACACAAAAAGAGCAATTTTGAAGAAAGGACTGGTTGCTCTTTTCCATGCAATTACAATAAAAGGGGACTGAGGCTTTCACGTTTCAGACACAAGCTCACCATATACTATAAGTATCATAAAATAATCCATACGCCTTGTGCACGATATATTCCAAGTCCAAACGATATTGCGTGAATAATAAGGCATTATTTGCAGCACCTTTAAAGACTAAATCAATCATTTGTCTTTTTAAAAGGCAAACAATCTTATCTTCATTGATGCTTTCTAAGAATTGTTCACTCTTGTTTTGAACAAAACTGAGCAATATCTAAATCCCTTAAATCCATTTGAACACTTTTAGCATAAAAATGACTTATTATAGCATAAAAAATGCATTACTTGAAATAAAATAAAATATAAAAACATTTTAATTTCAGCAAGTTGCCAGCAACATTTCTCATTTTAATTTGGTTTAACTTGATGTACTAAAATAAACTAAAACTGAAACAAAATTAATATAATTTATATGAAATTAAATTAATATATGTATGAAACAAATGACAAAACCATAACAAAATTACTAAAACTTTAAATACATTTTTTTTAATTAAAAAATATTAATAAAATCTAGTATCTCAATGATACTGAAATACCAAGCTTCAGACTTTTCACCTCCGACAATGATTATATTTTCAAAAACACTTTTTGAGAATCGCTTACTCTTCCTTAGAGCAATACAGTACATTTATATCATCATCACCACAAGAAATAGCATCAGATCCCTCAGCTAAGAGCAACTGCTTTCATTCTAAAGCACAGATTCCTTTATCTACACCAAACGACCAAACCCTTACTTGGCTGTAAGCAGCATTCTCCTTCAGGTGAACGTGGATGCACTTGGTGATCTGCAGTAACCAGCTCCACTGGGTTTGCAGTGTGTCCATATAAGCCTGAAAGAACCAGACAAAATTATAAACCATCAGTTGCTCCAAAGTAAGTAAGAAACATCAAAAGATCATGTTTGGATCCCTAATACAACAATGTAAATTATTGTAAAAAGCTCATGATCTGAGGTATTACTCATATCCACAGCATTAATGAGACAGTTTTCACAGTCACTAATCTTATCATTGATGTAAGTTGAGCGTGAAGATGTTTCCTCACCTGTATCTTATCAGATGCTGGGTGTTGGGTCCTCAGGAGGTTGTCCACCTTTGCCTTCACTTTATTCAGCTCTTTCTCTTTCTCTTCCAGATCACTCATCAGTTTCTGACAGGAAGGATGTATTTTATAACAGGAAATAATAGTCTAGCATAGTCAAGACTAGTTTTTGTTCATTGTTCTTTTTTATGTTTGCCCATGTGCACATTGATGTTGTATTTCATTAGTGCATGTATCTAATAGAGCAAAATTCAGAAGTTAACGAGTCGCCAAAGTTCACCTGATCACTTGAGACATCGTAACTTTGAGACATCATAAGACTACAGCTGAAGAAGCAATTCTTCTTCTCTTCTCTGTATTTTTTTGCAAGTCTTTTTTGTATTTCATCCCTATTCTAGCTTACTATAAAATTGGCATTGTGTTCTACAAATGAGGAGTTCATTTGCAAAAACTGATAACTCCATTTAATTTTTTTTCCAGAAATCACGTTTTTTTTATTGCGCATTCCAAGTAATATCAATCAAACTGCAGTTGGGATGTTTTGATTAAAGGAGACATATTATGCCCCTTTTTACAATATGTAATATAAGTCTCAGGTGTCCCCAGAATGTGTCTGTGAAGTTTCAGCTTAAAATACCCCACAGATCATTTTTATATCATTTTGAAAATGCCTATTTTGAGTGGAAGCAGAAACACGCTGTTTTCGGGCCTGTGTCTTTAAATGTAAATGAGCTGCTGCTCCCCGCCCCCTTTTCCAGAACAGAGCTGTGCCTTTACAGCTGGGACCAGCTAAAAACACCTGTTTTGGTTCTGATTATCATGTTTATCGCGCTTAAATCATGCATTTTAAACCATATTAGTTTAAACTTCTTATATACGTTTTCTGAGCGCACACATCTGAAGCACACGCACAGAAAGCGGCTGTCACAGCATGTGAGTATTAAACTAAGTTTTCATTCACACACAAGTTTATGTTAAACACACACGAGTTACAAAATCAGTGGGTTATGTCTGTGAAGGTAAAGAGCTGGGAAATAAATTGCATGTTTTAGATCTTTGTGGCAGCAGCAATATACATTAAATCAATAAATCCTCTGCTCTCTTATCTCCTCGGAGGCTGGGACTCTATATATTGTTCTGTGCTCGTCTGTGCAGACAAAGTCAGAACAGTTAGCATGTTTTGCTCAAACTTCGCCATGGCATTAGAACTTGTACACCGTTGTAGCTTGCAAAATCAAAATGACGGCGCCATGGGTGTAAACTTACAGATTAAGGGGTGGTAATATTATGAGATCCCTTTGCAATGTCACTAGGGGAGTGAAATCAGACGCGCTCTTTTTTCTCAGACGCTTGCAGAAAAAGGCTTCCCAAAACCAAGTTACTGGGTTAATCTTTTTCAAGTTTCATTGGTTGGTAGATGCACCGGAGACCTAATTATAGCACTTACAACCTGGAAAAGTCAGACTTTCATGATATGTCACCTTAAGTAATAATAACTTAAACAAATACAGGTAATTTGCAAAATTAAAGTTCACTGAAAGTATGTATTTTATATATTAAAAGTTTTGTTTTATAGCAAAAGCAGATAACTCCCAACAGTCGTTTTTTGGCAAAAGCAGATAACTCCACATTTTATGTTTTAGAGTTTAAAAAAAAACACTTGTTTAATCTTTGTAATCTCCTCAGATGACAATGTAGATGCCTGACAAACGTTGTTGTTGTTGTGATCATAAACTGTATGGATGGTAACGCGCTGCTTTTGCAAGCTTCCTTGAAAACATTTCAGCTTTTATTTTCCTTTTCGCCCTAGAAGATTCACAGGTTCATCAAGTTCGTCGAAATGATCCTCGATCACTTTGTCAGCTTTGACGAAACTCCTCTCAGCTAGCACGTCTTTTCAAAGTGAAAGTAGCCTTGTCACCTGACCTGAATACAGCCCGCTGATTCGCTAAAATGGATTTATCGGCTTCTGTTCAAAAACAACAAGGGCGCTTGTCGGCTTCTGCAGTAAAACGTGAACTCGCGATGCCTTGAAAGTGGACAAAACCGGCTTTTTTGACAAAACGCGTTTAGGGTTCAGATCACGCGATATGTGGAGAATAATGCACGGCAATTTTTTTAAAGTGGCGTTTATCGGTTTATCGGCGTTTAACTCTTCAAATATTGACAAATTGCTTGTGACGGTCCTTTTTTTGTAAGTCACTTTGGATAAAAGTGTCTGCTAAATTAATACATGTATACAAATAAATAAATGTAAACTGGGTAACTCTTTACAGTAAGGTTTACACTAAAGATTCTCAGTTCATTAGAGCCAAATGACATTGTATCATTTAAAAACATGCATTGTAAAAGCTGTCCTGAATTGTGAAAATTGCTTTACAAATTCCATATGCATTTGTGATCATTTGCATTATTGTATATTATTTTCTGATGATCGTGCGTGAGTCCTTACCGAGTAGCTCTCTTGTTTTTGTGGGATGTATGTGTCGATGTTTTTATCTCCCCAGTCGAACACCAGCTCCTCTTCCTCTCTGTCGTTGACCCACATGATGGCTCTGGAGATCTCCTCGATGATGCTCTGCAAGTCTCGCAGCTGAGCCGTACGCGCATGCGACATTTTCTACACGGTGAGAAGAAGATCAGACTGAGAGAATGCGAGCTTCTCTCAAACACTGGAGAGAACCGATTTGTTAAACATTTACAGTCTAAAATAGTCACTACATAATATTCCCATTTGTATTATTATATAGTTTTGATGACTCTACTATTATTCTAAAATGTGATAAATAGTAATAATAAAAAAGGTTTCGAGTAGCTGTGTCAAAACTTTGGACCATCGGGGGCAAACATCTATAAACAGAACTCATTTGACTGTATAATCAACTAAATTGAATCACTTGCGGTGTAAAAGTGTAGAAACATCTCAAAAATGATAAAGTGAAATGAGAGATGCTTTATTAGCTGACCTGTAAAGTGTCCCATTCTTGGTCCAGAGAGTGGAGTCCAGCCTTTTCTCTGCTCTGCAGCTGAAGCAGAAAGATTCTGTCAGTACATGTTTATCATACTTACAATGCAATCTATTATAAAACAACACTTGAAGCGAGTATTTGAATTTCTTTGAATGTTACTCCACTTTAGTGACATTTAAATTCAAATTCCAAAATTGTTGAATTTAAAATGCATTCTCAGTTCTCTTCTGAATGGTGCACAATCTTATGCAGTGTGAATCAACAGCACACCCACTCATCCATTAGCATGCACACAACTCGCTTTCAAAGCACATACCAGCTCATCCCGTGCTCTGTCCACTTCCTGGCTTCTCTGGACTGAACTGTGGAACTTGTTGTGATTGAGGATCTGTTGGCTGATGGTCTCTGCGTCTTCACCGAAGGGTGCGGTCTCAATGAGTCTCTGCAACACACAAACACACTTAGACACGCGCTCAACTGATTTACAGTCTTCTGGAGTGTCGCCTCACTGTAATTATCATCTATTTTTGAAATGTTGTCACATTTTACACTTTTCATTTCATCATACGAACACATGGTCAAAACAGCAGATTACAGTATATTCTGGAAAGCAGGGTTAGTTAACTTGGCTACACTTTATTTCGATAGTTCACTTTAGACATTCTATTAACTATAAGTAACTTTGTAACTACATGTCAACTACATGTCAACTAATTCTCATTAATTTGCAACTACATGTCTACTAACTCTCAGAGTAGACTGTTAGGGTAGGTTTAGATTTAGTAGAATAAGTTAACAAAGAAAGTGTTAGAAGATATTAAGTAGACAGTCTACTAATACTCTACTAACTGCTAGTTGACATGTAGTTGCAAAGTTACTTACTGTTAATAGAATGTCTAAAGTGGACTATCGAAATAAAGTGTTACCGTTAACTTAGCTTTCGGTTTCAAAAACTGAGTTAACTATCAGTGCATGTTAGAAACGTCTCAGGTTACTTATGTAACCATGGTTCCCTGAGTAGGGAACGAGACACTGCGTCCTCTAGGTTTCCCCATAGCGACCCCTAGAGGACGCAGTTCGAAGTTCCCATGAAAGGGAACGTCTCAGGTTACTTACGTATGTAACCATGGTTCCCTGAGTAGGGAAGGAGACACTGTGTCCTCTAGGTTTCCCCATAGTGACCCCTAGAGGACGCAGTTCGAAGTTCCCATGAAAGGGAACGTCTCAGGGTACTTATTACATGGTTCCCTTAGTAGGGAATGAGACACTGCGTCCTCTAGGGGCCGCTATGGGAACCTAGATGACGCAGTTCGAAGTTCCCATGAAAGGGAACCACAGAAACAGTGAACCTAACCTGTTTAGTGGGTGTGACAGCGCAATATAATTATAAAGCATTGTTATGACACAGCAATGTCAATTTAATTTCACCTCATAAATCTTAAACCCAACACTTCTCAACATCTCGCCCTTTTTTTTTTTTGCAACACGATAATTTCTATTTAATTAAATACAATACAAGTCATATATTATCTGTCTGTTGTTCCAAAGACTCTTATTTTGATCTGTCCTAAATAGTATTCAATATTAGAATCAAAGTCCCAAATCGTATATGTTGAATTGAGCATCCTAAAAGTACTATATATTTTTGAAGTGCATATCCATGCATCTTTTAACAGCTAATATTCGCCACAATCCATTTGGCTTCAAATCAGAATTCTGTTCAGAACTACAAACATGGCGGCGTGTGACGAGCAACGGTTTTTAAATAGAGAGGTTTAGATAAAAGGCTTTGAGCCTTTTGAAGATGCAAGTATGTCTCAAAACTTACATGCACTCACTTTTTCTTCACAAAAAGAGTTCATACTTTTAGGGCATACTATAAGTGGGATGCAGCAATAGATAACGTTTGATTCTGTTGTTGTAATATTCACTTCCTGTGTTTCTTCCTGTTGTTCACGCGTTTCCCTAGTTAGAGAGTACCTTCACCTGTGTCTAGTATAGTTTAGCAAAAACAAAAAATTCCCCCCCTGTTTTTGTTGGTAAAAAAAATTAGAGGGCCCCCTTTTTTTCCCCCTTTTTTTTTTTCCTTAGTTCACTGTTCACGGTCATTGTCTTTCTTTGCATGTAAAGCATATTTCCCTTTCCATGGGTTTCCTCGTGCATTCTTGGCTTATACTCTTAATTATTTCAATAAAAGCTGCAGTTAGATCCATGTCTCTCTTTGCAACACTGTGACAATACATATAAGACACATCTGAACATATGTAGCAAAAATGAGGAAAGGATAAACAAATAAACAAACAAGCAACTGCACAATAGTCCAGTAGGTTGCAATGTACATCACAATTATACAAGAACTGGTAACAACCGATGTTTGCTTTGATCTATTTTTGGGAAACTATTACTTCTGTGATTCCATTTGGTGCAGAAACTATACACTTTAAAGCTGGTCATTTAATCACAATGTGACATTCTTCACTTGTGTCTGAAAGCATGTAGATTTTTAAACAAAAGTTAATAATCAGCGTGATTTATGGCATCATCAATCATAGCCTCTAGGTGGCAGTGCTTAATCATTGCCGTCAGCTGTCGCTTTCACGCTGATCTCAGATCAGTTTTGGTCTTCTTAGATAATGTCTGGGAATTCGGATCAGGGTCCACAGGAGGACCGTGTAGTTGTTTTGCTGACTGTAGAGTTATTTCAAGTATTCGTCCTGCCGGAGCTCAGCGCAGATAAGAACTCAAATCAGTCACACCCCAATCACTCTCACTGCTTTTGTCTTGGTTTCTTTTGCTCCAGCCACTCCCTGTTTGTCCCCTCCCTCCTTCCTGCTCGGGCGAAACAATGCCTGCTCTATTTAACCTGTGTGTGTGTGGGGGTGTTGTGTGTGTGTGTGTGTGTGTGTGTGTTTGTCGGTAGAGTTCTCAATATTTTTATGCAGTATACAGTTACTAAGAAATAAAAAAAAACATTAAAACAACCAGAGCCTGACTGGGCCTGACAACCAACACTGGGTAATCACTGGAGTGAATTTGAGGAGGAACTGTCTGTTTGTCCAGCCAAAGGAAGTGGAGAAGTAAAGAAAGCTTTCAATTACAACGCTGTTGCAGAAAGTAAACATTCATGCTTAAATTCAGTCAATCGGTGCAATAAAGTCTTGCAGGATTGATGAAAATATATTTAAGATTTTTAAAGACTTTTTTCAAGGCTAAGTAAAGAAATTTTAAGGGAAATAAATATGTCAATATGTTTTCCTAATGTAAAAACACAATGAGTTGTATTAGCAACATTTCAAAGTCTGAAAATACAACATATCATCATCATTTTTTAATTAATTTTAGCATACATACATACATAAATATATATGTTGAACATCTCTGCTCCCAAACACTAGAATATGATGCTCTTCCCCAGTATTTTAGTCTTGTTTTCCAGTGCACATGTCTAAAGATATTTAAATCAAGAAGCAAAATGACATAAGATAAGTCTTGTTTTCTGGGGAATTTGAATTATGATTTAAACAAGAACAACCCTGTTGAAAACAGCATATGCTGGTTAGGTATGTTTTGCCGCTGGGATGCTGGTTTAAGCTGGTCTTTTGCTGGTTTATGCTGGTTTTAGATGGTCCTTTGCTGGTTTATGCTGTTTTTTTGCTGGTTTATGCTGGTCCTTTTGCTGGTTTATGCTGGTCCTTTGCTGGTTTAAGATGGTCCTTTGCTGGTCCTTTTGCTAGTTTATGCTGGTCCTATGCTGGTCCTTTGCCAGCATAAACCAGCAAAGGACCAGCAAAAAGGACCAGCACATGACCAGCAAAGGACCATCTTAAGACCAGCACATGACCAGCACATGACCAGCAAAAGGACCAGCTTAAACCAGCATCCCAGCGTCAAAACATGCCTAACCAGCATATGCTGGTTTTTTCAACAGAGAAATATCTGCCAATCATACCCCACTGACAGATATTTGCTGTTGCTTGAAGCATAACTAACTTAATTTTCTTCAGTTTTTTAAGTCTTTAGTTTACTTTTGCATCTCAAGTAAATTTATCTTGATTTAAGGATGTTGTAGTTTTTGAATGTTGACGACGACATTCTGTTTTTTTGCAATGCATGCAACTATGATGCCACACGAGTTAAGACCTACCAGTTTTAGGCCTTAAATTTGTGAAAGGACGAATTAACTTTAAAAGGACCCGCAGAACCTGTCATGCAACTCATCTGCTTTAAAGAAAAGTGCTCAAGCAGGCGGCTGCAGTGGGAGAGGCACAGAAACACCAGGTGTGTCTCCTGCTGTGGGTGTGGACGCCATACAACTCCACACTAGCACAAGTAACAACAAGTTCCTGTCTAATACAGGGAGTCTGATACACTCCTATCACTCCTATCTTTTTTCTTTTCTTTCTGGAAATGCGTCAGATCTCAGTGGGTCTGAATGTCAGATAAGCCTGAATCACTGAACCAGCCTGGACTTGAGGAGGAGGCTGAGGTGCGAGTAAATTCCAGTGAAGTGCTGTCATTATGTAAACCCTGCGCATGTCTTTCAGCAGGGTGAGAAATCACAATCTTCTCAACCCCCTGCTATTTTCCAGACAGCTCAGGAGACAAACTGGGCAACAGATTTGCTTTGTTAGTTCACCAAAAGTTAGTTCACTCTACGCTTTGAGCCAAGACTGAACACAGAAAATAATTTCGCACTTACACTGGAAGTTTATCGGGCAAATATAAAACAGATGATGTCAGTAGACCATAACTTGTATTTACCAGGAATTTTCCTTCAGTGTAAATAAAGTCACAGTTCACCCAAACATAAAAAGTCATCATCATTTACTCACCCTCAAGTTCTTCCAAACATCCAAACATGAGTTTGGATGCTACCCACAAAACATCAAACTGGTTACCCACATTCTTCAAAATATCTACTTTTGTGTTCAACAGAAGAATGCAATTCATCCAGGTTTGGAGGGTGAATAAATGATAGCTGACTGAGTTTTAATTTTTTGGGTGAACTGTGCATTCAAGTCCAACAACTGATGGTAAAGTACAACAAATATACTAGCAACACAATAGTCTACAGCAGTCAAACATTGCAAAATAAACAAGCAATTTTAGTTTTTCAAAACACACAGTACTGCTGATGTCTTAAAACAGCTGAGAAAATTTCCCCAGTCCAATAGGAGTTTTGCGTGAGAGCAAAAACGTTCGCCATAAAGACTACACTCATGTTTAGGTTGGTCATGCGAATCACTGCATCGCTAAAAAAGGTACAAAAATTCTCACTGTGATGGTAATCTTCGAAAAGGTACTTTTGTACCATTCAAAAGGTACCATTTAGATACTAATATGTGCACTTCATGTACTAATATGTTATATTTAGTACCTTTAAGGTACTAAAATACACCCTTGAGCGGTAAATATCGTACAAAAGTGCACATTTTGAAAGGTTACCGCCACAATGACAGCTTTTGTACCTTTTTTTTCTGAGAGTGCACTGACCAACAGAAAGTTGCTCGGTTTGAAAGTGACTTCTGTGTGAGCTGTGCTTTATACATCTCTCGCAATAAAATTTGTTTCTTTGTGTCCTTTTCTGCACACAAAATTGTGCATTGTGAGAATTAGGTAGTCTTGGCAACATTAGGGGTTATGGATCATTAGATGCACCTCATCTTACTGTTGTGCACCATGCAAAGAAACAATACGACAGCTAAATAAGTTACTTGTTAGTTAAATAGTTTTGTTTTTAGTAGGTAGATGGATTGAGAGTGCTTTTTCTCATAATCATTTATTTATCCAATGAATGGCTCATACATTATTGCTTTGAACAGACAGTTGTGCAAAAGAAAAGCAGGTGTGCTTAAACTGTGGCACAGAGACAGACCTTTTTCTGGTTGATCCATGCGATTGCCTCCTGATAGCTCTTGCTAGGGTCATCCCATGCAATAACCTCTGACCCGACGATCCGATTACCTCCATAAGTGGCCCTTCTGATAGTGGTGCCCGTGATGGAGTTTCGAATTTCTGAGTGAAAGGCGTGGCATTCCTCCAAACTGAAAGACAGAACGAGGATTAGACGCTTTGCTTTGAATTTATATTACTCTTTTTTTTTTATTTATTTTTTTATCAGAAATATCTGGGTGTTCAACAACTGTTCCCATTAGTTGATCTGTATTAAAACTAAGAGATTTCAACTTTTTATTATCATTGTGAATAGTTGCAATAGAAATCACAGTTGCAATTTTTTAGACCAATTACATCGCTCCCTCATTTGTGATATCATTTCAAAATTGTGTGTACTTAATTATCAAAGAGACAATAATGTCGGTGAGTGACTAGCACGCTTGAGATGAATTATGAGACATGCACTGTATTGTGTAAAAAAAAAAAAGTGATAATATTAGCTGTGAAATTAGCTTTCCCTTGTGGAAAAATGTTACTGAATGTGGACTAGTACTTTACTTCAGAACTTAAAAACACACCTATTGCAGCTTTATTTTAATATCACGAAGATACTACTATAGTTTTTATTAATATTTAGAATTAGTTTATATTTTTATTTTCACATTATACTGTTTTTTTTTTCATTTTTGATTGAAGTTAAATTTGTAGTCATTTTGTTGTTTTTTACATTTTCATTAGTTTTTGTTTTAATGTTTGAATAGTTTTTATTCATTTTTATTTGTTTGGGTTATTTTGCTTGATCAACTTATGCTAAATAAAAATACAAAATGTTGCCTTGATAACTAGCTGAAATTGAAATAATTTTAAAGACTTTTATATTTTATTTGATTTAAAGTTTAATGTATTTTTTTTGTTTAGTTTTAGCTAACTATATAACCCTGCTTTACTGTGTCTGTACCTGCAGACTTTTAAAAAGTGCTTTTTGCAATAATTTTAATTCAAATTTGACTTTAAGTACATTTGACTTAACTCATTATTCATTGCTGTGAATTTAAAGTACACTTACACTAAAGCACACGTAACAATTATAATTTTAACGGTAGTGTTATTTATAAAAAATTTAAAGTTGATTTTGAATGTACTCAATTGCAGGTTTATCATTATATGTAATAAATGTGTAATTAAAAATAAAGAAGTTTATTGTCTAAAAGTCCACAATGCCAAAAGTGTCCACCCATTGCTACTGAACAAATTTCACAGCATATTTCTGATTACTAATACTTCACTCATAGTGGGCTGGGCTGAGTGTGCTGAGTGGGCTGTATGCTTAAGTGTGCTTTAAGTGACAGCATACTAAGCAGGTTTCATTTATTTATGTGACAACACACAATCACACACCTTCGGAGCACCATGTCATTGGGATGACCGGCATTGCGTAAGTCTACGGCATACTTATTCATCTGCTCAATCAGAGCCGCTGCCGAATTCATGTTTTTGTCCACTTCAGCTGCTAGTCCCATCTGCAGAAACATGACAGAAAATCACATGGAAAGCAGTAAAAGATCATGTGTGTGTCACATGCATAAAACGTTGTCAAAGTGTGTGAATGACACTTACATTCTCTAAGATGTTCTGTGCTCGATTCAGACAGCCCATACATTCGTTGTGAAGCATCTGAGCTCTTTTTTGAACAGACATGGACGACTAAGATGTTCATGTGCTCGATTTTCCAGACAGCCCACACCATTCGTGTTGTGAAGCATCTGAGCTCTTTTTTTTGAAAAGACATGGACGACATG
The DNA here is from genome assembly GCA_018155175.1 of Sinocyclocheilus anophthalmus. Lineage (NCBI taxonomy): Eukaryota > Metazoa > Chordata > Actinopteri > Cypriniformes > Cyprinidae > Sinocyclocheilus > Sinocyclocheilus anophthalmus. The sequence goes on along the minus strand of JADLZN010004276.1, from coordinate 232,879 downwards.
CTTAAAAAAACCATACGAAATCATCAATAAACATCGTAAAAATGTTACATTTGTTGACAGATCCGTTTATAGATCGCTAATTATTTCAGTTCACTTTAGGTAATTTAAGCAAAACAACTTTTCATGTTTTGTGTGCATTTAATTTAAAAAAAACCATCATTCCAAGTTTCAAAGACAGCACAAGATATTGTCAAACAACCGGAAATCATAGGTGACAATGTTGTGTTTAAAAACAAACCAGCCAGCCATTAACATTTTGAAATGTCCATAATTGTAAATGCTGCATTTACATGCACAGTTCACATGCATAACCATTTTATGACGCACTGATTTTGATAAATACAAATTCATACAATTTTTTTGACATAAGTACGTATATTGTTTATTCATGACGATATTCTATAGCTCCAGATGAGGATAATTTTCTGACTTTTTTTAATGCCGACCTTTAGTAACCAAATAAACAGTTGCCGATGTTAAAATTCATGAAAACCCACCTCTGGTCCCCCTCCTCCATCCATCCCTCCTTCCCTCTCCTCCTCCGCCTGTGAGTTTTTTCTGGAGAATTGTTTTTGTGAAATGGTCTGGTCTAGCCATCCTGAACTCAAAAGACCTGTATCCATTTTTCCACTCATACATGCACGGCGCAGCCCTCATTCCGGGGTAACTGGAGCCCACGGTGGGGTTCAGAAAAATCGGGCCCGGGAGTTGGATCTGCGGCCCGATCTGGTGGGATCCTGGTCTGATCCGGACAAACTCATCATGCTGTAAAGAGTGGCAGCACCAATTCAATGACCATCTCAACCAAAGAAGCGCAAGGAAGTTTATAAAAAAAGGTACCTCGCTGTTCTCCTCTACTCTTGTTGCCGCGTCTTTGTGCGCGTCGTGAGTTCGCAGAGACTTGGCCGCTGGCGCTCTGGATAGTTTCCCGGTGTTTGCAGTTAGACCAAACCTGCACAGATCTCTCTGAGGCCACTGACTCACTTGCTTTCGCACACACCCTGAGGACGTCTTCCCACGAGGCTGTGATATAATCCTCGTCACGTTTCCCACGGAATTTCTTATTTCTTTCCCTTCATTCGGAGTTCAAATTCGTTTTTCCTTTTTTTTCCCATCCTTAAAGTATTTTGGGTAACACTCTTAGAATAAGTCCGTTTGTTAACAAGTACACTTGCAGGAATCAATAGGCCAGTGTTGGGGAATGCTATTTAAAAGTACTGCATTATCAGGAGTTGCGTTTTACTCCATAAAAAAGTAACTAAATTTTCGTTTACTTTAGTTTTTACTTTATGAAGTACTGCGTTACGTTTTACTTTTTTTGCGTTACTTTTTTAAATCGGGACCGGGGCTTGCCTTGTTTGTATTTTTCACACCAAAAGTGAAAAGACTGCGCCTCAGGCTGAAGGGAAGTTAACCTTTACTCCGTACAGTAGAATGCAGAGACGATTTCAACCCTTCCAGAATACACAAAAGACACACAAATGTTCGACGGAGATTTTATTAGTACGGTTGAACTGGATCATGGAAGGTCAGCAGCAAAAACACTGGTAAATAATTTGGGATTAAATACATAAAGGATATTTGGGTTGTTTAACATTTAATTATTGCAGGATTGCGTCATATTCTGAGTTTGCATTTCATTTGTTTTATTCATTTTGAGGAATCCTAGCAATCTGTGGTGTTCGTATTTGTTTTTTTTGTGTGAGTGAGATTAATTAATGCATAATCATATTTATTTTAGAACTACAGTAAAATCTTCTGATTTCTCTCAACATGAGGACAGCAGAGCTGTCAATCAATAAACTGGAAAAAAAAAAGTAACTTGTGTTACTTATATGAATAAGTAACTCAGATATTCTCTTGTAAATTAAAAAGTAATGTTGATACTCCTTTACTAGTGTACATGTGAAAAAGTAATCTGATTACTTACTCGCGTTACTTGTAATGCCGTTTAACCCCCCCAACCTGGTAATAGCGTAATATACATTTACACTTAACTAATACGATTAACTCAAATAAGAAGCAAGAATAACACTAGGCAGTAAGTAGTAGCAAATTTAGGACAAAGGTAGTTTATTAGATATTTGATAATTATTAAATAAATATATCCTCATTGAGAACTACTTCTGAACTATGACCAGTTAATAGAGAATAACCAATTAATTACTAATCACACCAGTAACGTCTTAAAAGTGAGCAATTGGGTTCTTTGTAGAAACTAATTTATGAATATGATATCCCCCAAATAAGTGAAATTGTGACTACTACTCTTACCAAAGGATGGATGTTCAAAACTCAAACCTAGAATAATACTATAAATGAATTCCTTAAAAAATGTTAATAATAAGCAACGTGTGCTGACAATCTATGATTGATGTAGTTTTTTCACAAATTATGAAAAAAAAAAAAATTCTCTGCTTCGTGTCAGTTTCAGTATCAGGTATCCCACTCCACAAGACCCTACTGGTCCAAAATATCACGTAGTGGTTCACACAAATGCATGACTGTACAGTATGTATGTTAAATAACTTATTAATTTACTTGTGAGTAATTACTGAGGAGTTAGCGTGTTTTTCACTTTAAAATAATGGTCCAGATCACTAGTATTTCCTTAGTAGCACTTTAGCTTTAAAGTTAAAAATACATTAGCCTCTCACTAATTACTCAAGCGTTTTCTTGTCAGCCTGCAGGAACTACTAGTGACCTGGACCATTAATTTAAAGTGAAAAACACCTTAACCACTCAATAATATTTAACATATTTTAGATTTAACAATATTTGATATCTGCACTCATTTGTAGTGAGGCACTAGTGATCTTTTACCAACCTGTAATCTGGCAATATGCGGTTTTGGGGGGTGCTGAACAAATAAAAATGCGTTGATGGCATATCATTAAGGACTTGGAATTGTTTTTTGTCCCAGAAAATATCATTATATTCAAGAAAAGTTCCTCCCAGCCTGCTGTTCACTAAGGTACAGGTCTTTTTTGGATCGGAAGACCATACTGAACGACACAAACTAGAGCTTCTCATTGTGAACTATTCAATCCTTCCTATATTAACGTTTTTTATTATTTTTACGTTTTTGTTTTGAAATAAACAGGAGCCACAATCCATCCCCATTTGGTAAGCGCAGTAGTCACATTTTTTTTAATATTTGGCTGGGATCTCATATCATAAATTGTTGTCCACAACGGAACCCCATTGCTCACAACATTTACGACGTTTTCCCTGTTGTGAGTATTAATTAAATGGTTTTTATTCTTTATTACTGGTCATAGTTTTGGGCCAGTAGTTCTCAATGAGGAATATATTTTAGTAATATCCAATATCTATAGGAACTACCATTGGGTTCCCTACTACCTACTGACTTAGGCCTCGTTAATCTTGCTTCTCTTCCATTAGTTAATAGTATTAAAGTTTAAGTTGTTAATGTGACTAAAGCCTATTACTACTTCCTGCATAGTTATTGTTAACAATAGGACCATTAATTCTAAAGTGTTACCAAAGAATTTTGTTTTCACAACGGTTTTTGAACACTGAACATCAGCCCACAAGGCTGCCACATCCTTTTCAAATCAAAACCTTAAGATGTCCTGTGATTTTCTTCCTGCTATTAGTATTTGTGTTTAACCTAAAATTATCATAGTTTAAATATATTATTATTTGATTATTTGACAGTCTGTGTTAATTGATTGGCACAAAGAGGGTAGGCTACGTAAATGTCCCCCGGTACTCCCATAATCTACAAATCAGCAATGGGGAAACATCTCAACAATTTGTTAAAAATTCATAGTGTATGGAAACTGACGTGACCGTCCTTATCAATAGGGCAAATACGAATTTTTCACTACTTCTTTTGCCAGCAAGGCATTCTCTTACATTCTCTCAGAACTTAAGATGCCCCTTCATATACTATCTTTCAATATCATCTTACCTATCTATCTTTACTTATTTCTTATTATATTGTTTTATTGGCTTGACAAGAATTCTGAACAGTAATGTGCAAGGTTCCCAATCAACAATCAGTGAAATGAAAACCAGTCACATCTCACATCATTTAAAGTAAAAATTGCATACAATAAAATGACATGGTATTGCAGGGAATCAGAAGAAGCCATAAAGCAACCCTGGCGGACTACAAATACACAGACTCAATCGCAGAGGGATTTTTTTGTCCCTTTGTTTGGGGGTGGCGTGTGTGAGTGTGTGTGTGTGTGTGAGTGTGTGTGTGTGTGTGTGTGTGTGTGTGTGAGTGTGTATATGTGTGTGTGAGTGTGTGTCGAGTGTTGTGTGGTGGGAGGGTGTGTGAGTTGGGTGTGTGTGTAGTTGTGCGGTGTGTGTGAGTGAATGGTGGGTGACGTGGTCAGTGTGTTCAGTAGATTTGTGGAAGTGTGTGTGTGTGTGTGTGTGTTAGTGTGTGGGTGTGTGTGGAGTGGTGGTAGTGTGTGTGGGTGTTGGTTGTTTGTGTTTGCCCCGTGGAGAGCGACCACACCCACACTCACCCAGCCCTCAACACACCCACACCCTTTAACAGTACTCTGGAATTGACCTGGGAGTTCTTGAACAGTTTAAACTTTGGGAATAAAGTGTAGTATGGTGGTAATACTAAAAGTTTGTAATTGTCCATTAGCCTGTTTGATAAGTGAAAAGTACTACGCATAATGTCATTTTGCATTAATTTACCATTTGGTGTGGGAGAGTTAGGAACAGAGGTTAAATTTGATGAAAGACTCATTCAAATCTGAAAAAGACTCATTTTATTCCATATCTCAGCATTTCAAACTATAATTATTGAAACCAGAGTTCATTTCAACATAGTATGTACGCAATACTATGTGTCAACATGCACAATATGAATTTTTAGCATTCTACCCATGAAATTTTGCATCACAGCAAGGCTCCTACACAAACTTATCTAAACAAACCAGTTTAGTTTTATTTTGCAAACCTCTGGTTACATTTAAAGACCAGCTGGAGATCTGAAATGAAAATCCATCTTTCAAACCCTTAACTCTCAACAAATTAAAGTTTACAGTTGAAATTTAGTTTCTATCAATCCAACCTCTCTCAAGATCTGGTCCTTATAATTTTACATATCACCTGTTAATCATCAGCAGAAAACTAAAAGCTGTCACTATGATTTTTTTTTTAACTTAGTCATCAAATATGCAAGTCTTGCTCACACCTTATAAAGAAGTAATTTTGTAATAATGCGAGTTGTTTTCTTGTGAATGTATGTCATGCTTAAATTGAATTATTTTTAACATGAATATTTTTAATTATGAAATATATAAGAATATTATCGGTGTTGTATTTCTCTGATTTAGGTCCTACTTAGGGGACTATGTGGCATTGTGTACACACCTACAGGCATTATGTGACATGGTGGTGTCCCCCAAGACTCAATACTGGGCCCATTATTATTTAACCTATACACAGTATATGTTTCAATTAGCTTGTGCAGTTAATCAACATAACATCTCTTTTCAATTCGGTTGTATGGGGTCCAAATGCTCTGTCAGATCCCAAAAGCGCTAGATGCAAAGAGAGCATGAGTGTGTGTATGTCAGTGAACTTTCTGCAACCAAATAAAGATAAGATAGAGACCACAGTGAGATAAGATTTAGCTCTATTTAGTTTTTTTCGTATTTTGTTTTTACTGTTTATATTATTATTATAGGGAACTGAGATGTTTTCTGTAAACCACTTTGAAAAAGTGCTATAAAAATGCTCATCGTTCAAATTAGTTATGTGTATAATTGTTTTAAATTTTCAGATTGCATTTAAATTTTAAATTAAAAAAAGCTAGATCTTTTTTTTCTCACAGAGAATGCCATGGTGTGCATACTTATATGTTACTGATTGCTGTCTCTGACTGGGAACACAGTGCTTAATCTTGTTTAACAAGAGTAGCGCACACACCTACAGACACACCAGTCAAGCCCTTAATAATTTTCTGAATTCATTTCTTTCAGTACAGATAATTGTTGCACTTCTGGAAAGAGCCTACGCATGAACGCACTTGTCCATGTTATAAATGTAACGACTGAAAGACTGCCACAGTTCACATACAGAACATACTTGAAAATCATGGCAAACCAAGAAAAGAACATCGCCCAAGCCTCACATACCACACTTTACCTGATCAGCATATCTTAACCTGGCTATACAGTCAAATACTAGAACGAAACAAAACACTAAAAAAACTCTCTCCACATATTTAGTAAAAAATCCTAAATAAATATAGGCCTTTTGTTTCATCTCCAGCAGGCGGTTTGGATTGTTGTTGCACTCTTTTGGTTTTACTCCCTCATCTCTCTCTCATCTAGCCTTCCCCCTAATTGAACATGTCAGTAATTTGGTTTGCGATGGTTTTTTGGCCATAAAGAAACTTGTTAAAAATGTTGTGAAGTTGAGGAAAGTGGTTGTTGTTAAGAGTTTTGGTGATAATGGTGAAACAGTAAAATTAATCTAGTGCATTAAACAGTTTTGAGTGTTTACCCATTATTATAAATACTTAGGAACAAACAGCAGGACTGCCGGACATCCCTCAGGTGCCTCAGTCAAGGCTTGTCAGATGCAACCCTAAATGCCCCAGCGATGACCCTCACCATGCAGGCCGAACTGCTGTAACCTTACCATTATTGGAGCTAGCTAGAAAGACAGGGTGGTGCACAGTGATGTAATTTATTATCTGAAGGGGATCTTTGGGAAAGAACTACCCAAATCCTGCCTCTGAGACAAACTGAAAGGCATAGTTGGAGGTAACCGGGATGGAGCCAGTGGGACTTGAGTTTCCACCGCCAGTAGAAGGTCAACGCCATCAGAGATATGCCACCCGATGTGCTGAATGTGTACCTGGAGGGAATGAGAGAAAATCTAAATGTTATGTAAGTACACAAAGGCAAACTTGTTAATAATGTCTCTCAGCACTTCATAAACGAGTACCTGGAAAACCATGCAGGGAAGCTCCCTTTGTAGCACACAGCCGGCAGAAATCCCTTTTCAAACAATGCTATGGAAACATTTCATTTCAGAAAGTTTCTGAACAATATGACTTTTGCCTTCAGATAAAACAACATTGTGCACTGATTTCATAACCTTCACTTGCAAAGGCTTCTCCATCTACATGTTCTAGTTTGCCTACAAATTAGGCAAATTAGTCAAACTTAGGCATTGGATAAGTATTGAACTTTTGACAATGTGTTCACCTTGTGGTAGACTACAAGGACATTCTTGGTTCCAGGAGTTCTAAATTCCCTTGCACTTCATGTTCAAGGCTGTTGAAACAGAATGCAACTCCTTCCACTCACTACAAAATGGCCCAGCACAACCAGTGGAAGTGCACCACCACTGGACTCATCACTTGACCATGCTGAATGTAATTATCACTTAACCAAATCGTAACATGATCAAAGTTGTGGGAAAAAGCAAGCAGGGGCTGAGTTTACGTCTCCTGACTCCTGATCACACCACCCCTACCACATACCCCCACCCCCGACTCCACCAATCGGTAACCACCATCCACACTCCCAGCCTTTGGACAACTGTAAAGTTCACATAAAGTTAACGCCAAAGAGCTAGCAATGAGGAAAACTGACTGTGGCGTCTCCTCGCATCGCCAGCGTCGGGGCAACAAAAGTTGTACCAGAAAACACCGGACAGACTACAGCCGACGGCCAACTAGCATGTATGCTCTGCGCTTGCATGAGAGAACATAACTCTCCCATACCAGCAGGTGGCAGTAGTCTGTATTCGGGATTCAAAAAGGAAAACTCGAAGAGCTAGAACTGTGGAAATGCAACTTTTACCATTGTTTACACCAGCCACACTCATTACTGACAGATTCATGTAGTTTTTTTTCAATCATGTCTGCTAAGTTGCGGCACTGGCATTGTCAGCCATTGGTCTTCTTCTTGTGGATATTGAAAAAAAGAAACACGATTGACAGGAATGACAACAAGTGTCTGTGCGTTCCCTATTTACTCCGTCGTTGGTTTGCTTTTGTCAGTTCCTTATTTGTCTTGTGTGCTCATTTGCCAAGCTGAATAACCAATCTGAGTTTTCTTTCTCGCCGACAAGCTCCGCCACTGATTCGACATGTAGGATCAGCCAGAAAACTGCTGGCGGCATCCAACTAGAGCATATGGAGTGGAACACACTGGAAAAACTAAAGCCAACCGATGCTCAAAAACCACCCGACAGTGCCTGACGGCTGACCACTGGTTTGGTGTGTCTCAGGCTTTAAAGGGCTGTAAACCCAGATACCAATGGGTGATCTGCACGCTGGCATCCTCTATGCAGTGGAGCCATTGGAGTGGGGCAAGGTTCAAATAAAGTGTGAAGTATTGCCCGAGAAGTAGTGGTGGGTCACATACCTATCACCCAAGTGGAAGCCCAGAGAATGTACCTCCACCACCTGTCCAACTGCACACTTTTTAGGGTCTGCCGAGAGTCCTGTTCAATGTTGCAACCTCAGGTGCTGCATGTGCCTCTTCCAATCATTACTGAAAATAATGAAGGCAGCGGTTACGGCAGGGTTGGAGGACTAACATGAGGCGCTGAAATATAGCTGGGGCCTCAAACAACCTGAAAGGAATAGTCACAAATTGGGGTAAGCCAGTGGTACTTAATCCTGGTCCTCTGAACCCCCCGCTCTGCACATTTTGTCTCCCTTATCTGTCTCCTTTATTTGATATTCAGTTTAGTTCATGGATCTCCAGCCTAATGAGCTGATGATCTGAATCAGGTGGGTTAAACAAGGGAGACATGCAAAATGTGAAGAGTGGGGGGTCCCCAAGACCAGGATTAATGCTGTGTTCTATTTTTACTCAGAAGTTTGAAATTCCGAGTTCCCAGTAGGAACTTTTAACTGGAATGCCCTCCCAAGTCAGAGTCCCGACTTGGAATTTTGGTGGAATCGCAATAATTCCAACTTCAGAATCCAATATGGCTGCTCAGTGCATCAACAGAAGAGAAACAGTAGTAATACCGGCCGGTATATTTATTAGCACTTCTGTTTGTCTGTGTCTCAATAAACTCAGTGGTGCATACAGTACTATCCAACCTCTATTTGTAGACATTATACTATGGCGCTAACTGTGCAAAATACTATTTTTTAATCAAATGGTATTGCTAATAATGGATGCGTCCATCTTGGTTTTCTGACTTCTCTACTGGAACACGGTCCACTTGGGTGTGACGTCATTCCCAGCTCCAACATCCAAGGTACTGTAAATGGAATGCAGCATAAGAACCACTGGTGGAAACAAAACAGAGTGGTAAAGGCCATAATTTCACAGGACATTGGGGGATTTGCCAATATCCCTATTTCTTATCCAGTGTTGAATAAAATTAGTCAAACCTAGGCATTGGAAAAGTATTGCACTTTTGACAATGTGTTCACCTTGTGGTAGGCAACACAGAATCTTTAAGAGCCATCAGTTTTAGGCACAGCCTGTGATTTTTCTATTATGCATATTTACAGCATCGCTTCTAATTTGTCCCAAACTACTTTTTCTTGTGTTCCAGTAGGTTATATGTGCGGCAACACACCACTGCAACTAGTGTTATTTCAATGTGGTGCTCAATGAGGTTGGTGCAGCCAGGCAGAGGTGAGAACACATCAGCAAACTTACACTGCAATTTTAGGTTCACTTCTGGTCCAATCTTCGCCCTCTGATAGATTGTTGTCGCCAAATCTACATGGACCTCCTCCCTCCATGTTTTCAAGAGGTTGAGATAGTAAATTTTCCTGTCAAACCACCTCATAATCAGCAGCACCAACTTGCTGTGTGACCTCAAAGGGCCCTTGCCACTTGGAGAGTTCAACATTGGTAGAAACAAAACCACTATTGTCAGGCTGGCCTGATTTTCTGACAAAACTGGACTCTCTGAACTTTCACTCTGGAACTTTCACAAAAACACACAGTGCAATAAAACAGTAAATCTACAAACCTAGCAAAGAGATCACCAAGCAAAGGCACACTAAGCCATTTGCCCAATATTCTCACCCATCCTGATCAATCCTCTCAGGGTCTCTGGTAAGAATAATTCCTGCCTAAAAAAAAAAAAAAAGATGTGACGCTTGGGGCTTAAAGTTTGCATTCTTTTAATTTAGCTAAGAGGTCATGAAGTGACATATTGATCTTCTATTGATCATACGTCTTCACATGATACAAATTCACAAGTCAGAGCCCAACAAACTTGCAATTTTTGCATGAGCTTGCGATTTCTGTCTCCTGCATTCATGTGCATATGAATGGCAGTCAGTAATCTTGTTTGGGATGAGCAAAATCAGCACTAAACCAGTCACCGGTGAACACCATGAGATGCATAACAGTTAGAAATGTGTCAGAGTGTGGTCCATCGTGCTCTGATGTCATGCTGACGTATTGCAAAAAAAAATGTTTATTAAAAAAATTGCAGTTGCTCTCCCCAAAATGCCCTGACTAAAAGGTATGATAGAAAACGACTTGACACAGCTTAATGCTCATTGGTTTAAACAACTGTGATGTTTTATTCTATTCCAAAACTCTGATATCATGTTTTACATTTATAAATGTTCATAAATATACACAGTGCAATCTCCATATGAAATAGGTAATTGTTTATATATAGTTTATAAATCTTATAATATATATATAATACTATATATATGAACAATGGGGGGGGGGGGTCTTGCTGGATTTTATTTTCATAATATCCAAGTACTAGCAACAAAGCACATGAGCCTGAATCACATGATATCAGGCAGATATTGTGTGATTCACACTCATGTGCTTTGAAAGAACGGTTCACCTTGACTGCACTTTTTCACTCCTCCCTGACTGCAGTCTGTAGCTGCCATTTGACATATCAGATGAGCCTAAGGGAACGAAAGTGTAGTATAACCGGCCCTTAAAGGGATAGGTCACCTAAAAATTAAAAATCTGTCATCATTTACTCACCCTGCACTTGTTCCAAACCTGAGCACCTTTCTTCTGCGGAGCACAAAATAAGATATTTTGAACGATTTGGTAACCAAACAGTTGATGGTAGCCATTGACTTCCATTGCACTTTTTTTCCATACTGTGGAAGTCAATGGCTACCGTCAACTGTTTGGTTACCAAATCGTTCAGAATATCTTATTTTGTGCTCAGCAGAAGAAGAAAGAAACTCGTACAGATTTGGAACAAGTGCAGGGTGAGTAAATGATGACAGAATGTTCATTTTTGAGTGAACTATCCCTTTAAGCCACCAACGACCGGCAAGAGTTAACATGATTTCGGTCATTTTACTAACTTTAATCACACACTCTATATTCATCTTACACATATATTTCAATAATATTTCTCAAGTAATAAGGACATTTTATAGATGGCATGCCTAAGAATGTTGCTTAGACCACCTTTAATTTTGACATTTTATTACAATTTTGGACCTGAAGCAACCTTTCATGCATGGATAGTTCTGCGTAGTCCAGATATTTATACAGTAACTGTTTTACAGAACATAACTTCCAGGTATTAGTAGGGATGGGTCGCAGAGGTGAGCCAACGCCTCTTTCTTTCCCACTGCTTCTCTACGATCCAGGCGTGGCTGCACAAATACCCCCATGTCTACACCTGATCTGTTACCACTTGTTGTGTTTTCAGTCTATGCGTAAGCCTTTTTCGTGACAACACATTACTCACTCTTTATTCTGACACACCCTTGGCAGCTAATTCTCCAGCTTGTCTAAACTCCCTGGCAAGGGAACACAGGCATGTTTGCTGGGTTTTGGTTTGATTAAATTTTTTATTTCACTAGAGAATCATAGCAAATTGTATAATGAAGGACGTATGCATTTTCTTTGCAAGCAAGAGTGACTTTGAGAGTACCTTAAAAGGTTCAAAGTACAGAATACATCTAGACACCATGCCAATGAAACATCTGTCTTACTTTCACATATACCCCCATTCAGTGATTTGGTCATTAAAACTGCACACATTCACACACCACATGCTAACTCATCAGATACTACATCAGATGACGCACACCTAATGATTTCATCAACCAACAAAGACTAAGCCATTTTCACTCTTACGCAATAACAAAAGACAGTAAACTCTTCAAGTGAATACTGTCACAATACAGTATATACAAACATCAAAGACTAGAGGAGTTATAAATCATGGTTTTATCAGCCTTATATAACAATATTCACTTTTTATCCACTGTCTGGAAAGATTCCACAACTAGAGAGGGAAATAACTACATATGATAAACACAAAAACGTGACCTTTGGGTAAGTGGCCTTAATGGGAACTAGCAATTAAATAGCATATTGTATTGCCTATTTCATGGCTTTTCAGAAAAATGTAAACAGTTATTAGTTACAGTACATAATTACAGATAACAAACAATTATGGAGCACAATACAATTAACGAAACAGCATCTGGTAAAGATCAACAGATATTGCACTTAATCAAATGTTTAATTTTTATTATTATTTAACACCCAACCTGAGAACACAGATCAATCTTTTAAATCTGTCTTGATAGCATTGTCTTAATGCCAAGTTGGTTTTATTGTGTTCACTGTTTTACCCCAAATCCATTATAAATAAATACACAAATAAATAAATAATGATATTGGAATTTTATTGAGAGTCAGAACCCACAAAATATATTCTGAACTATTCTAATTTTAAAAAGTTTTGCATTTGACGAATTTGTCAAAACCACAGCATAAATCAAACATTTTGTATTTTTTAAATCAAAACTTTATAATTACTGAGCTGTTGTTTGCATTAGTAAGAACCTCCCTTTGTGACAAATAGCAGCTGCTTTCTCTATAAAATATTTGTCTTTTTTAACCAGAGATATTTTAAAACAAAAATGCAATAAAAAGCAGTGACTGCCTTACATCACACGACCGCGTTTATGACTCATGGCTGGGATCAAAGGTTAAATACTTTAATAAAAGGATGTGACCACTGACCAGCATCTTTTCTGTCATAACAGGTGAACGTTCACACGTTCAGTGTAAACATAACAAAACCAGTGATGGTGTCAAGGTTACAGGCATAAAGTAACAAACCTGCGCAATAGTTATTTCTTGAATAACTCGTTCTGTCCCTGAGGACTAAATAAAATGAACAAACCAGCAAGCAAATCATACACTTCCTAATTTGACATCAACATCCTACTGGAGTCTCTCTCTTTCCCTTTATCTGGATCATACTTGATTCCTGGAGGATTCTTTCATCTTTTGAGTTCTTGGCTAAGGATTACATTTTTTTTGTTGCTATTTTTGTTTTCATGTCAGGTGTCTTCGATCAGTGAATAAAGGAGCAGTCCAACAATGAATTGAGCAAACTGAATGTGAATACAAGTAAAAACATGTTCTCCAAGCATGTGCCCAACCACTGCCTTCAAATCCTCAAGTTCTTTTGCTTCAAATGTTTTCTCTCTTCCGGAAATATAATTACAAGACAATTCCTGTAACACTATTGGTCACCACTAGAGAGCAGGCTTACTCAAATAATGCCTGTCCCTAAATATCAGAAGTTTTTGCTTTAAAATATGCACACACAAAAAAAATCATATCATTGCATACCTATCCCAGATAGCACACGTACATCTGCAAGACGTCTGTTAAAGATCGCTTCATCTGGAAAGCATCTGCTGTGTGCAAACATCTGATAGACTTCTTTAAGATCTCAGTTTTACATTCAGTCTAAATCATAAACACCTTATAAACGTATATTTGACATCTGATAGGAAGCGTCCTATAGACGTATTGCAGATGAGCAAACACTCTAAAAAATACGTCTTGCAGATGTAATGCAGACGTCAAACAGACGTTTCTGTGATGTCCGTGTGCTATCAAGGTATTAATATTACCAGAACAGCAGTGCATACACTCTCAGCAAAAAAAAAAAAAAGTGCAAAAGCTGTTACCTGCTACATTTTGTACCTTATTTACCCCTCAAGGGTGCATATTAGTACCTAAAGTGTACATATTAGCGCACCTGAATCGCACATTAGAACCTTTTGAAAAGTTATACGGCCCCAGTGACAGCTTTTGGCGTTTCTCTGAGAGTGTACCTATATAAAATTCAGAAGTTCTATGTTAAATACACCTTAACATTAAAGGTGGGGTAAGCGATTTTTCAAAAACACTTTAGAAAACCGATTCGTGCCGAATAGCAAAACAAACTTGTAGCCAATCAGCAGTAAGGGGCGTAACTACTACTCCAAATATTGGAAGAGAGCTGTTCAGTGCTCTCAGGGACGGACATTAGCGAGCCGAGCGACAGAAAGATATAGATGGCGGATAAAAAACTAAAGAGGAACTAAAACTAAAGAGAAGTAGGACCCGTGTAAATATCGGATCAGCTTTCCAGCGCTGGAGAGAACTCAAGGAGCGGAAGGCCTGCGAATCAGACGCGGAGGTTGCTTTGTTTCTTCTCGATCGGTGAGTAACACCGTGTCTGCGGCGCAACAGCTAAAGTCTGTCTAGTACACTGGACGCGACAAAGCGACCGCTGAAAACCATTTGAAATTTGTGTCAATACGTCATGAATAGAACACAGCAGCAGTTTTGCTTTGTTTCACAGAACTAATCCACGTTGAATGGGTGCGTAAAGGGTGTGGGGGGGGGGCTATCAAAATAGGGGCGAGACACTTAGGGGCGTGTTTGTTTTGATGATTTCAAATGTCCACATTGGTTACCAGAAATCACTTACCCCACCTTTAATTTCATTTTGTAAATTGTCTTTTTGCCAGTTTGGACCGACAGATGGCAGCAGTTACAGCAAAATGAAAACAGGTCTATCCTCACACTAAATGATTTGATTATTAAAGAGCATAACTACTTAAATCTCTAAAATAAACTGATTTTTGTCTAAAAAAAAAGTAGCTTATATAGCTACTCCTAAACAGAAGCTGATGGGCTTCTGGAGTTGAGCACACTGTGCTGTCTTCCACTGAATGAGTTGAAGGGGACGTTCAGTCCAGGTCAGCACTCAGACTGTGTTTTTTTTTTTTTTTTTTTTTTTTTTAGGGTCCCTGTATCAACCGGGGAGCATACCGAGTGCATGCAAATTAAGATAACTAGGTTATTTGTGTCGGAAGGAGAGATTCCTCGGCTCCTGAGTGGATTATGACGCGGGTCTGAGTGTAATGTCACGCGCGGCGTGGCGCGGCGCGTCTGCGTGTACCGGGACAGGTGTGTTACCTGTGGCTGTGAATGCTGGAAATGGGCACGGATCAGCAACATGCCGATGAAACGAATTGCTTTCCTTGAGCATCGTTGTTGTTTTCCGACTCGAAGCGCGTTTGGGTAGTGGAGCGGGCCAAGCCGGTGACTTTTGTCTATTGATTGATCGCGAATAGTTCGTGACGACTTTTAAACGGGTGAAGACACGCAAACCACTCCCTGAGCACCGGACGCCAAGCTCTCTTTCTGATTGCAATTACGCGCATCCAGTGTAGCTAAACGGGGACTGTGAGGTTCTGACGCATTCCCGAACCGGGCTGCAGTATGTGCGAGACGGTGATGGCCGTGTCTCAGCTGGACATCGAGCCTCATCCGCCGGAGAACGGCTTCGTCAGCCCCGAAAGTAATAAATCGCCCGGGTTACTTTCGCAGATCGACGGCGGCGTTTTGCCTAACGTGGGCGGATTTGGGAGATTTCAGAAACAGCTGATCGTTTTGACATGCATCCCGGCCATTTTCATTGGCTTCAGCCAATTTTCGGACAGCTTTCTCCTGCATGAGCCTCAGCCGTGCGCTCAGGTGCAGCCGAACAACAGCGAGCCTTCGTCCAGTGTGTCGGCCGTGATGTCTCGCGGCGTCGATAATGGAAGCACATCCACTAATGAGTCATCACAGTGCATCTGCATGCAGTCAGGATGTGAACTGCAAATTGGACTAGAGCAAAATGTTGTCACCAAGGTAAGAGTGTGCGTTCAACTCGTCCGTAATAGCAGCAATATTCCTTTTGCACTCAGTTTATCAGGGACCAGGGGAGGAACTTGAGCATTTGGCTGGCAGGCGGTTTCAAGTTCATGGACGTGCATCGCAGACAAGCATGCATGGTATTAACGCAGTTAAATTTCACACTTTTTTTTTTCATGCGAGCTCCCACATGAATGCACATGAATGTGAGTTTGTTTACAAAGCATCTAGGGGCCTGCATTACAGTGCAAAGGAACAACTCTCTACATGCATGCCACAAAGAATGGCATTGCTGACTGAGATCAATATGAGTCAAATGCCTCAACAGCTGACAAGGTGCCAGCCATCAGGGGGTGTCATGTCACTGGGTTCCCTCATGCTGACCAGATGACATAACCACTCTTAAAAAACAACAACAACAACAGCACCCTTTTAACCATCTGTGCCCTGCCCTTTGGCCTCCATTAGCCTGTCGGTGTATTGTGCAATAGTGAATATGGGTCAACCAACTCTGAGGGTTGCACAGTAATTCTGAGCAGCCTACGGAGATAAGAGAAAGCCAGCGTAGGCCTTTTGTGTTTATCATATTAGTGACAGGTTATGTCCTCTCTGCTAATCTCGAAACTGGAGGAAGATTCCCTACTACTGTCTCTAGATGCTGATCATGATGTAATGCATCATGAACAAGCAGAGAGGAGCTACTTTATTACATATTTGCTTAAAATATGTTGTCTTGTGCAACATTCGTAAAAATAATGTAGGGGGAAAAACCCCTAAAAGACCCACAGACCTATAAGCAGTGCACACATAGCCTGCAATGAGAGTGAATCAGCAAACTTGTACGAAAGCATCAATTTACCCATGGCTTTGCTGTTCTCTCTGAAAGGAAATCCTATAACTGTGTTGGCATGCCTTTCCAGCAGTCAAAAGTGAGTCTCGTACCGGCAGGGGTTGTAGGTGGGGGGAGTGAATGTACGGCGCTCTCTCCCACCTTCAATACCACAACTGAGGTGCCCTTGAGCAAGGCACCGAACCACCAAGTGCTCCACGGGCGCCGCAGCATAAATGGCTTTTTTTTTTGGGCCCACTGCTCGGGTGTGTGTTCACGGTGTGTGTGTGTGTTCACTGCTGTGTGTGTGCACTTTGGATAGGATAAATGCAGAGCACTAATTCTGAGTATGGGTCACCATACTATGTCACATGTCACGTCACTTTTTTTTGTTTAGATGATCCATTAGCAGGTGCAAGGTATGGTTGCTGCATTAAAAAAAAAAACTGGTTGTTTTAATAGCACCTCCTTTATAAAGTAAGGCAAAATGTACAGCCTGCTGTTTTTTGGGTCCGGGTTCTGATCACCCTGTCAGGTTTACTTAGTACATTTATCCTGTTTTTTACACATCTGCTTGCTACATAAGTAATTGGACATGGATTATTAATTTGAGCTGACGTTTAATTAGCTCACTTGTATTAAACTCAAAATCACAAAATGAGCACTGTTGAGGGGCTCCAGGACCACTGAACTAGATGTCTTTTACATTTAAGTCTGAAGTCTTGAGTACATTTTTTAAAAACTAATCTTTAAGTCTCCTGTCGTCAAGTCAAATTCCTTGTGTGTGTAAACATACTTGGTAATAAAGCTCTTCTGATTCTGATTAAGGCACAGTCATGAGGGGATAGGGGCACACCAAACGCTGCCTCAAGTTTGGGGTCATTCAAAAGTCTCTTCTGCTCAGCAAGGCTGCCTTTATTTGATCACAGAAATACAGTAAAATGTTAAAGGGGTCATATGATGCGATTTCAAGTTTTGCTTTCTCTTTGGAGTGTTACAAGCTGATGTTTTTTTTTTCTTTTTTCTTTTTTTTTTTTTTTTTTTTTCTGCATAGATAAGATCCCTGAAGTTGCAACGACTAAAGTCTCAAAACCAAAGAGATATTTTTTATCAAAGTAAAGATTCTGCCACGCCCCCCTAAAACAGCTCATTCTAACACACCCCCACATATCTACATCACTATGTGGAAATATTAGCATAAGGCGCCCAAATGTTCACACAAAGAAAGAGGCGTGGTTTCAGTAAACCGCGTTAGTGTTGAAGCAGCAGGTCAGGGAGACGCTGTGTGTTTCTAGGCGGAAGCAAAAGCACTTCCAGAAGTAGATGCATTTGGGAATCTTTAAGAACAGAACAGAACAGCAATGCATTTTATGGACGACCGTCTCGTGAACCTAGGAGAGGAGGTAATTCTGACTTTGCTATGACAATCTGGCGC
This sequence comes from Sinocyclocheilus anophthalmus, assembly GCA_018155175.1. Taxonomy (NCBI): domain Eukaryota; kingdom Metazoa; phylum Chordata; class Actinopteri; order Cypriniformes; family Cyprinidae; genus Sinocyclocheilus; species Sinocyclocheilus anophthalmus. The sequence continues at coordinate 214,683 of JADLZN010004276.1, read as the reverse complement.
TTCTGAATCAGCTACTGTTTCGTTAGTAGTTTAAGATAGTTGATAGGACTGTTCAGAGCAGAGTTTGCGCATGTGTGTGTGTGGTGTGTGTGTGGGAGGAGAGAGCGAGAGAGAAGAGAGAGAGAGAGTGTGAGAGAGGGGTCACATCCACAGTGGAGTCAGCTGTCTTAACCGTGGCTTGTGTACTGCAAACACATACCAGCTTCATCACGATGTCTGTCACGCGACTCCGTTCCCCTTTCGGGCTCTGTCTTTACATTTATTTTGAAAGATGAAGCTCGTGATTATGGTAAGGGGCGTTACATTTCCGACGAGTGCTTGCGGTGTTCAGCCAATCACAATGCACTGGGTCAGCTGCCCAATCAGAGCAGACTGCACTTGTCGAAAGGAGGGACTTTGTAGAAAACAAAAGCGTTTGAGAGAGGCGGGGCATAGACCTGCAATAATGTACAGTATTTGAAAAAGAAGGTGTTTTTTGAACATTAAAGCATGCCAACATATTCTGTTACACCAAATAATCATAAGATCTTTAAAAAAAGCATAATATGACCCCTTTAATACTGTCAAAAATTACAATTAAAATATCTGTTTTCTATGTGAATATATGTTCAAATGTATTTATTTTTGTGATGTAGAGCTGAATTTTCAGCATCATTACTCCATTCTTCAGTGTCACATGATCCTCCAGAACTCATTCTAATATGCTGATGTGGTAGGTATTGAAACATTTCATGAATAAGTTGTTATTTAATCTTGGCCTATTGCATTAAAAATAAAATACAAGTAGTACAAAAAATGTACTAAATACATTTGACACCTGTAGACACTAGTTTTGTTTCTCATGTAAACTCTATTTTAGAAATAATCTAAGCTATTATAAATCTCATACATTTGCTTAAAGCAGTAGTCTTCACTGTATTTGAGCCATTGTCTGCGGTCAAAGACACTCTCTTGTTTTCACAAAGTCCTCAGCCAAGCCACTAATGCTTCTTTCAAACCTTTCTCCAGTGTGATCGTCGGGAAAGTGAGCCGTTTCTGCCATCTGCTTATTTTATTTCAGAACTATCATTAGTAAAATGCTGCATGGATCTGTTGTTCAGGTTGACCACACATGTGTGATTGTTGTACACTCTTAAAAATAAAGGTGCTTCAAAAGGTTCTTCAAGCGATGCCATAGAAGAACCATTTTTGGTTCCACAAAGAACCATTCAGTCAAAGGTTCTTTAAAGAACCATCTCTTTCTTACCTTTTTAGAATCTGAAGAACCTTCCTTCGCCACAAAGAACCTTTTGTCAAACAAAAAGTTTCTTCCTATGTTAAAGGTTCTTTATGGAACCATTTAGACAAAAAGGTTCTTCTATGGCATCACGAAGCACCTTTATTATTAAGAGTGTAGTATTTCACGTGCTTTAGCTTTAATTCAACACATGCTTTGCATTTCTCATGCATTTCATGGATAGCGACTGATGGCTATTGGTGTTTTTTGTCGAGTGTTTGTTTCAGTCTTTGGAAGCTGACTTTACTGACTTTATCTGCTGGCACCGTGTTTTTGCATAAATGATTGCGTCGGAGTGACGCTTTCAAATGATCAATATTTGTTCGGTTAGGTTGGCTTTGAGGTGTGCTTTTGTTTGTTGTCATACACTGATCATATAGGTTTTTTTATGGCTGTGTCAAATTACCCAAATCATAACCAAAAATCATAGTGATCATATCCTCTTTTCTGTATCCCAAACTGCTGATGTACAATTGCTTTTGGCAACAATGTATTATCGTACCCTGCATTCATATTTTCTGTTCTAATGGTCGTGCATTTTGTACAGCTGAAACAGAAAGGTCATATCTTGTGTGGGGAAAGTTAGTACTGCCCTACATATACATTAAGTGCTTAACAATAGAATCCGGTGCAAATTGGTCGAAAATTGTCATCATTCACCTCAGTAAACTGGTTTGGTTTAGCTATAAGCACCAAAGTTCTTAGTACCCAGTGCTAAGTGGTAACGGATTACTTGTAATCTGGATTACGTAATCAGGTTCCAAATTATATTACATTTTAAAATGCTCGTAATCAGACTACAGTTACTTTTTTTATTGATTACATATTATACACATGGTCACATGACGTGAGGAACTGGAGAATATTTTATTTTTATAAGTGTTTATTGGGATGTTTGTAATTGTAATTTCACGTTTGTATGATTTCAATATTAACTTTTAATTAAACTCACAAACCCCAGTTTGGGAATTTTTGATGTAATAATGTTTAATGCACTTTGTGTTGTTAATAGCAATGAATGGAATTGTCTTTCTCTGTGTATTTTTACATCAATATCATACGAGATTATCCTATTTAAATCAATGTGATAAATAAATTAGGTCTAAAGTAATCTTAAAGTAATCAAAAAGTAGTGATTGTAATACCTGCATGTGTAATGTAATGGATTATGTTGCTAACTACAATTTTTGTCATGTAATCTGTAACAGACTACAATTTGTAAGTAATCTGCCCAGCACTGATCGTATACCATCATGCAAAGATCAAGATGTCTCACAAAGTCTCATTGGGTCAATGAGATAGATTAATAATGAAATGCTGAATGTTAACACACTTAAGTACAGCTCGCACTCAGCAACTCAGTGTGCATTTGCACCATAATTAAATGCACATCATTAAACTCTCACTCGATCTCACAGTCAATCTTGGTGCATCCCTAACGAGAAGCAGGAATTCTGGGAGAGTTTACTTCATGCAGATGAGACCAATTTTGACATGTTTGCTCACAGTTTCACCGGGTGAAAAAAAAAAGCTGATAGCAACTGCAAGGCATGATAATGACCCAAAACAAGCAAGTTAATCTGCAAAGGAATAGCTCAGAATAAAGAAATGGTTGACTGCTCGACGCAGTGTTCAGGAATAAGATCTGTAGTCTTCTGTGAAAGAGAGAATCTCTATGACTGAGGTCAGGAAGTCGGAAAAGTCCCTGAAAAATAGTCCTTGTTCTTCTCCTCAGACAGCCTCCGAAAGTCATTTTCCATCGGGAGAGCCCTTTTAGATTTTGAGGACCGTTCTAATTGCATTAGAGGCCCCACAGGCTTTTATTTGAATAAGATAAGGTGAAATGAATAGGAGAATATCATCACTGGGCGATACAGAGCTGGAGAATCGTGCACAGTTGGCTCTAATGTTGCATTCTGATGACAAGGTTAGGATTAGAGCTGAAGGGTTTTGATCCAATAGCAAGAGTGTAAATAGGATCAAATTGAATCTTGATGAATGGCACTGCTCTGCATTTTTGATGAAGCTGATTTCACTGCCTGTCTTAATCAGTGTAGGATAAAAATACTGTAGGTGCTGCTGATCTACTGTACCTGAAGCTTTTTTTTTTTCATTTACTGAAAATAATAATGAGCGGAGTGTAACATTCAAGCCGTCCACAACTCATATAGGCCCGTAAATGATTGTGTAATCAAGTATATTATATGGAATTAAAGAAGTTGTTTGGATAATAGGAGCAAAGACGCTGTTAGTGTTGCCAAATTTTGATCGGATTAGCAGCTGTTTGATTAAATTACTTCTAGAATGTGCAAATGAGACTTGAGGCCTGACCTTAACATATTCATTTTAATTATGTAACAGCAAACACTGTGTGAACACATTGTTCTGCATCTTGACTAAAGTAATTTTGTGTGCGTGTGTGTAAATATTGTAAACAATTAGAAGTTGAGAACCCCAAAATTGAGGCAGCCAGCTTTAGGAGTTTAACTTATGAGTAAAAAAAAAAACAGACCTAACAATTAAAGGTGGTCTGTGTTTTCATCAAACACGCGTTTAAGTTGTAATAAACTGGAATAAAAGCTTTTATGCACAAAGCTGCTGATTATGATAGTCATGGCTTAAAACAAAATCTGACCAACTACACCAAGCAGTTTAGTCAAATATTGAATGATTAAGAGCTTGTCTATCAATGTGCCTCATCAAAAATAGATTTGTATTTTTTCTGAAGAAAATATGAATAGTGTTTGTCCATGCAAACCTGCAGTGCTATTGGGTGGATGTGAAGGGAATAATGGTGAAATTGGGTTTATGGTACTGATCTATATCTATATGTCTCGGTGCTGCCATAGTGTAATCCCACAAATAATAGGAAATTATCTAATTTAAATGAATTAACATTACCCATAGCCTGCCTGTAGAACAGTATAGAACATAGTATAGAATAGAATGCCTTTGTTGTAATAAAAAATGATGAGGACATTGAAGATCTCAATGTTTATTACAGCATAGTAGTGACAAAGTACACGTCGTACCTTGAGTCGGAATGAACCCTGAACATCCTCAAACCTTTTATACACTTGTAGTTTACTACCATTAATGTGAATGAAGTTGCTCTTCTGTGGTAACAGCTGTGCTCTGTTTGTTACACCCCATTGTCTGAGATAGTTCTCTGTGTCCCATTCCTGTTCTAATGTTGGTCACCATTTGCTCAGGATGTGATCATCCCAAATGATCTAGAAACAACATAACTGTTGACTTTCTTCTTCTGTATAATAATTAAGCCATTTTGGAAATGAGCATGATCAAGCATCTACTGTGGAGTGGAATCTGGGTCGGGGAAGACTACAGTTTCTTACATTGCCATCGCACATTTGATGTAGAATGAGGGAATGGTGATAGTGGGACAGTGTTTTGTAGTGTTCAGTTCGCGTGGCTTTTTAGGCCCTGCGGTGTTTCCCAGATGGCAGCAAAGACAAAAGATGATGACTGGATGAGTTGCATTCTTCAGAATGCTGCTGGTTCTACGGAACTTCCTACATATTGTATCAACTGGATTTTGTCTTTGTGTATTGTTCGTTATCATAGATTTTCTGATGTAAACATATTAATTGCAAAGTGAGCTTTTACTAAACCAGCTGTCAAGGCTAGATCTGCCATTGTAACGTGACGCCGATCGAGTGGGCTTTTTTGTTTGTTTGAGCTCTGATGGACATGGAAATGTGAGCTTTAGATTTCTGCAGATACATTTGCACACATGCAGCGTATGCGTCCACCCACACACGTTGTATTTACCCAGCTGTCCGGACTGAAGTTGTTGAACTGTTCCTTTATCAGCTGGAGTGACTTGATCTTTTAGACGGAAACACAAGGTGCTTATTCACAGATTTTCATTCAGACTTATGAGCTGGACTCAAATGACCTTGAAGAAGGGTTTGACAGAATATGCATAACTGAAAGTGTCTTTGTAAATACAGAATTTAGAGAAACTTAACTTAACCAATAACTCAGCCTATTTGGGATTTTACTTATTCCTACTGACAGAATAGAGTGGTGCAGGTGTGACGTCAGAACACGTAAGACTAATTCACCGCTGGCTCCTTCAAGATTTTCCAATGGGGTTTTTGAATTGATGAGTAAAATAAAGCCTGTGGTAAACATAACTCGAAGATACTTTGACGTTTTGTTCTACGACGTAAACCGCACACACTCACACCCCAAATTGTCTTTGTCTTAGAAACATACATTTTCAAAAATAAACAGAACTGCTTCAAAATTTGTGTTTTCGGTATGGATTCAGTGCCGTTCACATTGTAGAACAAACCATCAAAGTATCTTAAAGTTATGCTTGCCATAGGTTTTATTTTACTCATCAATTCAAAAACCCCATTGTAAAAACCCATATGAAAATCGCAAACACTCTAAAAAATGCTGGGTTGTTTCAACCCAACCGTTGGGTTAAATTTTTACATTAAATTTTTAACCCAAAAGTTGGGTTAGTCCATATTTGACCCAAAGTTGGGTTGAAACAACCCAGCATATTTTAGAGTGAAGGAACCAGAGTGGAATTAGACTTGCGTGTTCTGAACTTCTGACGTCATACTACCTGCACAATATATTTCTCATGCTGTTGTTTGCAGACAGTATATCTAAAAATAGAAAATAGATATTATTGTTATTACAAGTGGACAGTAAAGTTTTGTTCTTCATGTATATGTGTGTGTGCAGAAAACATCAGTATTCCCTTCTTGTATTCTCGTATAGAAATGATAACAACTATTTTAATAATTGCTTAATTTGTAAAAAATTTCTTTGATTTATTGGATTTTAAAAGGGAATTTTTTTTACTGACTATTTCTGACAACTCTTGTTGGCTATAAAGATTTATTTGCGCGTTTACAGTAATTCATCTCACTAAATGCTTTCTCGTTGCACTGTTGTACTATGAGATTTGTACTGTGGTGAAGTAGCACATCATTACAAACAAAAGACAATGGGCCCTTTTTGCCGTCTTTCTGGTTTCACCAGCAAATACAATTCACCCTGCACACAGTCTCTCTCTCTCTCTCTCTCTCTCTCTCTCTCACTTCCTTTCTCTCTTACTGCTCTTTCTTTCTCTTGCACTCTTGAAGACAGAGTTATGCACAAGAGCACACATTCTCAATCCCACATGCAGTGCAACTGTCCAAATGCCTGAATGATCCCCTTATCTTTGTCTTTAAACAATACAGCAAATTAAACTTGATTTTAATGTTGTTGTTTATGTTTTCTGAAGGAACCCAGATAGCACAGGTACGTCTGCGAGATGTCTGTTAAAGATCGCTTCATCTGGAAAGCATCTGCTGTGTACAAACATCTGATAGATCTCTTTAAGATGTCAGTTTTACATTCCTTCTAAATCATAAACATCTTAAAGACATTTTCTAAACGTCTATTTGACGTCTGATAGGAAATGTCCTATAGACGTATTGCAGATGTTAAATGCAGACGTCAAATAGACGTCTCGGTGATGTACGTTTGCTGTCAGGGAATTGAGTAACTGTGCAAACCGTGTGGTTGTCAACATTGCTTCTGTATGCAGGTACAGTACATACAGTGAGCATGTTTACACGCACACCAATATGCTGAAAAATACCAAAGAAATGCCATTTTACTGGTTTACATGCAAACCAATAACCCAGGAACGCAAGAAAATCATGTTCACGAGACATTTTTAAAAGTTAAGTTATTTCCCATGAGCATCCATGTATTCCATGCAAGTATTCTATATGAAAAGCTTTTACAACCCCAGAGAAATGGTTTAACACATTGTCGGCTTATTAAACATAATCTGTTGAACAACATGGTGTTGCTAAGTGGTTGCGAGGTTATTCTGGGTGGCATCAGAGATGCTATTTAAAACATTTTCCCCCGCAAGTCTCTCAAACTCGCAGGTCGTGAGACAAGGAATTGATCACAAGTCTAATCCAATGACATTAAAGTCACCATGAAATCAAAATGGACAATTCTTTTTTTTAATGCAATATTGTAATGTTATGTATTAGATTTAACCAAGAACGCATTTATATATATAAATCTAGAGTTTGTATATATATATATACATAGATATATATATATAATATTTAAAAATCGGGTTTCATACAAATACACAAAAAAACTGGTTATGTAAATCATGGTAACCACAAAATTAACCATAGTTTTGTTATAGTAACCATAGTTTAACTGTGGTATCTGTTGTAAAATTATCACTGTCAAAAAGAAGTTTGTACTTGTAGTCATAACATTAGACAATGTCTTCTCTTCCTAATATGCCTGTTTATAACATCCATTTAGTGTCAAGTCAAACACACTAGCATCATGTAAATGTTAGAAACATGCTCATAACATGCGAAGACATGTTAGCAATTTGTTAAAACATGTTAGAAACATGCTGGTTCATGCTGTACGTGTTAAGCCATGCTCACATAGTGTTAAAATGTTTGCAACATTGTTAGCAATATGCTATAATATGGTAGCATTGAAGCGACTTAAATCATGCTAACAACGTGTTAGCAACATGTTAAACATGCTAGCAACTTGCCAAAACATGTTGACGACTCTTAGCAAAGTGCTAAAATATGTTAGTAACATTCTATTGTCTTTATCTGACCTTCTCCGAGTAAAATCTTCAAACTTAAAGCTTTTCAAAGTTACTTTAAACTTTCAGACTTGGCTTTGTCAAGCCAACATCAAAGTTCGTCATCAAACTACATTTATCAAGTTATAAACAAATTCTGATACATGAAACTGAAAAACTTGAGTAACAGGTTTTTTTGTTAGGTTCCTTTTTTTCAGGGTTTTTTTAATTACCTAAGCTGCTTTGAAGCAGTCTGTGCTGTATAAAGCACTGTATAGGTGAATGTGACTTGATTGGCGTGCCGAATTGCAGATCTGGTGCAAACATATCTATATCTAGGGTACATCCTCTTTTTCCTTGACACATCTTGGCCAGGATTTCTATATAGCCTAAAATATCCAGGTTTTGGCTTTGTTTTCCTGTTTTCATACGTGCTGAGGGTAATGATCGAAAAGTAGTTTAACCAATAACATGACAATAACATTGTACATAATCGATCAATCATGGCGCATGAGGAGGTGGGATCTACAGAGAACAGTCAAAGCGGTGCAAATACATGTACTGTAGAGTGCAGCACATATTTACTGTAAATATTCATCAAAACAGAGCTTCCAGCAGCGTGGCAGTGTTGGGATGTTTGCTAACAGTAAACTGCTGCTCAGGTATTTCAAACCTCTTTTTTCCCCCTAAACAAAGAACGAAAAGGAAGGACTTTGTTGTGAGTAAATCGGGGCCTTTAGGGCTCTGCAGTGCGATCGACTTGTGAAGTCCCTTCAGCCAGTCCTCAATTAACTCGCAGTGCGTCCTTCAGCACATCTCGACCAGTTCCTGTTAAGTGCTTCCTCTTATTGGCCTCTTCAGTGTGCTCTTCCCAGGGCAACATCAGGTCCTACATAGTCACATCACTAATAATAGGTGGATCCTGTTGCAAAACAAAAAAATCCACGTCCAGGCACTCACATAGTAAGCAAAGTAAAAAGCCTTTATTCTAAGACAGGGCTACATATTAAAAAGACACCAACGCATATCGTAAGGGTGTTAGACAATAGAGAAGTATAATAAGAAGTAGCTCAATAAATACACCTGTGACTATACATTTTAAGGATCTAGCTATCTATGTTTTTCTGTTTAGGATCACATTACTGTTTTAAAGACAGAGCCGTTTGGTCTGTTTCATCTCTTAAGCCTGGAATACGCTACATGATTTTTGCCCTGATTTCCCCCTCGATTTACAGTCTGAAGAAGTCGACGAAAGTTGCAAAAGTCAGAGCCAGTGTACAGTGTTGGGGGTAACGCATTACAAGTAATGCGAGTTACGTAATCAGATTACTTTTTTCAAGTAACTAGTAAAGTAACGCATTACTTTTTAATTTACAAGAGAATATCTGAGTTACTTTTTCAAACAAGTAACGCTAGTTACTTTTTTTTCCAATTTATTGATTGACAGCTCTACTGTCCCCATGTTGAGAGAAATCAGATGTTACTGTAGTTCTAAAATAAATATGAATATGCATTAATTCATCTCACTGAAATTAAAAAAAAATAACACTGATTCAGTATTCTTCAAAATGAATAAAAAAAATGCAACTCAAAATATTAAAACCTGCAATAATTAAATGTTAAACAGCACAAATATATTTTATGTATTTAATCCCATTCTATTAACCAATGTCTTTGCTTCTGAGCTTCGATGATCCAGTTCAAGCGTACTAATAAGCACAAATTACTCTAGACGAACATTTGTGTCTTTTTTTATTGCTGAAGTGTGTTGAAGTGTATTCTTCTGCATTCTACGGTACGGACGCAAATTTACTTTCCCTTCAGCCCGAGGCTTATCAATTTCACTTTTGGTGTGAAAAGGCTTTTATATATTTGCCAAAAATATAACTTTTTTATTTAAAAACAAACAAGCAAGCCCTGTCCAGATTTAAAAAATAACGCAACGCATTACTTTCCATAAAAAGTAACTAAGTAATGTAATTAGTTACTTTTTTATGGAGTGACACAATATTGTAATGCATTACTTTTAAAAGTAACTTTCCCCAACACTGCTCGTGTACAGATTTGAGTTGACAGATTCTATAGAAAACCGCGTAGTGTATGATGGTCACATCCAGTTGGAGGAGATCAAGCATGTTTGATATTTCAGCAGATTTTAGAACACTCCTAACAACAGTGTGCACGTTTCTGCATGAATTTGTTGTGATCGGAACAACTTGATAAAGTCTGGTAGTGTACGATCCTCAGTCGTGTAGTGTATAATGGCCAGTTTTTCCTCTGTGACTATTACAAAGTCAGTAAGTGTATTAAAAATTTTCTGATTTTAAAAAATCATCTAGTGTATTCCAGCCATTAGATAAAATGGAAATGTTATGCAGTGCGTGAAGTTATTTGAAAGCTTGTACTTTTAATGTATTCCTGTGTGGTGGGTAGAAGTATGGTCATAATCTGGCGGGGGTGTCAGATTTCGGCACCAAACTGGTCCATTACTCCAGATGATCCAGATGAAGACTTTAGAGGAATGGAAGCTCTCTCTGAACAGCTAAAGAGCATGTGAAGATCAAACGCTTCTCTTCTGGAGCGCCGCATCTGTGGTGTTTAGTTCACGCCAAAGTCATGCAAAACTTTATAATCAAGGATTAATCTATGTTATGTATGAATGCAAGTAGTGTTGGGCGATATGCTCCATAGTCATATTGTCCTATCGTCAGCCTGTGAGATCGCAGACACACGATCTTATCATTGTAATTTATTTAATTTGTTTTCTTACTTAGTTTCATAACCGTAGAGTGAACGAACTCTACGGCAACTACGGCTAAAAGCAACCTAATGTTACTGTAATCTATTAACTAAATATACAAAATAGGCCTATATTTAATATGACTGGATTTGTATTTAACATGATAATTTGGTTGGTAACACTTTATTTTAGGGTCTAGAGTTTAGTTATATCATATTATATTGGACTCCAGTGTGAATATAAAGTGGATGAAGATTAAAGCTAACAAAAAGAGAACAAAACAAGAACGAGAAAAATCATATGTGATCATTTTCACAGCATTAAAAGTAAATTATAAAAATGCACAGGTAAAATATAAAAAATAATAATGTAATGGGCTTACAATGTAAGTGACAAACAAAATAAATATCAAAATACAGTATCTGTCAATCTCTAAAATATGAGACTGTGTTTTGTCTGCGGTCTTCAAGTAGTCTATGATATTTTTATAAGATTTATGTTTATTTATTATTATCACAATGGATAGTATGCATAGCCTTTAGCATCACAAATGATATATTTCTGCCTCATGTGATCAGAATCCAATTTGGATTGCAAACAGGCAGAAACATTTGTGTTTTGAGCTGAGAAAATGATTTTAAGCTGCTAGCAAGGTATTTGAAAATGGGGAATGACCCTCGGTAGAATTGACCATTTCTACAGTTGTAAGTCGCTTTGGATAAAAGCGTCTGCTAAATGAATTGATGTAAATGTTCAGTCCAGAATGGTGAATTTTGGTCTCTGCATCATGATCTCACCCTCCTAATATAATCGCGAGTCGCTCACTTTCATTACACACTCTCTCCGTCACGCGAGTGTGTGTCTCACTTCTTCTGCTTTCATTTTATTCTTTCCTTTGAACTATAAAGTAATAAATACTGTTCAAGCGAGGACTGTGTCTCACACTGCTAGTCTGTTGCTAGGCAGAAACTATGCGGCAATCTCTGTCTCTCGGCCTTGAATTTCCTCACTGGCACTGATTCTGTTCTGCTTGCCTTCCCTTTCCTCATTCACATAGCTGTGTGTAAAAACACTCAGAAAGCGGCTGTTCAAGCATACAGTTCATATACTTGCATTATAATTTTGTCAGATCATCTCATGGGAAATCACATCAGCATTCTCAGACTCGGCCTTGATTAAGGTCACTGTAATAATCGGATTTATTCCGGAATAACCAGATAATAAACGAATGTCTTTCTCTCAAATACAGTTTGAAGCGGTAGCCTGTTTTGTAATGTAATGTTAATTTTCTAATGTAAAACAGCCATTACTACTTCCCTTTAATTTACCATGGCGGTAGTTTACACCGAAATATAATCGTGACTGTCGTTATGTGTACTGTAAATACTGTAAAACCATAATCAGGACTTTCCACTAATAGGGTACAAAACAAAGTTTGAAAAAAGAGTTTGTGTTTCCTTATTTCTTAATAAACACCAAGTGCACAGAGGAATTAAATACATTAATAAAGTCCTAGGTTGAAACAGGGTCCTTAAAAAGTCTAGTTTGAAGGTTATAAGCCTTAAAGGGCCAGTTCACCCCAAAATTCTGTCATCGTTTACTTAACCTCCATTTGTTCTGAACCTCTGTGAGTTTCTTTATTCTGTTGAACACAAAAGAAGATATCGTGAAGAGTGTTTGTAACCAAACAGCTGATGGTAGCCATTGACTTCCATGGTATTTTTTTTTCTCTACTATGGAAGTCAATGGCTACCGTCAACTGTTTGATTACTTGAGGGTGAGTGAATGATGACAGAATTTTCATTTTTGGGTGAATTGTCTCTTTTAATACCTTAAATGGTACAACACGTGTCTTAATTATTATTTTAAGTGGTATTACATTTGAGGACGGAAAAACAGGATTTGTATTATGGTCTAATGTGATGATTAAACTTAAAATAAGCAATAATTAAATTAATAGGAGCGCTGCATGTTCAAAGTCAAAACGTGCACATTTTGACAGCCTTGCGGTTTCAGACCAGTTTGCAGTTATTGAAGATGTATTTATGTTTTTTAATGAGATGGGAGTAGTAGGGCACACATTTCAAAATAAAAGTCTTTGTGTATTTCTGGCTTGTTTATAATCTAAAGTCCTACATTATACATAAAACTCTTTCTTTCTTGCTATTTTTCTTTCTTTTTGTGATTATCGCCACTGAAATGGAATCTGAAATGCATGATTTACTGTATAGTTTTGTTCTGGACATACAGTATGCATTTTATTTATCATAAGTTGGATACCCTGTGATGTGTGGTGTGGTGGTAGATATATAATCTATATATATATATAGATATATGTTGTATGTATGTATGTATGTATGATGTCTGTGTGTGTGGGTAAGAATGATGTCTATTGTAATGCTCGTAAAAAATTGTTTTACTGTACTAAGTATGGTATCTTATTAGACATTAACATGGTAAAATTGTTGTTTTTAAATCTTTAAATCAAAGATATTAAATCAGTGTTTTAAAATTAGATTTCTGTCTGAATGCAGTCCATAAATATTTGTTTCTCTTTGAGTCCGTACAAAATATTTATCAGTGATAATGAGCTGAAATATGCTTATGTAAGCAGTGGGTTTGCCAGGTTAGGTTTTTGTCCGAATGTTGTTAGACTTAGATTGACTTGCCTGATTAAATAATGGTGAAAAATTGTTTCAGTGGGACTAGTTTGTGGGTAAGGTTTGCAGCTGACATGGATCTGAGCGCGTGAGTAATACTGAAGCATGTGACGGGTGCGGCTCAGTCATCACACAATAGAGGAAACAGATCCTGTGGCAGTTTCAGTCAGTGTCTGTACAGCAGGGAAACCCAGGAAACCTTAGAAACCCTGATTAGAATACAGTATAACTCAATTCAACTAGCAGGTTGTATTTTGTTCCTTTAGAAAATTAAATACAAGTTCTTTCCGCCTGAGTTTTGTCTGTTTTATTTCTTTGTTTGTCCTGCTCTGGAAGTGTTTGTTCTGCATAATAGATTATGTAATAGTGTTTAGTTTTTTTTGTTCTGTGGTAGCACATTTTTACAGCTTAAAGTGCATTTTTCAGGGTTTGATAGAGTTTTGGTAGCCAGTGGTTTTCAGAGAGAAAGGGGGAATGGTGTAAAGCATGATTTTTTTAACTGCTTTATGAGCATTTATGTGAACACTTACTGGACTGAAGAAACCTTACTTGATTATACATAATTTTTAGAAATATCATGTTCAGACGAGTCTCAACTATGATCATCAGGCTTTTGAGGAATTTGTCCATCTCTTGTTTATCACTGCATCGCATTGCATTATATGTTTTGAAACTTAATAAAGCATAATAATAGAGTGACGACTGATACTTATATAATGTATATGCAAGTAGTCTGTTATAAAAGCTCATTAATTTACATTACAAGCTGTCAGATTTTCATCTTTTTGATCAAATAAATAACATCTGCACCAAATTTGGGCCTCTGAATAAAAGTGTTTTTGTGTTTGTTTTTCCTCCTCAAATGTGAGCACCGTATTCTCAATATATAGGCCACAAACTCCTAATGTATCAAATATGATAGAAAACATAAAACACGTGCAGATTTTCCCAATATTTTGTCTAAAGGTTCAGCTGTTCCATGAACAAAAACTCTCAGAAAAAAAGGTATGAAAGTGGTCAGTATCCTTTAAAAATGTACACTTTTGTACCTTATTTACCCCCAAAGGTGCACATTAAAAAGAGACATACAGTATTAGTTCCTAAAGTAAAAAGGTGCTGCCCCAGTGACCGCTTTTGTACCTTTATTTCTGAGAGTGCACCTACAACACCCTAGCATCATGATAGCAAATTCTATATGGACAAATCTCACATTTTTCTGTGAAAATGAAAATAACCGGAACCGCTTTGCTGAAATCACATGCCCAGCCAAATGCTCACCTTATCGTGGAAACCCCTCATTATCAAGCACTTCCCGTTGAGTTCATAATAGATGCCAAATGCACCTGGGAAATTTCCCCTTTTGTGTGATGCTGCATCCGTAAGGACAGTATAAAATCTCAAACCTCATAATCACTGTTGTTCGTTTAAAACAGGGGTTTTCGAGCCGTTCTGTTCTCAGCACTGCAGAGTTTGGATGTTTCCCTTATTGGACACATACAGCTCAGGTCATGGTGTACACTTCTGGTCAGCTGATGTTAAATAAGGGAGATGTCCAAAATGAGCAGTGCTGGGGAGACTCCAGGAACGGATTGAGAAATCCTGGTTTAGAAAAACTAATTCATGTGCGCCACCAAATGGCACATTTAATAATTCTGTTCTTTCATATGGTGACAGAAAAGATTGAAATATGTAATATATTAATAATAAGGCATCTTTCTGTCCTAACAGTGGAACCTAGTGGGCGACTCTGCCTGGATGGTTCATATTGCCAAATTCTCCCTGTTGGTGGGCTCCATCTTTGGATACTTGGTGTTGGGAGTTTTGGCAGATAGGTGAGTGTCTAAAAATGCCTTACTTTCCCACATTTCTGAATCAGAATCATGTCACTCATTTTATACTTATACAAAGAACTAGAATTTAAATATTTAGCATCATATGAATGGTTGTAAAGGAAAGGTTGTGCGGAAAGCCCTTATATGGAAATGTTTTGGGTGTGTTTTCTGCAAATGATTAACCTCGGTCACAGAATTGTTTAGTGAGAAGTTCTCTTAAGCGTATGAATACAAATAAACCATTACTGAACGAGTCCTATTGTTTGTGCCGAGCACAATGTGTTTTGTGTCGTGAGTTATTTGCTGCCAAGAGCATGAAATCATCAATTCAGTTTTCCTATTCAGCATATGTCATGTTTATAATGTTATTGAGCCTATGCAGTTCATGATAATGTTAATGCATTTCAGTTGTAGCATTTTTTTTTGAAGGGATCGTTCTGAACTCGTTTGCAATTTTCTCTTTTAGGGATCTGAAAAAGAAGCTTTACAGCTTTACAAAAACTTTTTTGGGGGGGTGACCTATCACTTTAAGGACTTTTGTACACTAAGCAAAGCTACTGTGTTGACTCACTTGATGTCATCATTTAATATGACACATATAATATAAATTAAAAACCACTGGTATAAACCATTTTGTAAATCGGCCTTGTTTTGTCTTTTCTAACACTCAGGTTTGGAAGGCACCCGGTCCTGATCCTGTCCGTCATCTTTATGTTAGTTTTCGGCATTATGGTGGCCTTCTCCATCAACGTCCCAATGTTCAGCACCCTGCGCTTCTTTGAGGGCTTTTGCTTGGCTGGAATCACACTCTCGCTCTATGCACTGAGTAAGTATAATGTCTGAGTTTAAACAGCTTTGGTCCAGAAGACAACACATCTTTACATTTACTGAGGCATTATCCTTCATTCTTTGTGCAATAGTCCACTATTAGAACTGTGACATTTGTTTCAAGGGAATACATTTACTTACAATTGCAAAACAAATCAAAAATATATACACATCCACATTAAATATACACACATTACACAATGCACAATATGTACGATAACAGACAGAATGCTAAATTTGTAGTAACAGTTAGCATTAATAACCTGTCTTTGCATATCGGCATTACAGTTCACCGCTTGATGCAATTAGCTCGAGTCTCTTTATCTTTTTACTGTGGTCACAAGTGTTACAAATACCCTGAACGGTCCTCTTCATAATGTGAGTCTTGTTTTGGGAAGCACTGAAAAGGATCAGGGTGTGTATGTGTACAACACATTGGGTTTGTGGATGGAGAAAGAGAAGTGCTGTAATGCAGCATTTCATCCAGATCTTGCTGAACACACTCAGTGGTGTTTCTCCGAATGATCTTCATCAGAAAGTCATTGCTGCTGTAGAGGAAAGGCTGAGGATGGTGGGTTTTTTGGGGGGGGTGTTCTGGAATGTGTTGGATTCGGAGATCTTTGAATGACAATAACGACTCGCTGATTTACTCGACTCACTCCAGTCCAAATGTGCTATAACTGATAAAAGTTTTTTAATTTATCTTTGCTTTTAATATCTAATAATGTTAAAGGGCTCAAAGTACAGTAGATACACTGTATGCTAGACTCTTATTTGGTGGTGGTGTATAATGACTGTCAATTAGGGTTGCACGATAAATCGAAATGGAATCGAGATCGCGATTCGACAGAAGCTGCGATTGTCATGCGTATCTTTCAGTGAAGCACGGTTCTGTGATCAGCAGTAAATCTCCATCCAAAGGCCAGAGGGCGCTCTCGCGCTCAAACTTCAAATACACCTCGCAGAAGAAACCCAGGAAATCCCTATAGTGGTTGTTGAATAAACAGAAGATTTAACTGCTTTCATTGATTCAACGTGACTAATAAACACACGACTACGGCAATATACGGTTTGTCCGAGTTCTTATACTTTATTGATTAAAATAAAGTATATTTATAATGCAATGCCTTTATCACTGCTTAAATACTATGAAATATGTTGCGTGCCTTATTCTGTGTAAGAAGCCACATCATCTCACAGAAGGGTTTATTTCAAACACTCGACTGACGTTATGAAGTGAGTTTGGAGTAAAAATATGTTATTAAATGTGGTATTTTAACATGCTTTCAGATGGAGCAGACATTTATTACAGAGCCGTGTTCACGAGAAGCTATGCAAACAGCGTCATCTATCGCCAACAATTTCTTCGATTTCAGAATCGCGCAAAAAAAATGATCTGCAATTTTTTTTGCGTAACTTGTCAGTGAACTACGGCTCTGTGTAGTAAACGCTGCTCCATCTGAAAGCACGTGATGATGATTTCCTGCTGATTACAGAACCGGCTTTTTTAACAAAATGCGCACGACAATCGCATTCGATTAATCGTGCAGCCCTACTGTCAATTATACAATCTATCAATCTATCTATGTATCAATTCCAAAATCTACCAGCAGCCTTGTCAATAGGTAATAAATAGTTCCTGGTTTCAGTGTTTTTTGTGAATTGAGTAAATATATATTATGTTTGTTTGATTTCAGTAATTGTGTGTACACTTGTGCCTCATTTGCTATCATTCAGTTAATTTGAATACAGTATACCAGTATTATATTGATACTGGCCACACTTCTCACTAGATTTTGTTATCAGCCATTAAAAAACTGGTCAAACACGACTTGTGTGCTAGCTCTGGGTCAAAAAGGGACAAACCCAGTGCTTTGCCCCCCCCCCAAAAAATGACTGTACAGTAACCAAAAATGGATTGGAAATTAAAATTACCTACAGAATGACTACAGTAAAAACATAATCAACAGTAATCATTAAAAAGTACATTTATTGATAAGCAAGAACAACTAGAAATGGACACAAATATGGACAAAAGTTAGTACCCGCCCACTTTTTCAGCGACGTTGGTTCCAGAAGTATTTTTTTCTATTAATTTTTCTATAAGTCTTTTGTTCATGAACCACTATTCATAAAATTATGTACCGTTGTTGATTGTATCTATAAAAATAATATATCTTACGCTTTTTGCAAAATATGCATATTTATACAAATATTTAATTTTTATAGCATAGGGAGGTTATAAATTGTCATTTGCATAGTGGGCGGAGCTAAAAAGCTATTTTGGCACACTTTGTTTGCTGTGACTCTGGTGGGATTTTCTTAACAGCATTATGGGTAATGTAGTTTTTCACTACTAATTCTGCTATTTAACATGATTATTTGAAAAATAAATTGAATTAATGCAAATAGAGCACTAAAGCAAAGCATATATACCATCACTTAAAAACCTAACAAGAGCTAACAACAGGTCTGCCTTTAAAGGTTTATCAGTTTTGTTAAAAATCAAATTCCCTATGGAGAAAATAAATGTTTTTACTTCCGGGAACCTGACTTTTACACTCTGTATTGAATAGTAGTTGAATATATTGCAGTCAGTTTCTCTCTTCTTTCCGCTTTAATCTGTTTTCGTCTATTTTCCACACATATTCCTTTCATGAGTGCTGTGAACATGGAAGGCAAAGTGATATCGGCGCGTACTTTGCTTTTGAACCTGCGTGAAGTTCATGCCTGCATTCCCAACCCAACACTGTTGTATTACTGATTATGAATGATCATCAACCCAAATTAGGTCAAATCAACCCAGCTTCCTTACCCAACAGTCTCAACCCACTGACTGGGTTGAGAAAATCACCCAGCCTTATAGACAACATGTGTATGATTTGTGTCTCTCACATAAAGGTCTTGCCCTTAGAATGTCACAGAAGTTAATTGTGGTCTCTCAGCTCTATCGTACTGTCTTCTCAGTTTGTTAGAGTGGTTCAGATGGATTACCCACAGACTAACAGTGACCTTCTACATGCTTAACAGTGAAGACATTTTCTGATGAGTGATAATCCTCTTTAGAAGATCGCTGCCATTGCAATGGCCCCAAAATGAAAATTGTCTTCATTTACGCACACTCACGTTGTTCCAAACCTGTATGAGTTTCTTTCTTCTGTTGAACACAAAAGAAGATATTTTGAAGAACGTTGGTAACCATAGAATGGAAAAAAATACTATGGAAGTCAATGGCTACCGTCAACTGTTTGGTGACCAACATTCTTCAAAATGATTTTTTTAGATATTTCAATATACTTGGGTGTGTAAAAGATGACAGGATTTTCATTTTAGGGTCAACTGTCCGTTTACGGCAGAACAAATACTTACTTTTTCAAGTTTAGTCAACTTCTAGTTAACTTGATGTATTAAGTGAGTTTTTTTTAATAAACTTAAATAATTTCATGACGGTCTCAGTTGTCAAAAATCTTCTTTGTAATTGCGAGTGTATATTTTTTTATTTCTAAGGCTGAAACATTTTTGTGCGACGGTAATTTGCCAGTATGGTGTAAAAGCTCAACAAGCTCTGACACAAACTGAAATACAATGATCGTTTGCATGTATTCCCTATTTTTCTTGCTACTTTTAAATATCTTTTAAAGACTTTTTTTAAATACCCTAGTGTCATTGAAAACTCACTTTTTTTCTTCTGTGGAAAAATTATGCATACAAGAAAAAAAAAAATAAATACAACAAATAGGAGCGGGTGCTGTCAAACTCCTAAAAGCACCATTAAGTATCATAGCAGTAGTTCATATGACTCGAACCTTAAATTTGAAGTCTTCTGCAGTCATATATGATAACTTGGTGATGAGCAGACCATCATTTGTTATTCACTGATAATCAGCTTCCTCCAGTGCTCCTATATTGTTATTCAAACTTTGTGGGTGAAGAGACGAATCACCATTGGTTCTTTGGCTGTTGCTATGCAAATTTCTCACAGGGCTAAAGCCCTGACAACCCCACCCTGAGCCTGATGCCACTGGCTTGAGACGAGGTTTAATTCTGTAGATGCAGATGGAAAGCAATTGCGGAGATTAAACGGCAAAAAGAAAAAAAAAACTTGTTCTCTTAACAACACTTTAAAGTTTAAAAGTGAACTGGTTAATGTGCAAAGTCAAATGTTAGTGAGCCCTTTGTAGGTTCTTCCTAAACAGTGTGAACACTGGCTCTGTGCTACTTTCAGAGCAACTCTGAGCGGTCCAGCCGAGGAGGTCTATATTGGCTGGATAAAGCTATCCTCTAGCATTTCCATTCATCGCAGTGACAGTATTTGATGTGCATGCTGCCATATTTGCGCATGGTAAATTTTGAAGCCAATAACCTGAGCTGTAAATGCCATGTGACCAATTACTAGAGCTGCAGGAAAATTACATCATGACAACACAAGAATGCACTTTTCACGAATGACTGTCCTGACATGATGTAAAATTAATGCATATAGTAAACCGTATAAATGAATACACCCTCTCTGAACATATTTTTATTTCTTAATGATCACTATTTGAATTCATGGGAATATTAAAAAATTTAATTTATTAAACTTATACTTAATAAAAACAATCAAATGTCATCCCCTGCAAAATTAGCAAGTAAATTAAAGGGATAGTTCACCCAAAAATGAATATTCTGTCATTAATTACTCACCCTCATGTCGTTCCAAACCTGTAAGACCTTTGTTCATCTTTGAACACAAATTAAGATATTTTTGATGAAATCCGAGAGCTTTCTGCATAGACAGCAACAGAACTACTATGTTCAAGGTCCAGAAACGTAGTAAGGGCGTCGCTAAAACAGTACATGTGACATCAGTGGTTCAACTGTAATGTTATGAAGCTACGAGAATGCTTTTTGTGCGCAAAGAAAACAAAAATAATAACATGCAGACAAGAATTCTAACAGACTAGAGAAACAAGACTAGGCTAGATCGACTGGAACAGGCTGGAGCTGGACCAACGTAGGGAATGATTCTCCAAATAACTGAGAACGAGATGAGAATATGAAAGAGAGAAATGATTGCTGGAGAACAAGGACTGTTGGGAATAATTAAGGTCGACGTGGCCTTGAATCAACTCAACACAGGAGTAAGAAACAAAACACACAGGCAAGTGAGGAAAAAAAGGATAAGGCACACGGAAAGACACACAGGGTGGCAAACTAGCCTGGAAAACAACATTCTGTAGTGGCTACTTGTTATTAAAAGGGGTCATCGGATGCCCATTTTCCACAAGTTGATATGATTCTTTATGGTCTTAATGAAAAGTCTGTAACATAGTTTGGTTAAAATTTCTCAATGGTAGTGTAAAAAACACCTTTTTTACCCTGTCAAAAACAGCTCTTTTCAGAGCAAGCCGTTTTTGTAGCATTTTCCTTTAAATGTTAATGAGCTCTGCTGACTCCGCCCCTCTCTTCCGAGCCGCTCTCAGAGAGACTGTTTACTTTAGCCGCATTCATCGTGAAGCTTGCTAATTAGCACATTATTAGGAAAGTTCATTACAAAACATTATACTCACTTCTTCTGTAGGTGAAGCTGGATCACGAATGATTCGCACGAACATAGACGCATTTATGTAGATCGGGGGCGCATTCCCTTCAGAAACAAAGATAATCCACTGCGAGTTCAGCGGCTCAGATGTCGGGAGTAAATGACGACTGCTGTTCATTATTACATCCAACAACAGAAGACCTCAATCGCTTAGAGTCATTCTTGTGTACATCTGCTCCGGCGGTGAAACAATGGCGGACTGATGACAGCTCACTCAGGGCGGAGCTAAGGTTAGACGGCGGTCCAGTCTGTGCTGAAACACTACTGTCAATCAAACAATCATGGGAGGGGCCTGTCTGTGTGACGTCACACAGACAGGCATCTGAGATCGGCTCGATTTGAGAAAGGGGAAAACATTTAACCAGATAAAAAAAAAACACTGGGTATAAATCCAGTACTGTACACTTCCATAGGATTTTGAGCTTTCCCTGGAAATTATTTGCCTTTTTTTGTAATTCAGTTCCTTGCAGTTGGTGTTGTGCATAAATTGTGTTCTTAGAGAATACGCATCTTTAATTAAGAATAAGTTTAGTATATCCCTTTCAAATGACATCATTGTGCTCACAGCTGATTGGTTCAGTATTTGTGTGTGATCTGTGATCGAGAACAGAACCTGTATTAGAGCAAGTCAGCCATGCAGCGTCTGTTGTTACAGCAATGAATACTGATAAAGTTTGTCATGCCAACAGTCCAGATTTGTCTCAAAATAAACTCAAACTTGCCTGGCTAGCTGCTTAAACCTGCTTTTTGAGTCCTTTTTGAAAACAAACATCTCTAATGATGGTAAATGGTCAAATCTAAAAATGAAACATTTACATTTCCAATCCAGTGCAATCATTTATGTTTTCTAATTGCATTTTGTTTGCTATTTTTGTAAAGAGATAGTTCAGCCAAAAATTAAAAATTGATGTCAATTTACTCACCCTCAGGCCAAATAAGATGTAGGTGACTTTTTTTCCTTCTTCAGTAGAACAGTAAAGATTTTAATTTTTTTTGCTGACACCATGGTCCTTTTGTGACTCATAAAATGCAAGTCAATGGCTACCGTCACTTTGAGAATAAAAAAAGCATACAATGCAATGCAAAATTAATATAAATTTCTCCTGATGATATATTGAGGTTCTTATGAAGCGAAACGATCAGTCTGTGCAAGAAACTGAACATTATTTACAGCATTATTACCTGTAATCCAGAGCCTCAGGTAAACGGGGAAAATCCAATTATCTTCCACAAACTGGTTCTTTCAATGAATTGGTTCAAATAAGTGAATCACCAGTTTATGTAATCACACAATGATGATGTAACGTATGCACAATTATATTATTAAAGCACCCAATAATGATGACAAACATAGATGTTTTACCTGTCTAAAGCATATAAAGTGAATAAACTAGTCTTCATTTACACAAACCATGAGAAACCATAAAAACATTAATTTGGCCCCTTCATTCAAGTGTTCAGTTCACACATGCGCCGATCAGCGGCTCATCGGTCTGAGTTGAACCGTTTCCTCAGTGCAGTGACTGTTGGAGGAACTGGAGCGCTGAATCAGTTCATTCATCATAAGATCAGATATGCCACTATTTTGCCTCATTTCGAGTCGCAGTGACTGTCAGGTGTCTGAAACTGAGCTTTGATTGATTGAGTAACTTGTAGATCTGTGCTGCTCGAACCGTTTCAGATGGTTCAGTCCAGTCTGTTTCTACTAGTTCACCAAAAAGAATCAGTTCAAAAGAATGATTCGTTTGCGAACCGGACATCATTTGGGGCCGTAATGTAATTTATTCTTACTGTTTCTGTTTCGTTCATTCTTGCTTTGAAATCTTTAGCTCTTTAGTAATCAGAGAAGATGTGCCGTCAGTGTTTTGTACGCAGACTGGAGTAAAGTTCAGTGGTTGTGCTGAGATTGTGTTCTTTAGAGCTTCTTCAGAGCAACAGTCTTTCCTTTTATCTGTGACCTTTGACCCAGACCACCACATCTAACACCACCTGCACTTCACTGTGGTTTTTCTCCTGTTACAAAACACTGTTCAAATGCTATAAATCTACTTACAGATGCCAACAGCTTCACTTATCAGTTCACGCATTCCCTGGGAATCAGACTCATGGCCACAGCATTACTAGTGTTATTCTTTACTGTTTGACTTTGATGAAAAATTTTTAAAAAAATACAGTAACCCTCATGTCATTCCATGACACACAAATGGAGCAGTCCTGGCATGGAATGCATTTGATATGTGACCTAATGTCAGGAGCCTGAGGACTCAGTGACAGGGAAGAGCATAATGTCAGCCTCAGGCTCAAACAGACAAACAAGCCTACAACCCTGATCCCTCACGGCACCCTCTTCTGGTGGACAATCATTAGGATTTTCAGCCACAGACTCCATCAAGTTAATAGTAACCTTTATAAAGCATGAGGTGGATTAGGTTATGTAGTCATTTCGCTTATTAAAACAATAGAAATCAATTGTATGTCCTCATTTAGCTAGTTAAGTGTGAGTGGTGTGTGTGTGTGTGTGCGTGTGTGGTGTGTGTGTGTGTGGGTGTGTGTGGAGCTGCTGAGCTGTGGGAACGTGGGGGATTTGGATCAGATGGGTTAAGAAGCTCTAGGTTCTCACTCTTTCTCTGGCTTTGTTCCAAAACCTAGTAAGCTGCCTTCATAGGCAGCATTATAAGTGATAATGGGCGTAGAGATTTTCCAAAAGCAAGAGAAAAGCGGTTCATTTAGTTTCAGTTTCAGTTGAGATGCTGACTTGCAGTATTTGTCAAAGTTTGCAAACATTATGATTTTAGTGAAGCCTAGCTGACGTTAGGCTCACCAACGCTGCATTTATTTGATCAATAATACAGTAAAACAGTAATATTGTGAAATATCATTACAATTTGAAATAACCGTGTTCTAAAATGTTTTAATATTTAAAAATGATTTTGCACACAGTACTCACTCTGTCAGTTTATAAAACTCTGCCCACTGATTCATTGATTCCATATCTAATATGCACTGGATACTGATTTTTATTTCTGATATTTTATTGAGCTTTATCGGTTACACATTTAATAATTCAGCAGACAGTTTTATTCAAAAGAACTTGACAGTGAGAAGTATTACTTTCCCCACGTCAGTGAAAAACACTCATGGCATACACATTTACTCATTTCCAAGAGTGGTGTTTCACCGGTCAGCTTCCTTCACTCTCAGTAAAACACCATTTGTGGTCACACTTTAACATGTTTATAGATAGACATTAAACTAGTCACTGCCATAGATGCACAAACCTGCCATTTATTCTGTCACACAAATATGCAATGTGGCATTAATTGTGTTTTACAAGCGATTATTAATTTATTTAATAGTTTTTCTTTTTTGTGTGCATCCTTTGTAGATTACATTAAGCCATCCGCTTAACAGAGTCGGACCTTCCATAAACCTTTATTTTATTTTCATGAGATGTTATTGAAGTCCCTCACTGAGAATAAAAAGGATGACTATTACAGTTTTTGTGCAGTCAGTAACACACTGAAAGTGGTACTTGAGGCTCACTCAGTGAAACCATTAACTCATCTACCAAATCCTCTCACCGAGTCTGCAAAACCACAAGCACATTATCTGATTAACACTCGGCCTGCAAAAGCAAAACCAACTATTTGCAAAACACTAAGCACAGTTCTCTTTATTACACAAACTATTCAAAAAGAACAGCTCTTGTATTTTGCTAAAACACAATCTGTTCACTTAGAAATCAGAGCTTGAGCTCTATAAATAGGCTTCAGGATGCACCTGAATTTATTTTTATTTGTAGTAAAAAGGCTATTTGTTTACAGTGTCTTATACTGTCTATATTTTCATCTACATGACCCTAAAGGGTTCCGTATATTAATATCCTTCAGTTTTCTCTAGTGTGTAACCCAGGAAAGCAGTTTGATTAGTTACGTTAAACTAAAACCAACCAACCAAACAAATAAATGTTCATTGAAATATATATATTTAACTATATAACTTTATTCTTTCAGGTAGTTGCCAAGGCAACACTTCTCATTTTAATTTTGTTTAACTTGATGTGGTAAAATAACTAAAACTAAAATTAATAAAAAAGGCATGAGAAAACTACTAAAAGTGGCAAAAACATACAAATAACAAAAATAATTCAATTCGTATTTCAGATATTTTAAGCAAGTTAATCTAAAATGGTTTTTGTGTGACATTCAGTGCAACAGTTTTTCACGTTTCTATGATTCAAGTTCATATTTCTAAAATAATGAATAGTTATACTGTTGTGATATCACATAACATTTAGCTTTTGCTTTTCAAACTTTAAAGAAAAAAACATTTTGTGAAATGTTTGGTTTGAAAAAAAAAAAAGTGGCTGTGCTTTAACTTTTCTTTTAACTTTCTTTAAAAAATATAACACCTGGTTTGATATTTTGTATCGAATGCAGTTACATTCTGACATTAAGCGTGACCCAAGAGTCTGTTTATGTTTAATGTTCAAGTGTGAATGTTTACATTTATATTCCTGCTGGGGCTTTAAATCTTGAATTAAAATTTGAAAAAGTTCTATTTCCTAAGTGAAGTGACCACGTTTACAAAACAGCTTTTGGATGGACAGCCCCTGCTCTTCATCATCTAGCTGAGAAACAGAGCCTGTGTGATTTCAGCCTGAGCTCCGTCTTTCGACACAGAGCAGGATTCAGAAGTGCTGCTCATTGAAATTCTAGGCTTTTGTGAAGGATCGTGCAGTCACTGTGTTCCCGCCGGGAGTCCTGTCACCTCGAAAAGCTCTCTCCCAAACCGTTCACACATGTCAGACCCTGCTGTAGTTTCTGTGGTTTTGCCATCGTTTGATATTGCAGTACTGGTCTGTCATTGAAGACCACCTGTGCTGTCTGCCGTGCGCTTCTGCATTGTGAATACTAATGAATCATTCAATTAAAGGGATAGTTCACCCAAAAATTTTACTCCTGTCATCGTTTACTCGCCCTCAAGTTGTTTCAAACCTGTATGAGTTTATTTCTTCTGTTGAACACAATAGAAGATGTTATGAAAAAGAAAAAAAGTTGATGGTCCCCATTGATTCCATACTATGGAAGTCAATGGGGACCATCAACTGTTTGATTACCCATATTCTTCAAGATATCATCTTTTGTGTTCAGCAGAAAAAAGAAACTCATACAGGTTTGGAATAACGTGAGGGTGAGTAAATGATGACAGGATTTTTCATTTTTGGGTGAACTGTCCCTTTGACTGCAGACAGATGACATGCATTGATTGCATAGTCATTTTAAAGTCCCATAAGTGAAGAAAAATCTCTGATACAGTGTCTGTATGACATTATACGAGCAGTTTTGGGCCTTTTACAGAAAAATCAATGGCTTTATGTTTCCATCCATGTACTATTTGCTTTATTTGGACATGTTTTATATGCTTTTCTAAAATTCCTCACAAGTTAAATGTGCAACTTTGAAAGGAAACGCAGCTAATATGACTCAAACTTTCTTTAAAAGCTTAAATAGTGTCATGTTATGGTGAAATATGGCATTTGCAATGTGCCTTAAAGGCAGAGTTGACCCAAAAAGGACAATTCTGTTGTAATTGACTTGTTGCATACCTTTCTTTGTTCTTCTAAACACAAAAGAAGATATTTTGAACAATATCAGTAACCAACAGTTACTGGCTGCCATTGACTTCCAATGTGTTTTATTTCCCCCAATACAATGAAAGTCAATGGCTACCATCAACTGTTCAACAGAAGAAAGAAGCTCATACATGTTTAGAACAAGTAAATGATGACAGTTTTCAATTTTTTGGGTGAACTATCCCTTTAAGTCATTAAACTCACACACACACAGAGTTTAATACAGTAAGTTGCTGCTTTGCTTTGCAACCGCAAACAGCCTGCAATTTTAAGTAATGAAGTATACTATTTGGAGAAGAATAATGGTGATAATTGCTAACAATAATAACATTTGATAAATGCAAATATTTACTGAACTTTCTGAACAGTCGTCTTTTATCATATCACTATTGCATTTTTACATTTTACAAAAGCTCAAAAGCAAATTCCCAACACCCGTTCTCTTTAGAAATGTTGCAGTTATTAAGACCTCTCTATTAACTGACTCTAATGTCGGATGTGTGTTCTTGTCTGCAGGGATAGAGCTGTGTCTGCCGGGATGGCGTTTCTCCATGACCATGGTGGCAAACTTCATGGTGTTGGCGGGGCAGCTGCTCATGCCGGGACTGGCAGTCCTCTGTCGCGACTGGCAGATTCTGCAAGTAGTCGTAATCTGCCCTCTCTTACTCATGCTGTCCTATATCTGGTAAGCAACCGTGCCATGGCTGTTCAAAAATAAGATTGTGTTTGACTGTTCTTAAAACCAAAATTTGACCTGTTTACAGTCACGGTGAATTTACAGTAACAGACTTCAGCTGCTGAAAAAGGCATTGCACTACTGTTTCCACTCTTCTTTATTAAGCGGCATTATCATTTTCAGCTGTGCGGATAATGCAGAAAGTTGCTTACGAACCAAATAAGCACATACCAAATATGTTTTTATAGTAGTTTGGCGTAACGACTGCTAAAAATGGGCTTTGCATTTTAGATAAACGTAAAATGTAAAATGTCCAAAAAGAGAATACTTCAAATAATCATACATTTACTGTTTTTTTCACACAAAAGCAAACGTTTTCAGGTACTGATGCCATTGTAAAAATGCACTGTTTACCATCAAGCATGATTAATATATTCTATGAGAAAAATAGTAGGTTACCGTAACAATGCAAGTAATTCAACTGGTGACCCACTTTGTGTAAAATAAAAGCGCTTTATAAAACCTCTATTCTCTTCTCATGTCAGTATACAAATGAACTTTTATATAACTAACAAGTGGTAGATGGAATCAGATGAATGCTGTGACGATATGCTATATGAAATAGTATAAGATAGTATAAGAAGAAGGTTTTTTAGTTCTTTCACATCTATTAATGATCAAGTTGTTTTTACTTGGTGGCATTTATGTATTTTATGTCTTGCATTTTTTTATATAGTTGTTTGCAACTTGTTGTTTCACTTTGTTTTTGCCGTGAAGATAGCCTTGCTGTTGACATGGCCTTTAAAAAATCAGTGAGTGAACAATGAATTTAAATGTACAGTATGCAACATTTGTATATAACAATTTCCTTATGTTTAGAACATTTTCATTTACATAGCAAAATGAATTGGGATATTGTGATAGTAGAAGGATTTTGTCACCATATGAGACTTGAAAAAACTACTGCTAGTAGTAGGGATGATACATTTCTCACCACATCAATGAATGTTTACTTTGTTATTTGTGATCAATTTTGTAACGGTTGCTTTGTTTCAGTGTTTTTAGTTCTTTATTCAGCAGCTAACGTGCAATGATAATGCTCTGTTTTAAGTGTTTAGCCCAAAATAGATGTGGCAAAGTATATCTGTTTTCATTCATCAGGATTTTTCCGGAGTCTCTGCGCTGGCTGCTTGCGACGCAGCAGTACAGTCGCTCCAAATGGATCATGGAGCGCATCGCAAAAAAGAACAACATCAATCTAGAGGAGGACGCAGAGGAGCTCATGACAGGTACACAACCAAAGAGAAAACAAACGCTGGACTTTTATAAGGTTTATAATGTGAAAAGTTTAGAACTAGTGATCCCAACAGCTTATAGCTTTAATATAATAACCATCTGTTTAAGATGAGATCTAAATTGGAAAAATGCATGCTGCAAAACATCAGAACAAAATCTGAAAATTGCTAAAAACAAATTGCGATCCAGAGAAAACAATCGCAACCATCCTCCCATAAAAATCAATCACTCAATGTAGGATTCTTTCTAGGTTTAGATACTGCAATGCAAACTAGTTTTTGACGTCTTCAAAATACAAACCTATACCACTTCAGATTCTATGGCCAACAAAGTGCGGCGTCATTCAGCTCATATTTAATTTACTAAATAATTTTGCGATGACTCAGTTCACATGTAGGCCTGTTCCCTATTTTTCATAATGCATTTAAATGTCTAATTAATTCACCATTATTTATATTCTTCCTCATGTTGTTCAACACTGGTATGGCTTTCTTCTGTGGAAGACAAAACCGGTTTTGCTAACCAGACGTCTATCCCGTATCCTCCATTTACTAGACCTGAGTCACCGTCAGACGGAGGCGTGCATAATCTAAAGCCAACAGTTAGTTGTGTTCGTGGCTCTGGCTGCTGGCTGCTGGCAGTGTAAACATTTCAGGAGCAAAGTGCCCTACAAAGGCGAAACCTTGTAGCTACACCTCGTTTTTGTCATCTAGCACGTGAAAGCTGCAACCATTGAATGCATTAATTGTCCCAACGTTTAGCACTTTAAAACACTTTCTTTTTTTATTTTGTTAAATAAGTGCATTATTTAACTTCATGTAAAAATTAGTGACATGCAGTGACAACCAACAGCAGCTAAAGACAGCGTAAAATCAAAATTTACTTAATGCCTGTTAGTGGTCCTATTTGTATGCAATTAAATTCATGCATATTTTAAATAATATGACCTCATTATCTTTGATCAAAACGTCATTACTTGATCTTCCTGTGATATTACTTCGATCTGCTGGTGTTTGTCAGACTGCTGCATCTAAGCCGGTTTCATTCTTATCGGCATACATTACATTATGCAGTGCTTACTTTTCAAAGTCCTATAAGCAACTATTTTTTTCTTGTTCGACACAATATGGTAGTAAAGTCGGTCATAGTAAACTTCCTTTTCATGTCTACTTGAAGACATTAGAGCACACGGATGCATTGGTAATCGTTCAAACCATAAGAATCAATTGGTGATCGTTGTTCATGATATGATGTATTATGCACAGCTGCAATTTATATACAAAATTCTCTCACTTCAAGAATGTGGCATTTGAATGTGAAGAAAACCGACTTCTTGTCAAAATGATTGAATGCATGTATCCCTTTGTTTCCCATACTACGGTGGCCCAGAAGTGCAAAACAAATCACAATTCTGAAAACAAAATAACAAATTACAAACGCAAATGCAAGTCTAAAAACAAAATAACAATTCAGAAACCACAACAACAATTCAGAAAACATTATAACAAGTCAGAAAACACAACGACAAATCAAACAAACCGGAAGAGGTAGGTATAGTTTGAGACAGCGCCATTGGTTTGGGATTACTCACCGCTGACTTGGGATTGACTGAGATTTGAAAAGGGAGAGAAAAAAGTTCGGCAAAAGGCGGGATCGAACCCGGGTCGATCGCATCAAAAAGCCAAGGCCAAGCGCTTATCCATCTGCGCCACAGGAGCTGATGTTTCACAGCCACTTTTAACTAAGTGTAAACAGATACTCCATATTTTTTATTCCATAGTAAGGGCAACTCATACAAAACATTTAAACTGAGCTACTTTAATACCATCTCCGAACTTTCTACCACCACTCTGCTGTTCTTCAGCTGGTTCTTCTCTGTATACGGTGATTGACAGATGTCTCGTCCAGTCAGCGGTGAATAATCCCAAACCAATGGCGCTGTCTCAAACTATACCTACCTTTTCCAGTTTGTCTGATTTGTCATTGTGTTTTCTGACTTGTTATAATGTTTTCTGAATTGTTATTTTGTTTTTTAGACTTGCATTTGCATTTGTAATTTGTTATTTTGTTTTCAGAATTGTGATTTGTTTAGCACTTCTCGGCCACCGTACATAAACCTCATGTTTTCTCTGAAATGTTTGATTAAGCACTTTGTTTTCTGCACTGATTTCAGAGCTGAACCAAGCCCTGCCAAAGCAACCCAAGAAGACATGCATTGTGAAGATGGTTGGCACAAGGAACCTGTGGAAGAATTTAGTAGTGCTCTGCGTCAACTCGTAAATATCTTTATATTATGCATCTGTGTGACAGTCGTGAATGTGGGTGTTTATTAATTATTAAAAACATTCTGCTGATATTAAAGGGGTAGTTCGGTGGCGCCCACAAATGGGTATGAGTGGTCGGTGGGGCGGCGATGGGGTGTTAGCTGCTCTCTGGGTGCTGTGGGGGGTCCCCATGTTAAAAAAAAACAAAAGATGAGGGGTGTCAACAAGTCAAGCTTATTCGAAAATCCAAAAAGGTCATAAAGGCATCGTAAAATGATTCCTTATGAGCTATTGAATTAAAGGCTTTTTAAGATAAACAGCTTTAATAACTTTTAGGATCTTGTAAGTTTAGGTTTCCTGGACTTTCAATGGAGGGACAGAAACCTCACACAGTCCTGCACATTAACCCTCTTAACGCATTCGGGTCCGTTTTTAACCGGACGAGAGAGAGACAAAATATCTAAAGAAAAAACAATGCATAGCTTTTCATAAGGGAAAGAAACTTTGCATATACTCAGATCCTCAAAATACACATTGTTTATTTTTTCAGAGTTTGTACTTTTGTTTTTGGTTTAATCATTAAAAAAAAAAAAGCTGTTTCGTGTTTGGGTCATTTTGGACCCGAGTATGTATGGAGTAATATTAGGTGTCAAAAACTTACTTTTAAAAAAACTTAATTTCACTTTCTGTAAAATTATCTAGTGTAAAAAAAAAAAAACTTTTGCTATTGTATCTTTTTTTTTTTTTTTTTTTGGTTGTGGTTCATGTTAGGGATGGGCGATGTAATCAAATCTATTTCCAGTATGAGCCGTTTCTTTCACGATATATATCTAAACTAGCTTTTTTAATTTTATATTTGTTATTAAAAATAAGAACAAAGAAGCAAATTACAAACACAATAGAACAAAAATACAAATTAAATAAACTTGAGTTTTTTCGTCTTCATTAGGTTTTTTAACATGTAGTAAGAAATACTACAGAAATTGAAGTGTATAACTAAAACACTGCATAGTCTTCACTGTATCAATCAAATATGAATTGATTCTTTTTTTTTATAATTCAACTTTTTTTTATTGCTCAACAGTCAAAAAGCTCATATCGCACTGTACATCGTCACAGTATTCCATAGTCGCCTTAACAGTTACATATTTAGCCACTTGTCATCATCAGTGAGAAATAAACAACAGAAAAATACATGGAAATTTAGACGGTTGTCACACAATCCTGCTCATCTATCCCATTTTTATATGTTGCCAGAAATGATCCCACGTTCTTTGCATTTCAGACTCCCCAACACACACTCATATGAAGCCATTTCAATCATCCCATTAATCCAGTCTTTCAATTCTGGTGTTCTGGGACATTTCCAGTTGCGTAAAATCATTCCGGCAGCCGTAATACAACCAATCTTAAGAAGAATAAGTGCATTTTTTGCTAAGTTGGGTACCACTGATTTATTTAAAGATTCAAAAGTGATTCAGTCAAGAGCAGTGAGTGATTTTCTCTTTGTCTTTTATTGTTTTAATAACATTAATGACACAGAAAGCAGCAGGTAAATTAGGCCGCTGTCCCTTTAAGACCGACTGCACGGATCCAATATACTAAAACATATCCGGTCTTTATATGTTATGTTTTAGTATACTGTGTTTATGTGAATACTCCATGCGACGGGAATTTTGACAATTATGTGTGTATTTGACCATTCAAGCACAATAAGATGTGAAAAAGAACTGAATTCGCGATCGCATGCTATCTGAGAGAGACACTGTCTGTGCTCGCTCCTCAGGTGTATCTCAGAGTTCTTTTTCACTGCTTATTGTGCTTAATAACTCTATCGTGCATGTCCCAAATTCGCGTTCGATCGCATGCTGCTTTGGCTATGTGTCTGACGGTTACCACGAGCACTGCATTGAGTTCTTCATTGCATACTGCGCATAATAACTCTATTTAACATCTAAAAGTGTCCCACTCTTTATTTTCACATTCATGCGTGATTCTTTATCACATTATGTCAGGTGTATATAACTTTTAAGTAGTACTACGTGGATATATTTGCATACTGCGAAATAAACAATATAGCAGAATCCGTTGCTGTAGACCACTTTTATACAGTAACCACTGTAGCACGAAAGAAGATTACAACTAAATATTTTGGAGGGTTACAGCTGTCAGAAAGGAGTAGGAAGTGTAGAAGCTGCTGCTTTGAATGACTTCAGCATCTCTAGTTTTTCACACTGCGCTGGTGTGATCTTGGTCCACTCTTCTTCTTCCATAGTTCGGTGATTATAATGGGTTTCTTATTCATAAACGCCTCTGTTCGCCAAGGATTTTCTTGGTTTATGATCTAGGTTTAGCCCTCGGATGGCTCTAGGCTTATTGGGATTCCATTCTTCGACCTCAGAATGCAAAAAGTAGTGTACAGATCTGGAATGCATTATGAGGGTTAATTCTTTATTTTGTGTTTCTTGAAAACATCAGAAGTCTTTTTTGTTGGTTTGGAACATCTTGAGGGTGAGTAAATGAAGGCAGAATTTTAATTTTAGGGTGAACTATCCCTTTAACTCTGGCATTCAAAAACCTCTTTTTGTCTCCATCTTTCAGACTGACGGGTTACGGCATACACCACTGCTTTGCACGCAGCCTGATGGAGAAGGAAGACCAGCCCATGTTCTCTAATTTCTATGCCAAATACTACTCCATGGGGGGCATTGCTGTGGCATCATGCGTGGCGCTTTGCCCTGCCGTGGGCATGATGGGCCGGCGCGGGGGACTCCTCATGTTTATGATCATCACAGCCCTGGCGTCTCTCCTTCAGCTCGGCCTGCTAAACTGTGAGAGAACACACAAATCACAAACACACACCGCTAGCACTGGACCCTCTGTGGGGGCTTGAACCGAATCAAACAGAATCACTGTCACACCATTTAAGTGATTAAGCTCTTTAACACATCTGAGTTTCTGCTGGAGAAGGCGGCTCATGTGGCCACGTAAACACACTGTATATGCTTCATTCTTATAGGTTTTTTAAAAAGTGTGCATATGCATGGAAAAGACAAGGAACAGAAAGGTTTGGAGAAATGATATGCAGTATGCATCTTAACCCTGTAAAGCCTAACATATGAAATAATTGTTCCGTTAAAAAAAAAGTTTATTTAACCTTTAGATACAGTCTAAAAATATGTTTTTGTTTTGTATCATATTCAATACATCAGACTGGCTCATACAGGATAGTATGATATAGGAGAATATGGAGCTAATTCCTGAGGAACAAGGAACAAAAAACACTTTTTTCAAGGGCCCAAACTCACCAAAAATGTGCGATTTGGTGCAGATGCTGATATTTTCATGACTAAAAAGTAAGATGGAATTCTGATGCTTGTAACATAAATCAATGAGATCTTTATATCAGTAGAACAGACTACTTACATAAAATGATTAATAAAATAAATATCGTCGTCAGTCGTCACTCTGTATCTCCAATAAAGTCTTAGTAAGATGATATTTAAATACTTAGATTGATGATCAAAACAAATTAATGAAAGGGCTTTTCATCCCTGATCATTTGAAGCATATTGAGTTTACATTTTATAAGCACACATGCATATATTTAATTACTAGCCACGAGCTGCAAACTACTTTACTTTCTCTTTTTTTTTTCCCGCCCTCTATGTGATCCGTCCATGATGAATGAAGTGGTGGGGAAGTACGGCGACATTATAAATATTGGTAAAGTATAAACACTATGCTATTTATGCAAATTTTTCATTATTGCTCTGTTTCATGTTCATCAACTATTTTTTGTGCAATTCTTTCAATGTTAAAATATCACCTATGCTAGTTTTATATGCAGAAGTAACTAAAAATAAGACAATTACAGGTTTCATTAGAAAGTGTAAAACACTGTGGTGCTCTCAAAACAGTGTGTGTGAGTGTGGTGATAGAAGAAGGGGTTGTGTGTGTGTGTTTGTGTGTGTGTGTTGTGTGTTTGTGTGTGTGTGAGTGTGTGGGTGTGTGTGTGGGAGAGAGAGGGTGTGTGTGTGTGTGTGTGTGTGTGAGAGAGAGAGAGTGGTGTGTGTGTGTGTGGTTGTGTAGAGAGAGAGAGAGTTTGTGCTTGTGTGTGTGTGTGTGTGAGAGAGGTGTGTGTGTGTGTGTGAGAGAGTGTGTGGAGGGTGTGTGTGTGTGTGTGTGTGAGAGTGTGTGAGAGAGAGAGGGTGTGTGTGTGTGAGAGAGAGAGTGTGTGTGTGTGAGAGAGAGAGTGTGTGTGTGAGAGAGAGAGTGTGTGTGTGTGAGAGAGAGAGAGTGTGTGTGTGTGTGTGTGAGAGAGAGTGTGTGTGTGTGTGTGTGTGTGTGTGTGTGTGAGAGAGTGTGTGTGTGAGAGAGAGCGAGAGTGTGTGGGGTGCGAGAGAGAGGGTGTGTGTGTGAAGAGAGTGGGGTGGGAGAGAGGGGGGTGGAGTGTGTTTGAGAGAGTGTGTGGGGGTGAGAGAGAGAGAGTGTGTGTGTGTGTGTGTGTGTGTGAGAGAGAGTGTGTGTGTGTGAGAGAGAGAGAGAGAGAGTGTGTGAGTGTGTGTGAGAGAGGAGTGTGTGGTGTGTGAGAGAGATGCGTTGTGTGTGTTGAGAAGAGAAGAGTGTGGGGGTGGGTGGGGAGAGAGAGAGTGTGTTGTGTGAGAGAGAGTGGTGTGTGGTGTTGTGTTGTGTTGTGTGTGTGTGTGTGTCTGTGAGAGAGAGAGAAGAGTGAGAGTGTGTGTGTGTGTATTTGTGTGTGTGAGAGGGTATGTGTGTGAACAGCAGATTGAAGATGCTTTTTCTGTGTTTTACATGCCTGCTGTAAGCAATTTTTTTATTGGTTTTTGTTGGCAAAAGATGCCTATGAAACTTTGATCTTAGCGTTTCATTTTAGGAGGATTCTTTCATCCTTCTGTTTCACATATCTGCTGTAGTTGTTTAAATTATCCTGACCCCACGGGATGTTTCAATAGGGCAGCTGTGGTCTGTCTCCCTGCTTGCAATGATTGTCCTTTCTACGGAGTCTAGGGGCTGTTATGTCCTCTTGTTTTTACACAGACCGGGATCTACAGTATCCAGAGATTTTTCCATTGTATTTCCGTATTTTCCGACCAGCATGAATTGTGTAAATCCAAGGGGGGGGGGGATTTTATTTATTTATTTTATTAGGTTTTATTTCATGCATGGATAGTGTAGCATCCAACAGCATTGCACAAGCTTGTGATGCCATCTAGTGTGTGCAAAACACCCTTAGCGTCTCAGCCAGGGTTCAAAATGAACACTCAGCAAGTGAAAAATGCAAATAAAATGTTTGTGAGTATATGAAGGGTGATATATTTTTGCAGAGCGAAGCACAGCGCTGTGTTCATTTATACTCCCTTATGACATGAACTATCTTCCCAAATTCATAATGAGAATAGTTTATAAATCTGTTGTCACCAAAAGAAAAGCTATAAGATCTCTACAGTTTGATGTTGTGAACGCAAAGACTAGCATCATTATATTATTATTAATACTCCTACTTTTATTTTAAGTATTAGTTATTTATTTTTTTTTTGTAATTTAATAAAACATATGTTCATATAATAATCACAACTATTATTATTAAATATTCATATTTACTCATACTCATTATATTTTACAATACAATAGTATTATTGCAATAGAAATGCATTTCTTTATTGGTTTGTTTATTTATTTATTTTTTAAATCCAATGTCTGAAAGCTGAACTTTATTTGGACCTTGCAACAAGATTATGACCCAGCAATGAGGAAAAAAGAAAGAGTCGTATGTGCAAAAATGTGCAAAAAAGTCTTCAAACATCAATCTGCCGATGTAGCTCTATGCTCTAGAGTGGGTTATCCAGGTTGCTACAGTAGATGAGTGATAAATTTGTCCTCCTGACAATTATTTTTATGGGCTTTTGTCAATTTTTATAAGCTTGTGCCATGGACACAAGAATAATTGAAAATAAAAACATTGAAAAAATTGTCAATATTATTCAGTATGAACATGTATATGTGTTCAAAACACTTTTTCATGAGTTATACATCATTTTTAAATTGTGCTGCATATGTGATGTATCTTTTTGTGGAATAAATAATAAAATGACTCACCATGTTGTCTTTCTCACTCCCCACAGACAGCTCTGGCACGCTGAACTCCAACTTTTCAAAGGCTTTCTCCATCATTGGCATGTTCTCCTCCCACGCTGTCAGCAACCTAAGCATCTTTTTTTGTGCTGAAGTCACCCCTACTGTGATTAGGTGAGCCAAACCACATGGGCGACTTCATGGGAAACAAATGAAAAAGGTCAAAGATCTTTCTTGTTTGTACCATAATGAGGACATATATTTATGAAATTTGCATCCAATTTGAAAATTTCCCCAATCTGGGTGTGACTAACCCTAGCACTTCAAAGTTGCTTTTTATGGATATTTTATTCCAGTTATGCTAGATCACACTTCAGTGGTAAAATGTGGCTAAAAAACCTTTGATATTTAAGGCCAGTGTTTTGATAAATATCTTGTCCTTGTTCTTTGTGTGCTGTCTAGGGGTGGCGGTCTAGGCCTTGTCCTGGCCAGTGCTGGTTTTGGCATGTTGACGGCACCCATCATGGAGCTGCATAACCAGAAAGGCTATTTTCTGCATCACATCATTTTCGCCTGCTGCACTCTTATCTGCATCATTTGCATCTTGCTGCTGCCAGAGACTCGCAATCAACCGCTACCAGAAACGTTAGCGGACTGTGAAAGTTACACCCGCCAACCGTTACTGCCACCTCGCAAACCGGGCGAGCAACGGCTTCTGCTGACCAAGTCCGAGAGCCGCGAGTATGCAAGGGTTGGCGACACGCCTCTCCACGAAGCAGCTGCCACTGCTGTTTCCACTATGGACTCTACTGCCTCATCCGCCATCGATCTTCAGATGCTCATTGATGCCCCCGGCCAGGCAGAGCTATTCAGTATGAAGACATTGACTTCTGCCCAAGAGCAATATGAAATCAAGCAATCTGCATCCATGCCGGAAACCTTTGCCTCATCCGTAGAGGATCCTCTCCTTGCCTCTATCCCAAACACTTCTACCCCAATCGCTATTAATTATATTCAGACACCTAAAACAGAATCTCCGTCCCTTCTGCCTTCTTCAACTGTGGAAACTCCTTCGATCACTGATCCTACCCTCGAGTCCTCTACTTCTTCCGATCTCCAAACTCCTTCGCTTTTAGATATAGTTACACCAGCTGAATTCCCCTTGCCGGTTGCTAACGATATCAACATCCTAACTGAAGTGGGTTCTACAGGTCCTGTCCCAACCTTTCCTCTCTGCACAATCAACTTGTCTGATCCATCCACCGGACAATCACCCACTCCGCCTTTAAATGACATTCCTCCCTCTTCCTCAATAGACTCTCCTGTTCACATAGTCACCTGTTCCCCAACAGAACTGTCTTTACCACCAATACCGGACCAGTCTGGTCAAGTTAATGCCATCCCAGTTCAATCCTTTTCTTCACCCATAGATCCCGGCGCTCCATTGTTACATTTAGTCGCCCAACCTG
This sequence comes from Sinocyclocheilus anophthalmus, assembly GCA_018155175.1. NCBI lineage: Eukaryota > Metazoa > Chordata > Actinopteri > Cypriniformes > Cyprinidae > Sinocyclocheilus > Sinocyclocheilus anophthalmus. The sequence goes on along the minus strand of JADLZN010004276.1, from coordinate 175,714 downwards.
CGATTAACTCCATAGAATCTGGCCCTCCTTCACCAGCCGTATTGGAGCCAACCTTAAGTAATGGTACTACTCTTCTTGCTACTGTGAGTTCGACTGCACCTCTTGCCACAACCACTGACTCTGTTACAGAATCCAGCCACCCACTTATGACGAACTTGACTGTTTCCTCGCCTATTGACTCAGGTACACCTACAGACATTGACTTGCCCATCACAGAAACCAATACTGCCAATGGGGAGACGTCTTCATGATGGACACATTCGCGCCACGTGACTTGGTAGGCTGCCTCATTATCAAGAAGCAATTTTTGTCATGGGAGCTCATGCCAGTCATTGCTAGAAGTATTTTTATTTTCCAGCAGCCATGACCCGAGAATGGCAATGCAAGGAGAAGGTATAAAAGGATTTGACTGAAAGGGAACAACTACAACGGTCGATGCTCAAAGGGTTTTTACTCTCCTTACTTTAACAGCCTTCTTAGGGGTCGTTCACACAGAACACGTTTTCCATTCCAATGTGCTATTTTCCATAGTTTTTCTGTGTAAACGTGCTAGACGGACGTGTATGACCGTTGCTCTCGTGTTTTGTGCAGCATCTCGCACATGAGCACCATGTAGGGCTGTCAAAAAAAATTTGAATTTCGAATATTCGTTGAATTTAAAATAAAAACCCACATTCGAATGCAAAAACGTTGCATTTGAATTTTAGGTGTGCGTTAAGAAGGAGGCTGCCTTATAAGTGGCACACGAGATGCGATGATGATGTAAGTGTCATTGCATTTTAATGTTTTTGTTAGCCTATCTAGTTAAAGCCACTGGATGCGTCGCTGCTGCATTGTTACTTACAAATATTGCAGGAAAAGAGAAGATCAATGCGGAGAAGATCTTGTTTACGTCAAAACTGAAACCAAGCCATTCACACAGAATGCATATTTATCACATTTTCTAGAGGGACATCTATCAGCGTTGCACTCGCGTCTCACACAAGAGAGCCGCATGTTTAGAAAGCCATGTAAAATGAATGTAAGTTCAACTTTAAACATATCTCGAGACTTTATTTGTTTTGTTTATAGTTGTTTAAGCAACTTAATTATAATTGGTTTATAAACATTATTTTAAACATTTTCGCAAATAGTCATGTTATCTTATACTTTGAATAAACGTGCATTATATTTTGCTTGATGCGCCCTCTTGTGGCCTCAGGAGAGAAGCCAAAAGCTTTTCTTCACCCTAACTCAAATTACGCCTTTTAAATTCGAATATAATTAGAATTTTGATCATTTTTTAGTACAAAATTCAAATTTAGTTTTTCAGCCATTTTGACAGCCCTAGCGCCATGTTTTTAAATCACCATGTCAATCTAAAAGAATTTAAACTTTTAAACACCGTGCCGCTCATCAATGTCAATTCCAAAACAGTGGACCAATCAGAAGACCCCGGAGGCGGGGCAAGCGGTGCCAGCTTCTCACTTGAGTCACTCTGGAATTTCATATAGTCTAGTAATTAGGCTTACTCATATCTGATATTTGATGGTAATTAACAACAGACAGGATCAAATTAGTCAAATGTGTAGAGAAAATGAATTATTTGACTGTAATTACGTCTATGAACATTTGCAATATTCAGATGGGAAAACAGCATCCGTGAAGTCCAGTAACAAAGGGAATTTCTCTAAAACCCAACACTGTATATTTAACACTGGGAATGTTTGCCAATGTGTCTTGGAGTGGAAGGCAAATACCTCTATGAATTAGGTGTCGAAGAAACACCGGTTTCTGTGTTCAAAATAAAAAGTGAAGAACCATATGCATATTTCCAAACTAAAATAGTTTGTGTAAAATAGACACTACACGGAGACTTCTCAAAATGGTATTCATGTGGTATATTTTATTAAGCTAATGTTTTTTTAAGTTAATTACTAGATTCTGGAGGGGGGGAAATAATTTTGAGAAATACAGATTATATACTTCGGCTGAAGTGACCACAATACACTCAATCAAGTGTATGCGACAGATGTATTGTGAATGTGAAAACTTTTGTAATTTATGCTACTGTGGTACTGATGTACAGTGGTACTGACTGCTAAAAAAAAAAAAACTAAACTTCTAGGTTTTAGGTTACTATGTCTACTATGTCAATGAGTGTATGCCCATTGGTATTTGTTACAATGTCTGTGGCACTTTATCGTTCACAGTGACAAAAAAAAGCATGTGAACATGAAAATGAGTGACGTTGAAGTAATGAAGACAAATAATAATTTGAGTAATGGCTACAATTGTCATCTTTCATTTGTGGTACATTTATACCCACAGCAATAATATATTTATAATGTGCGACCAATGCCATGACTTTAAAACATTTCAGATTTTTCTAAATAGTTAAAAATCTGAATTATTATATTTAATAACTATTTAGAATGCTACAAATATCCCCTAAAATATTGTATCAGGTGAGTGTGCTTATTCATAATTTTGGCTAAAACAATTAAGAGGGAAAATTCACATTCAAAGATTTTTTTTTTTTGGTGTGGAATATTCTTAATCATTCCAGCTAATATTTAGTTTCTTTTTTATCTTCAATAAAAAGTATTATTGCCCTGAAGTATGTAAAATTTGTAGAAAGGTTTTTGATTATTTGTTAATTTAAATAAGATCTTTTGTATTTTTAGTTATTCCAAGGACGGGGCATTTTCTTCTCAAATATATCATGGCCTTCTTCTATTGTATCTGGTGACCTCCTTTAACTTCTGCTACTGTATTTCTGTTGTTACATTTGATATACACATTCTGAGTGATGACAGGCCATTCATTTTCAAGCATGTTACATCGGAAGAACAATCTGAAAAGAAAAATCACACTTTTCCATTTGCAATTGCAGCATGACTTTGTTAACATGATTTGGCGTTGAGATTTTTCCAAACTGTTTGAAGCAATACAAAGGTCTTTCACAGTCCCAACTGGGATTCAGCTGTTTAATGAAACTGATGTCCCAACCAAGAAGTGTGGAGAAAGATAAGGCCAGAAAAATAGTGACGTGAATGCGTGGCCAGTGCATGCTTAACATGAGTTCTTCTAATGTTGCTTTCAATAATCAAGATTTATGAGAGCAATCGTTTTATCTTCAGTGCTTGTGCCATTGAACCACATTAGCTTCAAACATATAAAACTTTCTCAGCAAGATCTTTCAAGCTTTTGATTTGCCATAGTTGATCTAAAAGAAAAAAAACTCACCTGAAGACTTTACTGTCTGCTATACTGCTTCTTACAGCAACGCTGAGAAAGAAACACATACTTGCAATCTGAAATGTGTCAAAACTGTAATTCAAAACTCAAAACAACAACACACGAGATTGATTAGAGAAGGTATGTTTTGGGCCAAACTCTCTTGTGTAGAACCAAATGTCTTCCTCCACCACACTTTAACAACTCACTTTTTGACACTATGTCAATCGGATCACAAACAACGTTCTTTCTTTCATTTTACACAGCTTTAATTGAACAGGTTATATGCCATAGTTCAAAGTCTTAACACTTAGGAATACACATAAGAAAGCTATAGTGTGACTGCGCTTTCATGGGCAAGACTCATTATGCCAAACTCATACACAAAAGTCACCCTAATAAGAACAACATTCCATATTTTCAAATAGAACCGTTTAACAGGTGCACTTGACATTTGCAGATCAACCACTACATGTATTTGAACCACATCAAACTGACCTCTTATAAAGCTAGTAAACTGAGCTGTCTGATGTGATCTGGAGTGGTCTAGAAAAATTAACATTAGCTAGCCAATGCAATTCAAAAATTGTCATATACTTGAAAAGGGAATTTAATACAGGTATTCCCTGAGAATGTAAGAACTAAGAGTACTGGCAAGAGAATGAATGTCAAAAAAACATTTTTGGATTTAATGTACATTTTTTTTAACATAATGCACATGTATATAAAGCCATATGTGTCGTAATATACGTTATTGAATAAAATATATTTATTGATATATGTTGATTTACTGATGCATGTGTAAATATATGTGTGTGTGTGTGTGTGTGTACAATTCTTTCTGGTCCTCGAATCTGATTGGCTGAGAGCTTTTTCCAGCGGTGCGAGTGATAACAGAATTCTAACCGTTTCACCGTTTGTATCACTCCGCTTGCAGTATTTCTCACAGCGAGAGTCAAGGACGGACGCCCAAATCCACTATAATAAAAAAAATAATACTGGTTTTTTTTGTGTGTCACAGAATGTAGTTTTAAGAGTTTTTTAGAAGAGAATGTAGTTGTTTAAACTTCAAATATGCAGTTAATAAAGATGTTTTTAATATTTGCTTCGATGTTTTGGGAGATGTGAGCTCCAGGGCGTCAGCGGCCGTTCAGCGCTCATGAACCCGCCGAGAGCAGCCTCACCTCGGCCAGATCTTCAGGCTCTGATGTCTCTATAGTGGTTAAACATGAGATATAATTTGTTTTGGGTAAATCTAATGCAATCTTTTGTCTCATTAATCTATTATTTGTTACAGAGCAAATAGTTTCTAATTAAGTTATTTTTTTATGTAACTTTAGTGCTGTATATAAGAGCGCTGCCTTTGTACTTTTGACTGAATTGCCTAGCAACTTTTTATGATGGCTGTTGTTGTTATTAAATAATATTTAATATAAATAATGATTTAATAGTATTTAGTATTGTGAAACGTGTGTGCGCTCGTGATGGTGATTTTAGTTACATTATTCCACCATTAGATGACGACGAGAATGTTTTTATGAGTGAGTCAGCAGTAAAGACTTTTATACGGACATTCACTCTAATGTTTTATTGTGAATATGAGACAGGAATGAATGCTGTATCAAATGCAGCATGCAGTATCTCGCTCAGTCCATCTCGCTCTCATAATACTCGCCTCAGTACGGTGAGCTTTTAATACAGTGATACAATAAGCTTTCAATGAAGCAACTCGAATTAGTAACGGAGGTTAATAGTTCTAAAGTATCCTTTTTCCAACTCAGTGACTCTGGCATGTTGGTGTTAAATCTTTCACTTGGATGTTATAAGTTGCACTGAGTAAATACAGCTGGATAAAACAAAAACTGTGTCCATCTTCATTTCAGGCTGCAAAGCAACAAAATGTGATTATTTTAAAGAGGGGGGATTTTCTATACCAACTTCTATACCAAAATTCAGTTTCTTCACTTTAAACATTTTATCAAATGCCGTATGTTTAGACTTTTGATTAGTCATTATATAGACTATTGTTTAATCATTGTCACAGAAGAATTGCCACTTATGTCAAATGTTGATATCAGTAGAAAAAAATGCTTTTAATAAAGCAGAGGAGAAGAGTGACAGTTGTTTTCTCACAGTTGAATCAGATTATATAGAAACTCTATAAAGAGAAGTTTGTGAAGCATTGAGTGAACTGGGTGATCATGAGAAAGTCTATTAAAACAGGTCAGATCCATGAGTCATTAATGAAAGAAGTGTTTTACATCACATAGACGTTAGTCAGGTAGCACCATGTTTCATATCTGACATATCTCACAGGCTGTGTCCACTACAAATAAAACTCACTTGGACGTGTACTACACAATCAAAGATAATGTGAGTTAATGTCAAATAGAAAGAGTTCTGTTATTTTAGTCTACTCTACTACTGAGTTGTAACACAGGCTCGAGATAGATGTAACAATGAGAGGTAATTTTCTAAAATAAGATCCTCACTATCCAATTTATGCAAGAGCTTTAATGAAAAACAAAGAATAATCAGTTTTGAATAAAGTGAACAATTTAAAGAACAATAAAAAATATATATATTATATTGTATTCCTTTTAGGACATTAAATTTAGCATAAAAACAATAGCCGTGAGTGTTTGTTTGAGTGTTCATGTGTGTGTACTGTATTCCTGTCACATAAGGGTTCAGTCTCTGCTATGTTGCCATCCACCTATTTTTAAGCAAATTTTGGGATATCACATTAAAAAAAAAATGCTGGATGGAGATGCCAAGATGCACATAAATTCTAAAAATAAAAAAAACTGAGGCAAATAATGTTTTCATCCAGTAAGAAGATATGTACATGAACTATGATGGAAACACATTTACCACATAAATCCCTTGATGTGGGACTAAAAACTCACATGACTGCCTCAACAGAGGATGTGACGGGACTCACTGGAATCATCATAAGGGTTTAATAAAAAAAAAAATCTGAAAATCAATTTTGGTCATAAAATCTGCAATGGATACTCACAGTAAGCTCAAAAATGTGATGGGAATGTATGATATTGATGGCATCACCAGCTCTTTTCTGACTTGACAGTGTTACAACAAACTGTTAAACACTGTACATAATCTTAAATGTGAAGGTTTGTGTTTTGGGCAATGTAGAGTGACATAGCTAATTTACAGTAATCGGTTTAACACCCTTACCAGAATATTGAGTAGCCTACTACATTATTTAAGGTAAACTGATAGGCTAACCACTGCATGGCTAACCATGTAAAAGGCAGCTACAGTTATTGTCAGTGATAAAAGATATGATTAATTCAATATTACGGAGAATTTTTCATGTTTATTTCTTCCCTCTGCAGGAAAGAATTGGGAGTAAATAAATAAATATTCGTTTTGAATGTGGAATAGAAACAAAACTAGGATTACAACTAATTTATAAATCAAATTCTTCAACATTTTGTGACAGGTGTGTGTGTGTGTACCTGGTATTTATCACGTTATGGGGACCAAATGTCCCCACAAGGATAGTAATACTAGTAAATGTTGACCTTGTGGGGACATTTTTTTTGTCCCCATGAGGAAACAAGCTTATAAATAATACAGAATGAGTTTTTTTGTGAAAATAAAAATGCAGAAAGTTTCCTGTGAGGGGTAGGTTTAGGGGTAGGGTTGGTGCAGGGCAATAGCACATACAGTTTGTACAGTATAAAAACCATTACGCCTATGGAGAGTCCCCATAAAACATGGAAACACAACATGTGTGTGTGTGTGTGTGTGTGAGAGAGAGAGAGAAAGAGAGAGAGATGCGTGTGTGTGTGTGTGTGAGTGTGAGTGTGTGTGTGTGTGTGTGTGTGTTATGGCGTTTTCACGTGAACGCAGGGTCAGCATTTTCAGAGCGTCACCGCGTCGGTGTGACGGAAAGACACGCGATGCTGCGGCACGTCCACTGCATCAAACCCGCGAGTCGTGATTGGCTGCCGGCGAGAGAGCTCTCGGATCAGAGACAGAGAGCCAGAGTCGCATCAGCAGCAGTGACACACGCCGCATCCTTTCCTTACAGCAGCACAATGAGGGAGATCGTGCATATTCAAGCCGGACAGTGCGGAAACCAGATTGGTGCCAAGGTAAGATTATATAGATATCACGCAGTTTTACTGTAAAAGAAAGAATGCAAAGAAAAGCGTCGTTACGAATCGTTTTTCCCCCCCCCACTATGAATTGCAAGAAAGTGTGTTTTATGCGGCATCTGTTCTGAAAGGGTGTGGTAGAGGTCTGCAGTGGCTCTGGACAGGGTTCAGTACATCAATCTGCTGTATCATTGCATAACCTAACAAATGTGAACGGCCATGATGTATTCAGCATTCACTTGTGAGACATTTTGTGCATTTCAGTTTTGGGAGGTGATCAGTGATGAACACGGGATCGACCCCACTGGCAGTTATCAAGGAGACAGTGAACTGCAGCTGGAGAGGATAAATGTTTATTACAATGAGGCATCTGGTAAGCAATATGTGAATCTGTATTTGCATTGAGTATTTTGATGTGCCAGTCAGTTTTTGATTAGATATATTGTATGCATTTAGTAGGTCATGGGGTGCAGATGATGGGTTTTGTAGACCGCAGCTGTCTGTTATTGACGATTACAGAGGCGAGGCCCATCTGGCCTCTGTTTTATAGGCTACATTATAGATTTTCAATTTCAGATTGGTTTAAGTTTCACCCGACTTCAGCTCTTTGTCCACGGTTTGCTTAAAAGATGACAAATTTGTCTTGCATTTCTGTGGTTTTAAACAAACATCAATCATAACCCTATGCGAATGCATTATTTAAACATTGTGGGATACTAGCACAATCATTCAGAACACCCAGATGTGTCTTTATGGTTCTAGAGAAAACCGTTTATCTGTTGCTGCTGCTGTTCTCAAAAGGGTGGAGCAGGGCAGGGAAGATGGATGATGATGCATTTATTTAAAGAGGGTCAGCAGTTGCTATACAGACATGATCCCAAAGTAGTGGGGGAATTAAATTATGCATTCATAATTAGTTGTGTATTACATTGTGAATTCACATTAATTTATATGAATTTTTTCAAATTCATGTATATGATACTCTGAATCATGTTTCAACCTTTGGATGTTTACACCAAACCTATTTTATTTCACAGGAAAAAAATTTGTCCCTCGTGCCATCCTGGTGGACCTTGAGCCTGGCACCATGGACTCGGTCCGCTCTGGCCCATTTGGACAAATCTTCAGGCCAGATAATTTTGTGTTTGGTATGTTTATCAATCCTACATACAACAGACCGTAGACGTCAAACTGTGCATCTTTTCCTTTGTCAATTATAAAAGAAAAATAAATAAGGTCGGAAGATGCTGAGCTCTAAGGATGATGAAAAAGCACCGTAAAAGCAGCCAATACAATTTGTGTGCAATATCCCACATGATCTAAAGCTAAAGGTAAATTTGCTTATTCACTGAAAAGTTCCTCTCTGCCATAGTCTCAATCCTAAAACATGCTCGCATTCGATTCAGATATTGCACATGCATAAGCAAAAAAAACAAAACATCTTGTCGACGTCTGCATGTAGCACGATTTTTCTGTCCATGCCGACTTGTACGCAGACAACAGCATGTGCTAGTGATTGAATGCTCAAATAGAAGGATCCACTAGGTAGTGTGCATGCATTGAATCCATCCATCTTTGCACACTATAAATGAAACATACTTTCAAAGGTTTAAGGCCAAGATAAAATACTTCAATCGAAATCTAAGAACGAATGGGTGTAACATCATTTTGAACTTAATCCGGCCAAACGATGTTCATTTGGAGTTTGTTTTGTTGGTTCAAACAGCTTGTCAGCGCAAACTTCCATCGATGTTAGACAGAAGTAAAAACATGAACACACCGAAGAGCTGCTTTATAGTTGATGGTGCAATTTTAATTGAATTTCTTATTCCTGAAACTGAAGAACTTTTTGACACGGTTTTATGCAATACTTAAGCTGCTTTGAAGCAATAAAGCACAATATATAAATAAACATGAATTTTTGCCGAATTGCAAAACTGGTGCAAACATATCCACAGCCCTATGATCAGATGCTTTCTCGACTACACCCCTCTCATCATTCTTATTGAGTGTTTGTTGTGTTTTTAAGAAAACAGCACATATTTACATATTCATTTTAAAGTAAACATCACACCCAACAGCATAGGTGGCATCATAATGTTTGTAAACAGTATACCGCTGCTCAAGTATTTTGCATTTCTTTTTTTAGCCCCTGAACAAAGAATGAAACAGAACTTTCCTGTTGGTATATTGCTGTCTTTATTCGAGATGGAACGGACTGTAAAAAGACATAGTACACCTATTCTTTAAACTTATATACTGACTAAATCCAATTCGGGTCTAATATCCAACTTGGTGCAACTTGACATGCCAAATTTGAATGGGATTGGAGAACTGGCTGGAAGAGAAAACTGTGATCTAAATAGTGACCTACATTTCCATCTAGTCCTTACACAGCTAGATCACATCATCTGGACAACTTTTATGGTGCTGTTTTTATCATAGCTCTTATCATACTCCGTAGACCAGAGATCTCAACCCCTTCTCCTGGAGAGCTACAGTCCTGCAAACTTTAACTCCAACACGCCTGCCTGTAATTGTCAAGTAACCCAGAACACCTTGATTAGCTGGTACAGGTGTGTTTGGTTGGGGTTGGAACTGAAATCGGCAGGACGGTAACTCCAGGAGCAGGGTTGGAGAGCCCTGAATGAAACCAACCCAATTTTTATCAAGCTCTGTGTTTAAAATGGGACACATGGGCTTTCTTTCAGGTCAAAGTGGAGCTGGGAACAATTGGGCCAAAGGCCACTACACCGAGGGAGCAGAGCTAGTCGACTCAGTTCTGGATGTGGTACGTAAGGAGTCAGAGAACTGTGACTGCCTGCAGGGCTTCCAGCTCACGCACTCCCTAGGCGGAGGCACCGGGTCTGGTATGGGCACCCTCCTCATCAGCAAGATCCGTGAGGAGTACCCCGACCGCATCATGAACACTTTCAGCGTCATGCCTTCACCCAAAGTGTCAGACACAGTGGTGGAGCCCTACAATGCTACGCTCTCTGTGCATCAACTGGTGGAGAACACCGACGAGACCTTCTGCATCGACAACGAAGCACTCTACGACATTTGCTTTCGCACACTTAAACTTACCACACCTACTTACGGCGACCTGAACCACCTTGTTTCAGCAACCATGAGTGGAGTCACCACCTGCCTGCGATTCCCAGGTCAACTTAATGCCGACCTCCGCAAGCTGGCAGTCAACATGGTGCCCTTCCCTCGCCTCCACTTCTTCATGCCCGGATTTGCACCCCTGACAAGTCGTGGTAGCCAGCAATACCGCGCTCTATCAGTTCCTGAGCTAACGCAGCAGATGTTTGACGCCAAGAATATGATGGCAGCCTGTGACCCTCGCCACGGCCGCTACCTCACCGTGGCAGCCATCTTCCGTGGCCGTATGTCCATGAGGGAGGTGGATGAGCAGATGCTGAGCATCCAGAACAAGAACAGCAGCTATTTTGTGGAATGGATCCCAAACAACGTCAAGACGGCAGTCTGCGACATCCCGCCACGTGGTCTCAAAATGTCCGCCACGTTCATCGGCAACAGCACAGCCATTCAAGAGCTGTTCCGCAGGATTTCAGAGCAGTTCACCGCCATGTTCAGACGCAAGGCTTTCCTGCACTGGTACACTGGCGAGGGAATGGATGAGATGGAGTTCACCGAGGCAGAAAGCAATATGAATGACCTGGTCTCTGAGTACCAGCAGTACCAAGACGCCACCGCTGACGAAATGGGCGAGTATGAGGAGGATGATCTTGAAGATGAGGAGGACGCTCGCCATTGAGAGAGCTGATAGGCACGTTGTTTTCAAAATCATTGCTTTTAGCTGATCTGAGAATTTCCATAGCAATGCAAACAGTGACGCTACACCATAATTGTGAACATTCATTCAGTGAACAGCGATCAATGAATCTTGGGGAGGGTATTTAAGTCATGCTTTGTAACATATGCTTCAAATTGCAGTTGCCAAGTAAAATAAAGTGGTCACTAATATAAAGTTGTCTCCTGTCAAAATGGCTCAATTCATTTTTACACATTCATTCATTGATTACACTCAAGCAAAAAAAAATTCTGTCCTTTAGTCAGATGACTGTAAGCAAGCCATTCATTGGTTGAATTCCCTAAAGCAGGGGTTCTCAACTCTGGCCCTCGAGGTACAATTTCCTGCAGAGTTTAGCTCCAGCCCTAATAAAAAACACACCTGAACAAGCTAATCAAGGTCCGTTAGGACTAGAAAGTTACTGGCAGTTGAGTTTGATCAAGGTTGGAGCTAAACTCTGCAGGAAAGTGGACCTCGAGGGCCAGAGTTGAAAACCCCTGCCCTAAAAGTTTAATGCTGTGACTCTGTCACAACTCTGCCGTTTGAAGATCCCGACCAGGGGTGCATTTCCCAAAAGCATCGTTAGCTAACTATGGTAGTTAGTTCCATTGAAATCTATTGGTAACGACGGAACTTGCGACCATAGTTGCTTTTGGGAAACGCACCCCAGCCCGCAGTGTTGCCAATTTAGCTACTTTGTAGCTAGATTTAGCGACTTCCCTGCCCCTTTTGAGACTTTTTTCAAAAGTTTAGGGACCAATATACCAACTTCTTGGACAAACCTTATCTGAGTTCTCATCTTTCCCACTGATCTACATTCATCTTTATATAGATCAGTGAATTTGCCATTGTGATGTCATCTAGTGACATTTAGCTACCAGTTTTAGCTACTTTCAACTGAAAGCAGTTGGCAACACTGCCAGCCCAACTCACCAATGGTGTAAACTACCAGTTTGTCGACCAATGGCAAATGGGGGAGGTTAAAACATGCACACAGGGTGGGCAGGGTTGCCAGGTCAGCAAAACAAAACCCTCCCAATTGCTATTCAAAACTATCCAAATCACATTTTTTCTGTGGTTTTGCCCTCTGTCAGGGGTCAGAATAGCATTCTGGGGTAGATCGCTTTAACCCGCGGCAACAGTGTTAAAGTAGCCTTATTCCGTGGGAAAACCGCAGACTTAGCAACACTGCAAGAAATCCACTTAAGACATGTTTGTTTCTGTTAGTGACGACCTCTTAATACCTCTATACAAAGGGAGTCCAAACCTGTTCCTGGAGGGCCACTGTCCTGCAGAGTTTAGCTCCAACCCTAACTGAACACTCCCAAACCAGTTAATCAATGTCTTTAAGACTCACCTTGGGTAAGGTTAGCTAAATTCTGCAGGACGTTGGCCGTCCAGGAGCAGGATTGGACGCTCCTGCTTTATGCATGCAGTACGCAGCTTCCTCCCCACCTTTTAAGTTGAAATTACATTTCAGAAGTTGTGACTGAATTTATTACCATATTATGAAATTTCCTAGTCAAACAACTTAAGCTTGGAATACACCACATCATATTTGCCCCGATTTAGAGTCTGGAGTCGTCGATGGTAGAGCCAGTCTTTTAGCTTCAAACTATGATTCCATCTAGACATATTTGATATTTTGAGACAATTTTAGAATGCATATTGTTTTCATTTGTCATTTATCTTTTAGCAATGAGGCACGTGTTGCTCAAGTTTATGTTTGCAGCAACTTCTAAAAAGTCTGGTCAGTACCATTTACGAAGTCAGCAAGGGACTTTTCGTTGGTAATTTATCCATCAATTGTTGACTGGATTTTAAAAAGTAAGCATTGTACATCTGATTGCGATTGGCTCAACTGCTGTGTGGTCTTACATATGCCAGCAGAGAGAAGGGAGTAGGAAGACAAGTAACATGCACTAAGGAAAAAATAGGATCAATTTTGATTTCATGCCAACTTTAAAAATACAAATAGTATAATAATAGTAAAACAAATAGTAATTCAAATCTTTCAAACTTTATTGCATTGATTTTAAAGAAACCGGTCTTCAAATGTAAAAACATGGGTTGTATAAGTAATTCTATCAAAGACATTTTTGATTTTTCAATATAAATATTCAACATTCAAGTGAAAAAAAAAACATCTTCCATGTCTTGCATTAAAAAAAGTGATCAATATAGCATCACTAAATTATAATAGAAGTACAAAACTAAATGCGAGACCTACCCCAAGATAAGTCTGTATTTGCAACAATACAATAATGGCAAATCAAAATATCAAATTATTTTAGTATTTAAAAGCTACATTAAACATCTCTCTCCTTAAAAGTGCTTTATGAATTAATGTAACATTTACAGCTCACACAAACATCACACAATCTGACTTGCAGTATATTTTTAAATTAACCTTATTAAAACTACACAATGTACATTGGCCACTTTACATATTTATGAGATTCAGAGGTGGCAAATGCAAAAATGATTGTCTCTGAGATCAATTTGATCCAGCTAAACACGCCACCATCTGTTTTATTCAACCCTAAATCCCTAAAGGGACAACATAGCAAATCAGATAAGAGGTACAGGAGCAGCTGGTTGGTCATGTTGTGATGGGATGAATGGAAGACTGATTTGTAAAGCTTACAGTTACGATAGCTTGAACAATGGAGTGTCTCTTCTGATCAATGTAATACTGATGTGCCATCAGACGGGGCTGTTCTCGTCTCTGACCAAAGAGATGACACTGCAGTCTGCAGAACAATTACGCAACCGTGACTTTGTCAACATCTCACCACTCGGACATTTCCCGTGGCCTCTGGAGAGACAGAAAACAGCTTCAGCTTCACTGACACAGAAAAGAATATGTGGGTTACTGTGGCATTCAGATATGCTACTTATTTGCTCAGACCACATATTTCTCCTATACATATATTTCTAGGACCGTCTCCTCGTTAGTGACTCTGGTGTAGCTAGATCTGCTCTAATAGCGTGATCAAAGGCAACCATGGGTTAACCTCAAACCACATTCATCCATCTGACATCATGTTCCTCAAGTAACTTGTCATTTAGTGTTGCAACCACAGATGTCAATAAAGAGCAGACTTCCAGAGTGTACATTAGACTAGATTACAGTGCATTAATGCATTTGGTAGACACTCTTATCCAAAGTGCATTCACACACACCACACTAATAACTGTATCGGGATTATAATTCACGACATACAAGAAAAATGACTTGAAGAACATTCTCCAGGTAACATTGAATCTGGCCTGCTTTGAATTTGTGAACAGTTATTTCATATTATGAAATTTACATTTTAAACCTTTTTTTTGCACATGATGTATAGCATAGCTAAATTTACATGCATTCAATAAAATACATTAGTTACAAGACATTTAATTTTTTCCAATTAATCTAAGGGAAAATGAGAGAGGAATCATTTGAGTCAAAATAATCATGATTTACAAAATCAGGAACTCATTGAACTCATGTGCCTCGAAATCCTGAGATGTTGAGGAAAACTTTCAGTTTAAGATATCACAATTTCGCAGTAAATCAAAGCATTGTATAGGTGGAGAGCAGGGTTATTATATTAAAACCAGAAACACAAGATTTTGCACTTGAAATTAAATAAACATGAACTAAAAATGAACTTTAATTTGCTTTATTTCAGCTAATTGTCAAGGCAACATTTCTTGTTTTCTTGCAAAAATACTAATACTGAAACAGAAAATTTATAAAAACTACATAGACTTTTAAATAATAATAATAATAATCATAAAATGACAAAAATACAACAAAATTACTAAAACTTTTTAAATTATAATGAAATAAGAAAACAAAAAAAATATGTAAATGTTAATAAAAACTATAATAGCCTCTCAAAGATACTAAAATAACACTGGGGGAGAGATTTTGTATTTTGTCACATTTGCACACACTGCTTTTTATCACTTAATTGGAAGCGCCACAAATAAATTGTGTTGTTTATTACAACAGAACTACTGAACGCATTCAAAAGTTTATTTTAAAGGGCAAAGCATGCTAATAAATGTCCCGTTGGGTAATCAAAAGTTCAACTTGCGGTCTTCATACCCACTTTGCAAGTGCTTTGGCTTCAAAAGACTGAGTGTAGTGCAGCAGTCTTATGGACTATATTCATGGAGCTTTTAGTGTGTTTGTCCTCATTTTTGGAGTCTGACAACTGCATGAAGGTTTGGAATGATTTAAGGGAAATGCATGACAGAATTTCCATTGTTGAGAATGATTTGTGGCTCGTGAGAGTACCTGCTCTCTGGGATGAGGTGTAGCGTGCGGTAGAGGTCAGCAGTGGAGGGCATCTTCACCGGAGCAGCTTTAGGCGTGGAGAACACAGAATAGGTCACGAGCGGTGGAGTGGACTGCAGTTTGGCCTCAGGTTCTGTACCTAGAGATATGCAAACGTCAACTACAAAATAAATGAAGAGTCTCACAAACAGAAATGCGTTGCATTTGAAACCGTAGATCTCCCTCATTCACAGAATCGATCAATTGGTCACCAGTGATGAGGTGTCAGACGTGACTCACTGGCTGCTAATGCACTGTGAGGTTCAGACAATGCAGGTCTTTTACGGTCTACAAATGGAGTCATGTTCAAAAACTGGGTCTTCAGCCATGCAGCTCGATCTTCTTCAAACGCTTTTCTCTAAAGAGGCAAGAAACAAAGAGAAGTTTAAAAACAGTGTAATGATGCACCAAAATTTCTGCAACCAAAAACAAAGTGTTGAAGTGGCCAAATTCATTGACCATGATTTATTTAGCGTTTTATTTTGGTTGGTGTGTATTGATAGTGTCAGTGAATGCAACTTATTTCCATGCCACATACGAGTTTCTCGAAACCTTTCAAGGAAAGTGTGATTTCTCAATTCATGCCCCCCCTTTAATGTTTTGATTGTAATAGAGGTATCTGTATGTGTTCAGTAGTACCTCGTGTCCCAGACGAATAGCAGCTTCAGTGAAGTTCTTCCTCTCTCGCTCAAAGTTCCTCTTCTGCTCACTGAAGAGCCTCCACTCCTCTTTGAGCCGCTCTTTCTCCTCCAGCGTGTAGCAGTCGTTCAGCAGAGCCGCCGTCTCGTCATCACACGGTGAGCTCAGCTGCTGCTGCAAACACACACAAGACTTTCAGACCAATTCAAGAAAGTTCAAGGAATAAATCAATCAAAGGGAACAATGGATCAATATGTCCTCTAATTGTAGATGTTTTGAGAAGAACACAATTAATTGTATTAGTTGCACTTAAAAATGTGAAAAAATTATTTCAAACCAATCTTTCGTTTACATTACATCATTACTTTTTAAAATAATTTTCTACAAAAAGAAAAATAGCCTAACTAGAAAATGGAAATAACTTTGACTGTACTTTTGATCACACTGCAAAAAGTGCTGTTCTTCCTCTGTATCGGTCTTGTTTTCCAGTGCAAATGTCTAAAGATTCTTAAATCAACATGCAAAATTACATGTGATAAAACTTTGATAAAGAAATTTATCAAAATGGAGAGAGTTTATGACAAAAAGGAACAAATATCTGCCAATGGGCCCAGATCAAATTTAGATTTAAATCAAATTCATCTAAATTTAAGCATGTTTAGATATTTGTATTGAAAAGCAAGAGAAAAATACAGACAACAAATCTTTTTGCATGCTAAATTTAATCACATGACTATGAATTTAAAACTTTCTGCTCCAATTTAAGACCATTTCAGGGTTTAATTTGTGAAAGGGCAGCTGTAGATTTTGTAAGACCCACAGAAACCCAATTTTAGACAAGTGCAAACACACTATATGTGACGCTGGAGCAAAAAAGCAGTGTTAAGTCGCTGGGGGATATTGTGCACTAGCAAACAATACTTGTATGGGTCAAAATTATACATTTCTCTTTTATGCCAAAAATCATTAGGATATTAAGTAAAGATCATGTTCCATGAAGATATTTTGTAAATTTCCTACCGTAAATATATAAAAACTAATTTTGGTTAGTAATATGCATTGCTAAGAACTATTTCGACAACTTTAAAGATGATTTTCTCAATATTTAGATTTTTTTGCACCCTCAGATTCCAGATTTTCAAATAGTTCTATCTCAGCCAAATATTGTCCGATCCTAACAAACCATACATCAATGGAATTATAAAAAATTGACCCTTATTGACTGGTTTTGTGGTTCAGGGTCACATATGATCTAGGTTTTAGCCCAGTTTATGCCTTGGACCAGAGACACCGAATTAGATATATTCATATGCAAAGAATCCATAATATGAGACAATACACTGACAGCCTGTTTGGGTCCACTGACAAAATCTGATACTGGAAGTAATGTTACTGTAAGATGGAGTGGAATGCAGACGAGTTAAGTATGCTGTCCTTCAGTGTTTGGTGTACAGACGTTCACCTGTAGAAGCTGCTGCTGCATGTGGATGAACTCTTTACACTGCTGTAACTCCAGTCTCATCCGCTGCATCTCGTCCTTGTGCTCCTTCCTGGACATCATCTCGTCTCCCTCGCGCTCCTGACACACCACCAGTGACGCTGCAGCACAACCAGTGACATTCATTACAAAAGACTCCAGAACTTTTTGTCTTAAATTCGACATCACTACGGTTTGCAAGAACAAGAGCAATAATTAACCGAAAAGCAAAGAAGAGCAAAGCGTAACTGTATATTTACTAGGGCCCTATAAACATTTTTTAAATTCACTTTTTTCTGGATTCCATTTATTTGGTTTAATTAAATTTTAATAATCGATCAAATGAAATCTTTTTTTTTTTCGCTATGCTTTCTACATTTTGTGTTGTGTAATCAAATGACGGCATGAAACATTAACAACTGACTTAATCTTTTAATCAAATGAAAATTAAATGTTATATAACGCCAATATCAAAACTATTAAAAAAGCATGGCTGAAGTTTGTTTTTAACAAAGTGCCTGAGCAACAGAATGAGAATGTTTGTGTCATTTCACAATGGATTCTTTTCGCAACTCTCCTCACAATGCTGCTGGTTTTCCTCAATATCTTGTATTGAAAACAGCAGTGCCAAGTATTTTGTCTACGGGGGCAATCGGTTCATTTTAATCTGACACGTGCTCAACATATACACAGTATATATATTATATATATCTATATATATATATAGATATATATATCTATATATATATATATAAAGAGGTATTACCCTTGAAATTACGTGTCTGTGACAGACAGAAAATGAAGAATGATCATTTCTACAAATGTTGAAAGTTTTTGATGCTCACTTCTTAAGCTCACCGCCAAAGATCTGAAAATGCATTTTGTGAGCTCTTTAAGAATCAAAGCAGGTCACACGTTGTACCTTGGCTGTCGAGTCTCTCCATGTGGCTCTTGAGCTTCCTCCACTGCAGGCGGATGCTGTTGATGAGCTGTTCGCGGGCCTGTTCACACGACTGCTCCAGACTGTCTCTGCTGCAGTCACCAGTCTCCTCCTCACCCTCAGAGCCAGCCTAATGATGCAGGGACAGTTCACCCCAGAACTCAAATACTGTTGATTACTCACCCTCATGTCATTACAAACCCACAAGACTTTGATGCATCTTTAAAACAAATGAAACAGTCTAATGAAAAAGATATTCCAGCAACCGCACAACAAAAACATCATTAAAGAGACTGCAGAAAAGTGGGAATTTTTTTCCCCCCAAAATGAATCGAGCGGTTTAATCCAAGGCCTCTGAAGAGATACATTTACTTCATTTGATGAACAGATTTTAATTTTTTTATATAAATATGAACAATATGTGACCCTGGAGCACAAAAGCAGTGTTAAGTCGCTGGGGTATATTTGTAGCAATAGCCAACAATACATTGTATGGGTCACAATTATACATTTGTCTTTTATGCCAAAAATCATTAGGATATTAAGTAAAGATCATGTTCCATGAAGATATTTTGTAAATTTCCTACTGTAAATATATTAAAACTTAATTTTTGATTAGTAATATGCATTGCTAAGAACTTCATTTGGACAACTTTAAAGGTGATTTTTCTCAGTATTTAGATTTTTTTGCACCCGCAGATTCCAGAATATTTTATCTCGCAAATATAGTCAGTCTTAACAAACCATACATCAATGGAAAGCTTATTTATTCAGCTTTCAGATGATGAAAATTGACCCTTATGACTGGTTTTGTGCTCCAGGGTCACATACGTGTTCAATACACATACATAGGGCACAAATATGGTAAACAGAAGCTTAACTGTATGTTTGAAATCTGAGCCTAAATTAAATCTATTCATCATATAAATTGAAGGAGTTTCTTTAGAAGACTGCTGGATTCATTTGGATTACTTCTACAATCTCTTTATGAACGTTTTGCTTTGGTGGAATGGATTTTCAGTGGAGAGACAGAAACCTCTCAAGTTTGATGCAAATGTCTTAATTGGTTTCTTGAAGATGAACAAATGTTGTATGGGTTTGGAACAACATGATGTCGAGAACACTATTTCCCCACCAATAAATAAATATTAAAAAAAATACTCTACTGGCAAAATTTTACAAAGACATTTTCTGCATTGTCTAAAACGCAAAAGTAGTCTAAAAATGTCTAATTAGCCGAAAAGGAAAATGGTTTTAGAGGTGGAGAAAGACAAAAGTTTGGAAACATTATGATTATGAAGTCTCTTCTGCTCCCAAAGGCTGCATTTGTTGGATCAGAAATACAGTAAAAAGAGTAATACTGTGTGATATTATTATAAGTGTTTTCTATTTGAATATATGTCAAAATGTAATTTAATCCTGTGATGCAAAACTGAATTTTCAACATCCAGTTCAAAAGAACAGAATTTATTTGAAATAGAATCTTTTGTAACATTAAATATGTTTTTACCGTCACTTTTGCTCAATTTAATGCATGAATAAAAGCATTAATTTCTATTAAAAACACTCGCACACACAAACATTTGAATGGTAGTATGTCATGGTTTCAGCATAAATATTAAAAGCAGCACAACTGTTTTCAAAATTGATAATAATCAGAAATGTTTCTTGAGCAGCAAATCAGCATATTATACTGATTTCTGAAGACCATGTGACACTGAAGACTGGAGTAATGATGCTGAAAATATAGCTGCGCATCACAGAAATAAATTACGTTTTACTATACGTATATTCACATAGAAAACAGTTATATTAAATTGTAATACTGTTTGACAATATTAGTGTATGTACTGTGTTTTTGAGCACATAAATGCAGCCTTGGTGAGCAAAAGAGACTTCAGTAAAAACATTAAAAAATTGCAATGTTTCCAAACATTTGACAAGTACTGTACATTAACACAGGGTGCCTTTTGTTCAACGGACACTGCATCGCATCAAACAATTTACAACTTTTAACAACACATCACTGTTCAAAAAGAGTACATGAGCAGACTTCAGACCTGCTCGAGGCTATCATCTGCTGGCTCTGGTTGGACGCAGGGTTTCTTTGGGCTCAGAATGGCGATCATGTCTTTCTTCATGTGCTGCAACACTTTTTTAAGCTCCGAGTTCTCCATCATCAGAGATCTCTGCCGCGTCTCATAATCACTCAGCAGAGCCCTGTACATCTCGCCCTCATGTCTGACAACACAAGAGCAACTGTTTTACAGCACTGTGTTTCACTGGGAGAAATAGGAGTCATGTCAAAGCCCCACATGAGCACTGGAGGTTACCTGGCCTCCATCTTGCTCGTCTTCCAAAGGCCTCTCTTGCCATCTGACCTTCCCACATAGTTTGATATTTCAATGGCTGAACACACGAAAACAGAGAAGACAGGAAGACTGTAACCTTGGATAGACTGTTCAAATCATTCTGGATAACACACATTGTTTATTTTATGCAGTCTAAAAAGGAAATTAAAATAATTAAATAGTGAAACGGATAGATTTCTGTTCTCCTAAAACAGCGCTCACAGAGTTTCTTGTCTCTCTTGTCCATGAGCAGCTGGTTGAGACGTTCCTTCAGTTTGGTGCAGTCTCTCTCTTTACGCTTGGTGTCGTGGTTGTACTGCGAGGCACGGCTAGAGATGATGCTCTGCAGTTTCTGTACCTGCATCATGGTTATTACACAGTAGTGAGGGTGCTGTATGATTATTATGCAAGGTATATATACACAGTACACTGAAGTCTTAAAAATATACTTAACATTGAGGGGGGACATAGGTTTTCAAATGAATAAATGAACAAACCAAACAAGAGATCACCAAAGAACTTGCTTTACAAAATAAACTACTCTGAATATCTATGTGGGTCGGATTTGTGCATCTCAAACATGTCTTTTAAACACTTGTGATCACTGCGTCCAATAATGATTGTGTTAAAGGGATAGTTGACCCCTCCAAAAAAAATGTTTGCTGTTAATTTACTCACTCTCAGGCCATCCAAAATGTAGAGGACTCTTTTTCGTCAGTATAACAGTAAGAAAATGTATAGCTGAAACCGTGCTCCTTGGTGATTCAGAAAAAGCAAGTCAAGGGCTGCCGTCACTTTGAGAGTCAAAAAAAAAAAGCATATTATACATAAAATGTAAGACTCTGGAATGTTTACCTGAGGCTCTGGATTACAGGTAATAATGCTGTAAATAATGTTCAGTTTCTTGCACAGACTGATTGCTTCGCTTCATAAGACCTCAATATATCGGCAGGAGTCACAGGTATTAATTTTGTGCTGTCTGATATGTTTTTTTGACTCTTAAAATTACGGTAGGACCATGGTTTCCACTAAAAATCTTTACTGTTCTACTGAGGAAGAAAAAACAAAGGCCTGAGGGGAGTAAATTAACAGCAAATTTTCATGTTTGGGTGAACCGTCCCTTTAAGGGAGTGGCGAGTAGGGGGTGCTGTATGGGACAGACAGTGCTTCCACTGTGACACAGGGCTCATTTTAGGTCAGCCAGGTTACATATAGGGACAGTGGGCACATATGGTGGGAAATACATTGTTATTTTGCATTTTACATTTCAAGCTTAGTGTCTGTGAAACAAAATTGTAGTTTAGTTGAAAGAAAATGCTGGACCAAGTACACTAGCAAATATACGGCAACATGATGAGGTGCAGCTGTCATGAACGGAGTTTCTCTTACTTCCTCTTTCTCAGACTTGAGGCAGTTGTGTAAGGTTTTGATCTTCAGCTGTAGCTGTCGCTCACCCTCATGCAGGCCTGAGTTCTCTCTCCTGGTGTGCTCCAGCTGATCCTGAGACAATTACACAATAGCAGAAGAAATTTAGTGTATCCTAGCTGCTAACAGTTTTCTCTTATTTCACTATTAAATATTTAAACTGAGCATCACAAAATAGATTAGCAAATGTTTACATGTAACGTGTTCCTGGTCAAGAAAAAAAAAAGAAGATAAATAAAAAAGAAATAATTCTATCAACAAACTATTAAAAGGTTAAACTCCAGCCTGCAACTGAAACTGTCACAAATGTGTATATTTTTGTAACATTTTCTACCATTTAAAATTAAGTCACCATAAACAAGACATCAAAACTATGTTTGTGAAATCTGGTTAAAAGGCATAAAAAAAATAAATTCAAAGATAATCAAAATCATAAAAATAAAAAAAAAAATCATATTCACTACAGAAACCTTCAATCTGAATAATTTCCATCACTTTCCCAGTCCTGGAAATGACAAATCCCTTTTTTTTTTTTTTTCGTTTTTGTATGGAGTAATGTAGAAAGCGGAGTACTTTGAGTCTACAGTTGCTGTGCTGCAGATGCTCGAGGTCACTGCCGTTCATCAGCTGCTGCGTCTCCAGCTCATGTAGGGCTCGCTGAGCTCTCCTCTGCAGCTGCAGTACTTCATAGAGCAGGTTCAAAACAGGCACAGCGCTCAGACTGCCTGATTTAGACTCTAAACTCACTCCAGTCAAGCCCAGCGAACACACCTCCTGAGGAGAACCAAGAGAAACATCTCATTACAAACAACTTATGCAATTATGTTTTGTGTTAGATATTTATATATACAGTATTTTTGTTTAATAGTAAAGTAACAATGTGCATGATTTAACAGTGTTTTCATCGAAGAGTTAATAGTATGTCTCGGGAGCAGTCAAGACAACAACTTTAATTTTGGTTAAATTAACATTAAATGCAAACTGGCATGCTAGTAAGCAGTGCTGGGTTAATGCATTAAATGTACCGAGTTACGTAGATTACTTTTTCCCCAAGTAACTAGTAAAGTAACGCATTACTTTTTAATTTACAAGGAAATATGAGTAAATTTTTCAAATAAGCAATACCAGTTACTTTGTGTGCGCTGTGTGAACATGATGATACTGTAGTTCTAGACTAAATGTGAAACAGCTTTACTCGCACAAAAACAGACTCAGTATTCCTCGAAATGAATAAAAACAGTGAAATGCAAACTCAGAATATGATGCAAACCTGCATTTCACATTCCAAAAAATAACTTTTTATATTAAAAACAAACAAGCAAGCCCATCCCAAAAGTAACGCAAAAGTAACGTAACATTATTTTCCATAAAAAGTAACTAACGCAATTAGTTACTTTTTTAGGGAGTAACGCAATATTGTTATGCATTACTTTTAAAAGTAACTTTCCCCAACACTGCTAGTAAAAAGCCAGAGAACTTGCATTGTCCAGTCTGGACCCCTATAACGGTGAGACGCCCAACCCGCCACCTCAAATATATTCTAAAGTTGCACCCTTAGATAAAGCCTGAGAAGCAGCAACACCTCTAGTAGAGTGAGCTTGAATGACGAGAGATGAAGATATCCGACGCACATCATAAGCAAGTCGCATTTTTCACCAAATGCAACATCCGTTGTTTCATAGTGGCAACACCCTTGCTGCAGCCACCAAAACACACAAACAGCTGATCAGATTTACACCACTGGCTCATGCAGTCAACGTTAATCACCCTCACAGGACAAAGCATATGCGGTCTCTCATTCTTCTGCGACTCAAAGAATGGAGGAGAAAATGACTGCAACAACATCAGACCAGTGCTCTAAAGATGCAAAGCCCGCCCTCAGTGTCCAAAGGTCTAAAAAGGAATGGGGCATAAATGCATTCCCCCTAGCGGTTTCATGTAACAGACCACTGATGTTGTCCATCCTGATGACCACATTACAGTCTCTAAAGTCTGGATGGAAATGTCTAAAACACTCAAATAAAACACCATCACCTCCAGGTAGTTTATGTGCCACATGAGACGATCACCTTTCCATACGCAATAGACTGGATGTTTTTCAAAAACTGCACAAGACATTTATCATAACTTGCCTGACAGACTTTGCCCAAAGGCGCAAACCGCCGTCCTTTTTCAGCACTAGATAATACTGGATGTGGAAACCAGACTCCCCCTTGGGAGGAAGCATTTTATCTACATCTCCTTTCCTCTAACAGGGAGTGTATTTTCCGCCATAAAATCTGAGCTTCTGTGGGGAGCAATGAGGGGGGTAGTGCCAAAATTGGATAGCGCACCTCTTTTATATGGTTTGCAGAACCCAACAAGAGACATTCAGCAGATGTTGTCATTCTGCCAAATGACCAGAGAGGCATCAGGCACTTTACGACTGAAGCCTGAGAAAGAGAGTCACTAAGGCTCATGTGAGGGCAATGTAATCGTCAGATCGAAGAAAGCCTTCTATGTCTTCAGTCAGTGCATGAGATACGACTTTACCAAAACATCCTGTGCCTCTATCTGTTGCAAGCCTTCCCAAATGGGACCTTTTAGTGGCTGAGCAGCAGGTAAAACCCATCCCAGAATGGAAGAGTGTATGGCCAGACACAATACAATGGGTTCAGCATGCACCATAGGGGCAACACTTCTTAAAAGCACAACAAAAAATGCACAATATGCAATCTTCCAGCCTAAGGTCAAGTCATTACGCACATTAATGGCAATTTGGGACACGTATAATAATTTCATGGAAAACGTGTGAGTGGTGCTCTGTGGCATGGCAGGATTTTGAACAACCTCATGAGTTGCAGCTGCACAACGCGGTGAGCGAGTGGTGCCACCGGAGTGCATACACTCATAGAAAACAATGTGTCTGAATTTACATTAAATTTATCATGACACGTCAACACTCAAAAGTTGAAATTAAGCCAAAGAGGGACACATTTCCTGAATACTTGTCGGAAAGAGCGCTGCTCTGATTATTGCCCAACTCCTCAAGAGTCCTAATACGGCAGTAGAAAGACATCTCATCCAGATATTCCTCACATGCAACCAGATAAATACACAGCACTTGGTCTGGTTAGAGCAAGAGAAATAGGGGGGGGGGAAATCCACTTAACATCTGATCCCCAGGACCCAGGCTCATTAACCGGAACCAGAATGGATGGCCGATTTTCCTCCTTTACTCAAAGAAGGCAAGCCTTGAGTGAAGGACTTCATTGTAAAGTTATTGCAGAGCGAGATATTCAAAGAGCCATTAAGTGTGGCTTGAGAATGACAAAGACCCAAACTCTTAACGCACTTCTCCTGTGTGTCCTTACTCGTGATGAAACAAGGGCAAGGAGATATACAAAAACACAGCAATCAGCCAATGAATCCACACCAATCTATACAGGCATCAGACAATCGTCACACCTGGAGGGTGTTCCTATAGGTTCACTCGAAGACAGGAACATTACTCTAAATAATCTTAAGAGCTGTGCCTTAAAGGCACAGCTTTTTCTGCCCTGTCCCTCAAATTTGTCCAATAGGGTTGAAGCACCACATGCGCTGTTCGTTTGAAGTTACATGTGCAGGAACACAAGAAATGGAGCCTTGTGGGGACAAAGTAAACACTGTAATAACGTCACTCTTTGCTTTGCATTTAATGCAAGTAGTTAAACAAACCAAAGTCCATTTAATTCCTTACACTATCCTGAGGTCAGAGGACCTCAGATGATTCCAACCCTGAAACAACATACAGAACTACCACATTTTGCTATAAGTTTGATTGCATTACATAATAATTGCTGTTAATAGTGTTCAACATCTGTTTGATTACGTCATTACCTGAATTTTACCGTACATTTCTGCCATATGCACATTAACTGACAGTCACCACTGATAAGCTACCACTAAATATTGTAGAAACTTAATTTGCTGTAAAGCTGCTTTGCAATGATTTGTATCGTGAAAATCGCTGTACAAATAAACTTGATTTGACTATCCATGTCATTTCTTTATTTTTCAATCACCAATCCCAATCATCAGACGAAAGATAATCAGAATAATACTTTCAAACTGCCCTTGTAATGTACCTGATTGATATACGCGATGCACTGCGATATGTTCTCCTCGGTGCAGAACGCACTTAACCCGCTGTAGGAGGTTTTGGGCAGAGCCATGGTGGAATGCAGCGAATGGTGAGAGTTTTGCCTGGAGGGGGACATGCTGATCCCAGAAATACTGGAAAGCTCTTTGGTGTCTGTACAGAAGACAAAAGAAAAGGCAGAGCCTGTTATTAAAGCCTGTCGAAACCAGACATGTCCAACATCGTGCCGCATAAGTGCAAAAGAGCTAACCTGGGAGAGTTTCAGTTGAGGAAAAGCATTAAAATAATAATAATAAATAAATATTTTTGAATAAAACACTACACGGTGCATTTATATATTTGACAATGAGCTATATGAAAATGGTCAGAAGTTTTTAAGAGCATTTCAAGACGGTCTGATGGTGAAATTTGGGAAAGATGAGACAATGGTCTTTTAGACATGATAATCTAGATGAGTTAGAAATTATGAAGAAATACCAAGCTGTTTTGACTATGCATTCAAATTTGCACGAGTTCAGGAAAAAAAAGAAAAAAAAAAGCATTTTGTTTCTAGGCCTCAAAAGTTACCAGCCTCGACGTGAGAGTGCAAATTTGACCTGTTGGTGGTGCTAGAGGGAGTGAGATGGAGATATCAAACTGTGCATGGTAAAGTCACGATTTGTCCTCTATCTGTGTGCCACATTCATAACTTTCCCCAAGTATGGTCCGATCCTTTGGGCTGCGATAGAGCCAAAAGTGGAGGAGGACAAGGACAAGATAGAGACTGTACTTTGGTGAATTGGCCCCTAAATAAAATAATAGTTTGTTATTTGCTCAACCTCTGTTGTTCCCCAGTACATATGCTATTATGTCTCTAATTTTTTTTTTCCTTTTGAACAATCTTTACAAAGCTTTTTTCCAGATACAACAACAACTAATAAACATATTTGTTAAGTTTTGCAGATATGGTCACTACAATCTGATCATTTTATGGTAAACAGCTGCATTAAGATTCTTCAAAAATTATTATTTCGAGTTCCATAGGAAAAGAGTAACAGCATACAGGTTAGGAAAGACATGAGGATGAAAACAAATTACAATTTACTTTTTTGGGGGGTAAACCATTCCTTCCAAAACATTACAGAACAAAAACGAGAACAGAGAGAAACATTATTTAATACTGTAAAATATTAAATGAAAGCAAACACTAGCTTCAATATAATGCAACATTTAACAGATTATTTACAAACCATGCTTAAATTAGCTCAGTCTCTTAACAAGATCAAGCCAAGAGTCCCAGACACAATGTTCCCATGTTTGCTGCTCACCGAGAGATGGATCTGGCATCATTGCAGGAGTCCACCAATCTCTCAAGTCAACCTTCAGCTCGGATGGGATTCTCCAGCGTCCTGCTCATCCAAATGAGATGCAAGGCTGGACACAAGCGGCTGAGCCAGAGAGAGAGGCTAGCACTCGGCCATCACGCCTGAAACAGAATAGAGGGCACACTGGATTACACAGCAGAAGGCCTGTGAAGCCGGATTACACAGCCATGGAATACCGCTGCAGGATTACCAGAAGCAGCGGGTGACGGAGGGGGTGGCGAGATCGTGCAGAGCAAGAAAAGCATCAAGCACAGGAGGACTGACGTGTCATACAAGTGCATTTTCCCCCCAAACCAGTGCAAATCCCGCCCCACAGCCGATTTCATTGGTTAAGTCATTCACACTTGTCAAGAAAATGTAAGCCTTCAAATGTTCAGTTAAGAGTTCAGAAAAAAACATGGGATTCCACTGTTTGCATTCTTGTAATGTATATTTAAATGACTGTGTATACACCTGGCCTTTTTCTAATAAGAAAAAAAAAAGTTTGTTAAAGGGTTAGTTCACCCAAAAGTGAGGCTGTTTTACTCACGCCCGAGGCATCCAAGGTGTATATGACTTTCTTCTTTCAGATGAATCCAGTCGGCGTTATATAAAAAATTGTCTTTGATCTTTCAAGCTGTTTCATGGCACTCAGACCTGACCTCATACGTCATGCTCCCGGAGCTGCTTCAGTGTACAACAGCAAACGCAAGCTAGATTAAAGTGATTATTAAGTTTTGAATATGGATACTTTTCTTAAAAAAAAGCATTGATTCGCTACAGAAGGCCTTTGTTCACCCCCCGGAGCCGTGTGAGACTTTTTTTTTATGGATGGGCGATTTTTAGTTCTTTTGGACTGAAGCAATGCAACACCGCTGAGTGGCATTAAACAGCTTGAACTGAGCACAGACATTTTTTTTATCTACCTCCGGCCTGGATTCGTCTGCACGACAGAACAGGTCCTATCACCTGGTGCCTCGGGGGTGAAATAAAAACACGCCGCGCAATTTTCATTTGGGGGAACTAACCCTTCGTTCTTCTTCTTACAAACCGCCTTTGTCTGCCTCTCTCCGGGGTCACCGCTCTTCCACACTGCAACGCACAAGCCTGCGATACACAGCCACGATACGTGTACGTTGGTATTTGTTTCAACCCTGCCGTCTTTGATGAGGGTCCTTGCCCACAGCGAGATTGGTTATGTCGAACTGCATGGCCACAGTAGGAGCCACGCCGTGAGTCGCTCCTGGCTCTTGTGCATGCGGCTTAGGAACAGCAGTCTATTCCTGCGGTCTATGTTTTCTCAGTTCATACCACAGACGACAGGAAACGCTCACTTCTCGTGACTGAACAGCTTTGTGAACTTCTCCAAGACAGCTGAGACCAGGTAGGAGGTAATCGTTCACAGCATATAACAGTGAAATATGCACTGTTATTTTACATTAGTTTACTTTTAAATTTCTGTGCCCATGAAAATTACTGTTAAACACCTGAAAAACACAGTTTATTTATTTGAATCTTTGCTCTATTGTATTTACAGTATTTGTGCTGTTGCATTTAGTTTGATTATTTGTAATTTTCTTTATTTTTTTTGACCATAGTCCTTTTTTCCCTGAGCATAGCACATACCGAACTGAACCGTGAGCAATCTGTACACATGTTAAGTATGTGGTTTCAGTGACCCATTTTTTCTTTGCTTTTGGTTTTATATTTTCTGGCATATGGGTGTGTGAATTAATACGTTAATAATTAATCCTCTATGCACCGCTTCTTTTCATTGTGTTTCAACTGTACTTTGCTTTCAGTAACTGTCAGGGTATTAAAGCGAAAAACAACACAGCTTTCTGTAGTCAAGGTCGGGAGGTAGAGAACGGTTTTATCAAGAAGATACTGGCGTGAGAGTAGAGGTAACGTTAGCTAGTGAGATTTTAATCACTGGTTTTTATTTATAAAGCTCTAAAAATCAGTTTTAGTGCATTTCCTGCAAATACGGAAAAAATAAATGGTCTCAATTAAATATGTGCAGTGTCACATGGTTCGTGCAAATGGTCACATGACCAAAGCAGGCTAGTAAAGTATGTGAATATAAAGACATCACAAATATTTTTGGTGCATGTTATCTTTAAGGTGTCTCGTATTAATATATGAATTCAAAATTATTACGGTTTTGTTGGTGTGGGTACAGAATGAGGGTACCACGTGTGGTCCCCACATAGTGACCGGGGATAATAATACAATGGCATTTAGTTTACATATAATCCAATTAGTTATTAGTGAGGGTGCACTACAATGTTGCAATGACAAAAATTGTACTAAATTACAAATTCAAATGTTTACGAATAAGTACATCATTGATGTTTGTCAAACATGGTAGCGATAATATAAAAATGGGTGTGATATATATTTTTATGAACCCAATTTATGTTACAATAAAGTAACAATTTTGAAATACGTCGATGGTTGAATTTTTTTTGTGTGTCTTTTATATCAGTAGTATTACTAGCGGTGTTATATAAGGGGTTTTATGCATAATAATAACCCTAGAATGTGATCAAACGGTTTAAAATAGCTGGGCTGACTGCAGACCGAGCATAAAACACCATTTTTCACACACTTTTTCAAAACAATAATTATTGATTATTTCAAAGGGTTACTAATGACACATGGGGAAAATCCATGTCCATGTCAGCAGCTGGAGCGGTTCTCATTCTTCTGATTTCACAAGAGCTCTTGTTTGTGCAACATTAACATGCATAAGATTGTATAACAGTGACCAAAGTACTTCACAGGTAAGACGCCTCTGCAGAGCATTAGCGATGATGCTTGAAAAAGGATTCGAACTCGTCTCTGCAGGCAGCGCACGGCATTAGAGACACGACCGGAGTTTCAACGTTATCACAGCGGCTAATAAACACAGTCACACCGGTGCACTTACATCAGACGCGGAGCCACGGATCCGAACGCAGGCAGATCAGCATATGCTCATGGATTAGACTGATTATTAGGTCTTTCAGACTGATCCGTGTTTAAAGAGAGAGCGAGAGAGATGCCGTGCGCGTATCATGCACCTGCCCTGAAGCGCAGGAGACATCAGATGATTTGAAGAGCACCTCAGTTCTTCAAAATAAACAAACACGACTCTCATTGGCCAGCCCACTCGTCGTGTGATTGGCTGGATCGTCCTTCCTACCTGTGCAACACGCAACAGGTGTTCACTCTACCTGCATGAAATATTTAAAGCAACTTGACTGATTTCTCACTTTACTTGAATTTGGTAACATTTGTTTATTATGTTATATCTGTGTAACCTATATTTCACTCGTAATTATTAATGCATTCTTTTGCTTAAAGTATTTTTCTGTACACTCTAAAAAATGCTGGTTAAATATAACCCAGCGCTGTGTTAAAAAGAGACAAACCCAGCTATTGGGTTGTTTTGACCCAGCGGTTGGGTTAAATGTTAACCTTCTGGGTAGTAATCCAACCGATGGGGCAAAACAACCCAATTGCTGGGTTTGTACCTATTTTACCCAGCACTGGGTTGTATTTAACCCAGCATTTTTAGAGTGTAAGGTCGAGACATGAAAATAAATTAAAAAAAATATGCGACTAAATAAATAAACACAAATATAATAATAAGTCAAAATAATCTCTCTCTCTAAAATTATATTAATTCCTAGTTTTAGTAATCACTTTGCTCTTAAGTATTTAATGTTGTGTCTTTAATACTACTGTGTAACCATGACCTATAACATACCATGTTTTACAGCACGTGACTGGTTATCTCCTGCTGACGTCATGTTTTCATGTGTGCACACCATAGTCTGTAAAAAAACATTGTACTGTGGTAAATGGATGCGAATGTGGTGATGAGAAAACACATGCATATGACATGTTAATAACATTAGCTATTTGAATGGAGGCAGAGACTGACCACTGAAAACACCTGAAGCTCTGCCTGCTTCAGAGTGGCTGGCTGCACTTCATGGCCCTGTTTTTGTGTTTTTCCTTTCATTTGTTTCAGGACGGAGAGCTGTTGTTTGTTTAGTGGACGAAGTTTGAATTCTGTTCGATTTGGACTGCTGATTCCATTTCATTTTTTGATCGGTATGCTGAACTTTATTTGTGTGTCTTTGGCTTTTCTTTATTCATGGGATGTAGTTTGTGTAAATGACTTGTTCAAACATATCAAGCTATGTTGTAATGGCTTTTCCTACACTGTAAAATAAATCCCTAAAAATAGGGCACAATGAAGTAATTTTCCATATTGATATTTTACAGTCATGGCCGGAAAATTACGCTTACCGTCTGGTGTTTGTTTGTTTTAAAGTGCATTTGCGTAATGCATTTCCTCATTGGGAATTTTTTATGCATAGTGACATCAATTGTATTATTGCAGGGATTTATTGTTTTTTAAAATATGATATAACTCATATGGCTTATGATATATACAAGGCTGGGATGCCGTTATATGGATTAAATATATAATAAGGATACATTTATGTCCCACCTTACATTTAATTTTTTGCTCGATAGCTCAAAAGTCTTTTCTGTAACATGCTGACTTTAATGTCTTAAGTTTATGACTGTATTCCTGTAAAATTACAACTTTATTCTCAAACAGTACTATTTTATTCTCATGCACATAAACATAAATAGAATAGGATAGAATAGAATAGAGCAGTGCATTTATGGACTTTCTGAGCAATTGTAGAGCTACACTTAAAGGGATAGTTCAACCAGAAATGAAATTTTGCTGTTAATTTACTGTAGATAATGTACAGTTTCTTGCACAAGTTGATCGTTTCACTTCACCCTCAATATATCATCAGGTGCCATGGGTGTTGATTAGATTAATTAATTTAATTAAATGAATCACCAAGGAGTACGGTTTCAGCTAAAAATCTTCTTTAATGTTCTACTGAAGAGAAAAAGGTCTACATCTTGGATGGCCTGAGAGTGAGTAAATTATTTGGGTGAACTGTCCCTTTAATGGGACGGCTACATCCAGGAGACTTACAAACTGCAAGAGAATGCCATTGTAGACTGAGCGTGTGCAGACAGGAGCAGATCACCACACCATCAAACAGAAGGATGAGCTGATAGTGATAGAGCTGATAGCTGGAACAAACACAGCAAAACAGACTTGCAGACATTGTCTCACATACCAGTAGTTAGTTGTGCATGGACAGCACAGGTAAGTCAGTGACTAGAAATGTATTCAGCATCCATATTTTTATTTGTTAAGAGTCAGACATTGCATAACTGATGATATGAACATGTTTGGTAGGGTGGTGTACTGGCCCCTGCTGGATGGTATGTACAGTACAGGACACACTGATCTGAGGAGTTTTTGAAAAATTTTTTTATTAACAATATCAGAAAGAAACATAAACATTAAAACAAGAACATAAACATATGGGGGATTTCTTATTGATGACTATGATGACTGCTGATTTTGTAGAGAGGGAATTTTTGTGTTCTTTGTGTGTGTGAGTGGGTATGTGTGTGTGTGTGTGTGGGTATGTGTGTGTGTGTGTGTGTGTGTGTGTGTGTGTGTGTGTGTGTGGTTGTTTGTGTTTTTGTGTGCGTGTGTGTGGTGTGTGTGTGTGTGGTGTGTGTGTGTGTGTGTGTGTGTGGGGTGGGTGTGTGGTGTGTGTGTGTGAGAGAGAGAGTGTGTGTGTGTGTGTGTGCGTTTGTGTGTGTGGGTGTGTGGGTATGTGTTTGTGTTCTATTTTTGATCCTGTACTACAACTTACTTGAGCCAGAAACATTCCAGTCCTTGCAGACTTTTATCTGAACATCACTGCTTATAGAGATACCTTGATTTGTCCACTTTGTGCATGGTTGTCAAACTTGATCTGTAATCAAGCACAGCAGATTACCCACTTTATCGAGTTAACTTTAACCTGTCCAAAGGGAATTCTATCTCTGAGTCTGTCATTCTCTGGTTGACATTGAGAAATAAAGAACTTGCGAGTTTGTGACAAAACGGCATGAAATCAAGGAACAACACATTTGAGATTTGAAAGAAATGAAAATAAAAATGAAGGAGAAGAGGGAAATGTCTAGTCTTCATGTGACAAACCTCTATTAACCAATCCTGGAAACTGTGTGGTTATGACTAGTAAATGGACTTTTGGAAATGTGCCTTTTGAAACCTAAAGCAGAAGCAGCTGTCTATTGATGTAAGCAAATAGAGAAATTTGCTTCAGCGTTTCGTAGACCGTTACAATTTACTTCGATAGTCCCACCTTAGACATTTTGCACTACATGTCACTAACTCTCATTAGAGTATTAGTAGACTGGTAGGGTTAGGGTTAGGGTTAGAATAATTTGACATGTACTTGCAAAGTGACTAGAATGTGTTGAGGAGCATCAAAATAAAGTGCTAGATATTAAGCAGACAGTCACTAATACTCTAATGACTGCTAGCATGTAGATGCAAAGTTACTTATACAGTACTCTTACAAAACAAAGTGTTATCTTAAGACACATGTATGAAATTTAACAGCACTTACGTTAATGGTAAAGGCAGTCCGGTAACTCTTGATGACGTACTGTTTGAGGGTTGATAGCCTTTACTTTGAGATGGATGTTTACTGCTAACAACCTGGAAAAGAGCCACAAAAATGCCATATCAAAAGTAAAACACAAACTCAATGAATTTCAAAGATAAATGTAGTGTACACACCTTTGAAAATCTAAAGTGAGGTTCATGTCATTTTCAAAATTATCCTTCTTGTAGAGTGAAATGGGATAAATAGAAATACATTCAGCAAATTAAGTAAATAAATAACAAACAAAAAGCTATAAATCCAGAAACCTAAAATCTCTAATTATATTACAGCACATTTAACAGAGCCCCAGAACTTCTATCACAAAAGTCTTTGGTTTTTCATCTTAATGTGACAGATGTTTACTATTTAGAAAAGTGTGCACAATATCTGTTTCACTTCTGTCATCCTTACCAATAATCACATTAGATTGTGCAGCGGTATTATGATGTTGTACCTGTCTCTACACTGTAAACAATGACCGTGAATTTAACGGTAAAAGACTGTAAAAATGCTACAGTAAAAACCTGTTAAATGGTAAAAAACTGTAAATTCCTCTACTAAATACGGTGAAAAACTGTATTGGACATTACATTTAATTTTACAGTAGTATACCGTTTTTGGAAGTGAAAAAGACTGTATAATTTACAGCGAATAACCGTAAATTTACATTCCCAGATTTCCCTGCGTTACATTTCAAATTTGAACTTTTTTGTTGGAATAACTGTTTCTTAGTTTTTTCTTATCAGTTTTGTATGTTAGGGTTGTGTGTTACACCTAACGTTGTTAAATGAATGTTTATTGCATTATTTCAGTTTCATGTGTGTTACCGTGATGGTGTTTAGTGTTTGTGTGAATGACACTGTGCAGCTTCTATATATGTTATTATCTAAAAGCTGCTTGTGATGGGCTTTGGTTCATCATGTGACTTTCTCATCACCTCCTGCATTTGGTGGTTATCAGTGTATTACAAAGCTGCAAACAGATTTCAGTACTTCAATAGGTTGGTATATTAACATTATTTCAGTTCATGAAATTACGGTATTTAACTGTAAATTTAAGTTAAAACCGTAAAACCTAAAATGTTGCTACTGTTTTTTTACGGTAAAATTCCCGCAACCACAGCTGCTGGTTTTTTACTGTACATTTTACTGATTTTTTTTTTACAGTGTACATGTGGATCAATATCAGAGGTCTCATTAGCTGGTAAAACACAAGCATGTCGATATAAGTCTTGACAGATGGAAAGAGTTTTGTAGCTTTAGATACTAAAATAACAATCAGAGAATGAATCAGATGCAAACCGTAAAAGAGATTAAGTCATGCCACCCATATGAAACGTAATATTTACTACCACACATAGTGTTGTGATTGTTATTAAACATGTCCCTATGGAATAAAATAGATGTGACATAGTATGATGGGTATGTGTGTGTGTGTGTGTATAAATTCTCAAGGCATGGAAAGTGTTTACTAGTGTATCATCTACAATTTAAAAACTGCTTATATTTTGCACTTTTTTTTTTTTTTTCAAATCACATATGATATTATCAGGCTATCAACATAACGATTTAAGAGCTCATGGAAAAATTTGCATCCATTTTGAGCAAATCCTAACTTGGAGATCCATGTTATCCATGATTTCAGAATATTCTAACGTCACGTTTGCAGTCGTAGGAGACGAGGTGTGGATTCAAGCTCAGAAAATCCTACATTTTTCAGCTTATTTTCATATTCCAGTACTCACTGTACATATATAAATATGCACTGAAAAAACTGAAACAATGACATTTATTTAAAGTGCATTTTTATATCGGTCAAATCAGATAATAATGGAAGATCGTGGTTTTCGGTTTAAACCTGTTTTGTTTCGTTTGTCTAAAAGCAAATAAAACTCTTCCTAGAAAAATTAAAAGAAACAATTTTGTTTAAATACTGTAGTATTACACCAGAGTGTTGATGTGCAGCAGAACACATACTGGCTAGTTTTACAGACTGCAGAAATGACTGTAGGTTGGTTGGTTTATTTATGATTAGGTTTTATGATTTATGATTAGGTAAGTACATAAGTTAAGTTTATCTTAAGTAAAAATTCTACTGCCATGTTACTAATTTAGCTTTTGTCTATAGTGAAATTAAAAAGGCAATATATATAAGAAATATTTCAGTTTTCCACAAACTGAGGGTCCATGTGTGATCTGTGGCATGCCAAGTGATTATTTGGAGCACTACACGAAAAAGGCTTTCCGTCAGACATTTGTGCCAACTCACTCTGAAATCAGGACATGGGACTGACTCAGCACTTAACACAGAAAGGGCTTTTCTATGTTTTGAGGAACTGAAGCTGTTGCCAAGCAGTTTTTCAAAACTGGTAGAACCAGAGCTCATCTTCAAATTGAATTATTTATCAGTGATGCTGAAAGTTCTATCAGATAATTCACATTTTTTTAAATCGCCTCGCGCCGTACAGTACATCGGATAACATGCAAACATTTCTCAGCAGGTTGTGCAGCATTCACTTCATTTGTCTGTCACTCTTTGTGGGTGTGGATGTAAAGTATTAAAATGCTGCAATAACTACATGATGTCCCATCTTTAAATAAGAGATACATAATTGTGTTATTTGTAGACATTTTGTAATAGTGAGTGGAGTCAACAAAGCTGAGAATAGGGCTTTTCACACTTGAATTATTACATTTGAATGATTGTTTCATAACCCCAGGTAAAATGCAGTGCTAACCCACTTCAGAATTAGGCCTACAAGTGTGAAACGTGCCTTTACCCGGGGTTAAAAGCGGGGTTTAGAGCGCCCATATCCCCAGGTTAAGTGCAGTGTGAAAAGCCCTGTAATTTTAAACTCGTCTTGCTCTTCAACTCATCAGTGAAACGTGCAGTGTTGTTGGGTAACGCATTACAAGTAACGCTAGTTACGTAATCAGATTACTTTTTTCAAGTAACTAGTAAAGTAACGCATTACTTTTTAATTTACAAGAGAATATCTTAAGTTACTTTTTTTTCTAATTTATTGACTGATAGCTCTACTGTCCCCATGTTGAGAGAAATCAGAAGATGTTACTGTAGTTCTAATATAAATATGAATATGCATTAATTCATCTCACTTACAAAAAAACAAAGCACACAGATTCAATATTCCTCAAAATGAACAAAAATAATGCAACTCAGAATATGACACAAACCTGCAATAATTAAATGTTAAACAACACAAATATCCTTTATGTATTTAATCCCATTCTATTAACCAATGTCTTTGCTTCTGACCTTCGATGATCCAGTTCAAGCGTACTAATAAGCACAAATTACTCTAGACGAACATTTGTGTGTCTTTGTTTATTGCTGAAGTGTGTTGAAATGTCTTCTTCTGCATTCTACTGTACGGACGTAAATGTACTTTCCCTTCAGCCTGAGGCGCATTCATTTCACTTTTGGTGTGAAAAGGCTTTTATATTTGGCAGAAATATAATTTTTTTATTTTAAAAACAATTAAGCAAGCCCTGTCGTAAAAAAAGTAACTTAACGCATTACTTTCCATAAAAAGTAACTAACATAATTAGTAACTTTTTTTTGGCGTAACGCAATATTGTAATGCATTACTTTTAAAAGTAACTTTCCCCAACACTGGAAACGTGTTGTTTTTCAAACATAATGCTGAGATGTCACGAGCATGGCTACCGGCGAAAACATTTTCAAAATTCCAAACTAACAGTTTCATAAAATTGTGTTGACAGTCCATAAAAAAAAACTGGAATCTGGTTCTTTCTTTGCTTATTGTAGGTAGCGTTTAAGGTGTTTCAACACATTTTAGCATTTGTGTAAAATAAGTGAACAAATTTAAGTTTATATACGACTGTCAGAATGAAGTGTGAGATTTATATAATGTCCTTAAAACATTGTCTGTAGTCAGCATAGCAAGTGTTTGCAGTGAACATGTGAGAAGTAACTCTGCACTGATGTCATTGAGTGGAACAACATACTATACACTTAAATCATGGATCCACCCACAACTTAACCACAAGCTCTGCTCTTCGGCACAATGGTAACCACAAAAACACAATTTAGAAACTCTTTAAATGTCAAACACAACAGCATTAAACACCAACAGGGTTTTTTTCCTTTACTCACAATAACACATTTGACTCTTCTATCAAATAAGCAACATTTACCGTCCTGATCCAGGCCTGTGTGCAAAACAAAAAAAGTAAAACTTTACTTAAAGCATTATAAATGTATTAATTATGCAATGTAATGCACCTTACAATGCATTGTAGGATCTCATGAATAATCGTAACCACAGTTATAATACACTATAACACTTATCTATTCATTGTTACAGACTGAAAAAAATGATTCATTGAATTTACAAAATTTTTTGAAGTCCAGTCAATTTATTTTAGCTACATTTAAATAAACTAATTTAGTTCAAATGCGTTTACTTAAATGTATCTCAAATAAATTGATTGCAACCACTTACCTTCAAAAACTTTAGTAAATTCAATGAATCATTTTTTCCAGTACACCTTTAGAAAATCGAATGCATTACAACACGACAAACAAACCTTCAAATATTATAATGCATTTCAGCTTTGATCACAATTATTTATATTGCATTACAATGTACATCATAAATAGCTTTGTAATGCATCATGCATGTACCTTCATAATGCTTCAAGTAAAGTGTTACCAACTTGTACATATTTAAGTAGATTGCATACAGCTAAAGTAAGCAGAAACATGTTCAGCAAGTGTGTTGCTTTGACTTATTTGAATTTAATTAAATTTTTTTTACAGTGTGACAATGCTTGTGAGAGACATTTGAAAGACTATTGTTTTGGAAAATGTTCTGAATCTCTCACATTGATGGAATGCAGGCGATTGTGTTGAAAGTTTGCGCTACGACATGTGCGAAGAACGTGAGCGCAGCGGCTGGAAATTAGCATCCCCGCTACTTCCTGTGCTTCCACAAACAGCAGCATCTAGATCCTGGACGTCCATATCGGGCTCCTCGGGTAGCGGCGGAGCTCCGGGGTCTCCAGGCTTAGGCAGGCTTGATGAGATGGTGGAGGACACATTCATGCTGCCAGTCCCTCCGCAGACCGACAGAGCCTCGTTCACTCGACTCGAGCCATAACGCAGGTTAAAGGATCCCGTAGCCACAGAGGACGACCGACTTCCTTCCCCTTCGGGCTGATAACATATAGTGGAGTACTTGTCATAGTCCGAGTCCATTTTGGAGAAGTCATTGGTTGCTCCTTTTGTGATTGAATGACCTGAGTTAGCTGAGGACCCTGCTGCAATACATGAAAATATTAGAAAAGAAACCCCCATTGATTAACCACTTCTGCTTCACTATATGGCCAGAAAATCTAGGGCATATAGTCTTTTTTAAGCCATGGTTCAGCAGCATCAGCTCATCTTTTTAAGCTTATAAAAGTCATTTCTAAACGCCACAAAGCTCACACTCTCAGTGTGAATGCTGTATTAATACAGAAGGAATATTTGGTCTTGTTTACATCTGGATATTAAAATATGATTTGGTTGATCCGATCTCAAATGTTAAATACAGGTGTGTAAATGGGGTCCAAAACCTTTTGAGATTTTTGGGTTCAGACAGCAGGTTTACGTCTCTGCAACACGTGGTCGGTTTCATTTGAACAATAATCTTAGCCATTTGTCAGTGGATGTTTACTCTCAAGTCTTAAATGAAATGAAATAAATAAATAATCAAGTAAATCAGATTTCATGATATGACCCCTTTAAATAATATGTGACCCTGTCTTAAGTCGCTGGGGTATAGCAATAGTCAACAATACATTGTATGGGTCAAAATTATTGATTTTTCTTTTATGCCAAAAATCATTAGGATATTAAGTAAAGATCATGTTCCATGAAGATATTTTGTAAATGTCCTACAGTAAATATATCAAAATGTAATTTTTGATTAGTAATATGCATTGCTAAGAACTTCATTTGAACAACTTTAAAGATGATTTTCTCAATATTTAGATTTTTTTGCACCCTCAGATTCCAGATTTTCAAATAGTTGTATCTCGGCCAAATATTTTATTATCCTAACAAACCATACATCAATGGAAAGCTTTATTTTTTTTATTTTTTTTAATTTACACTTAAGACTGGTTTTGTGGTCCAGGGTCATATATATGACATACAGTATATATCACAAATAATATATCACACTTTAGTTTGGAGACCAATTCTCACTATTAACTAACTAGTATTCTTTTGCCTCTAAAAACTCCTGATTTGCTGCCTATTTCATAGTTAGTAAGGTAATTGTTAAGTTTAGGTATGGGGTTAGGGATCTAGAATATAGTCATGCAGAATTACACATCAATATGTGTGTTATAAGTACTAATAAACAGCCAAAATGCTAGTAATATGCATGCAAATAAACAACGTGTTAATAGCGAGAATTGGCCCCTAAACTAAAGTGCTACCATTCTTTTTTACCTTTTAAAGCTTCCAGTCGCTCGTTTTTCACGCGCTGCACCTCATCAGTGATCTTTGCGATGATAAAGTTGAGCGTTCGGCCCCATTTGATGGACTCAATAAGCATGTCTAAACCCCGTGGGTTTTCTGCGAGGATATCCAGCAGCTTGCTAGTGCGTCTCCCTCTCGTGGTTCTGCAGCTGATCTCTTCTGTGTCCTCTCTGGTCAGGATCTTCTTCGAGCGCAAGTAATCAAAGTGCCTCTCTGCGATGATCTTATCCACCAGGTACGGCCGTAACCTGTCTATGGCCTACAGTGAAAAAGAAAAACCGAAGGGAAATATTTAAAGGATGATATTCATGAAGTAATATTTTCTGAGACAAACAAACGTAATCGCAAAAATAGATTGGTGCTGCCCGCGGCCTACATATTGCAGAAGTGTTGAGGTTGACAAGCGAGAACAAGGAGTTTCAAGTGCAAATTCTTTGCTATGTTGGTGAGCAGTTTTTAATGGAAGCCCGTTTCCACCACAGGATAAAAATACAAATTAATTATCACAGGCTAGCTATAATAAAAACAACTAGGCCTAACACTAACACAGCATATACATTTGGTTTGAATATGTTTTATTAGGCTATAAATACGTGGCTATGTTAAAGCTCTTGTCTTCATCTCCTTTTCCATCTCTCCAATCTTATTCTTCTCACAGGTGATCAGAGATGAGTGGATAGTTTTTCAAGCGTATTTGTCTCGCGAGAGTTGGCAACAGTGAAC
Source organism: Sinocyclocheilus anophthalmus (assembly GCA_018155175.1). Classification (NCBI taxonomy): domain Eukaryota; kingdom Metazoa; phylum Chordata; class Actinopteri; order Cypriniformes; family Cyprinidae; genus Sinocyclocheilus; species Sinocyclocheilus anophthalmus. The sequence goes on along the minus strand of JADLZN010004276.1, from coordinate 134,124 downwards.
AAAAGATGATCACAACTTCTGTTTCATGCTGACTTTAACCCTTTCAGTCATATCATTTTTTTTTCCATCGAACTACATTTTTTTACCCACTTGATATATGCCCTTCTCCAATATAGAAATGAGTCTAAAACAAAAAACAAGATTTGTGTCAACTCCTTTTTTTTTTTTCATGTCCATTACAATGGATGCCAGGACTGAAGCAACATAAAAATCCTCATATTTTAACCATACTTATGAAGTAGAGTTTGTGTACTAGATTTGAACTAGTGTTGACGATTTTGAAAAGAACACATCCTGTAAGAATGAGCGATGCAGTAAGAATGTAGAAACAAGGTAAGATGATATGAAGTCAGTTTTGTTGGTTGCAGTGGGTGAATCTGAGTATGTGTGTGAGCATGTGAATGTGTTTATGTGTACTTGCTGGTTGTTTAGATTGTGTGCATTACAGCTTCAAGGCATCAGTGTGTGTGTGTGTTGGGGGTGTGAGTGTGTGTTGTTCACTATCAATTCAGTTCACTACAATTGAAAAATTGATTGACAGGCTACTTTGAAAACATGAATGAAATCATATGAATCATATTTCATTAATGAACATCAATGTTCATAAAACATTAATATTCGAATTTGTAGCTCTGTATTTTAGCTTTGAAACACTTGCACACATTTCTCAACCTGTCATAATTCATGAGGTTCCTGCCGACTCTGAAAGATCTCCAAAATCATTTGGAATATTATCACTTGATTGGCTTCTTTTCAACAGTGCAGTTGATGATGCTAACCATAACATATATATATATATATATATATTATATATATATATTTTATATATATAATAATATATATATATCTGCATATAAAAGGTCAAATCTGGGCTTCCTCCCCTTCTTGTCTAGTTGGCTAGTCATGTCTGTGTTTGTGATGTCTGGAGCTCAATCAGATTAAGTTAGGAGTCATTTCTTCATTCTGATTGGTTTATCAGTGACCAATCAGTGACCAGGCATTACTCATAGTATAAAAAACATTTTATTGGTTTAAAGGGGTCATATGATGCGATTTCAAGTTTCCCTTTCTCTTTGGAGTGTTACAAGCTCTTGGTGCATAAAGAAGATCTGTAAAGTTGCAAAGACTAAAGTCTCAAATCCAAAGAGATATGCTTTATAAAATTTAAGAGTCAAACACACCTACCTAAAACAGCTCGTTCTAACACGCCCCCACATGCCTACCTCACTATGTGGGAAGATTAGGCATCATGCTAAGGAAGGCAAGAAGACCGACGTGGTTTCAGGAACAGCAGTAGTGTTGAAGCAGCATGTCAGGGAGACGCTGTGTTTCAGTGCGAAAACAAAAGCACTTTATTTAGCCTTCCGAAAAGTAGATGCAATGTGGAATCATTGGTTAAGATTTATTTACAACAGAACAGCACAACCCAGATTTTTGAATTTGTGCAACGCATTTTACGGACGACAGTTTTTGGAACATAGATGAGTACAAGGCTGGCTGTGCACAAAGCCTATTTCTAAAAAAAAAAAAAAAAGGGTTAATTCCGACTTTGCTATGACAATCTGGCGCTTCTGAATCAGCGACTGTAAGTATGTTTTGTTATTAGTTTAAGTATTTGCTATTGACTGTTCAAATGCAGAGTTTTTTGCAGCGCAGAGTAACGCGTCGTGTGTGTGTGTGTGTGTGTGAGAGTGTTTGTGTGTTGTGAGTGTGTGTTGTGTGTGTGTGTGTGTTTGTGTATAATAGTGTGTGTGTGTGAGTGTGTTGTGTGTGTGTGTGTGAGGGAACAGGGTCACATCACAGGATAGTGAACTGTCTGTCAGAAATCATAGCAGGTCAGCTGTCTTAACCGCGGTTTGTGTACTGCATCATCTCTGTGTCTGTCACGTGACTCTGTTGCTCTTTCAGGCTTGAATTGATGGTAAAACTAACCACATTATTAACTGTCTTGATATTTACTTTGAAAGCTGACGCTCGCGATTATGGTAAGGGGCGTTACATGCTTGTGGTGTTCGGCCAATCACAATGCACCGGGTCAGCTGGCCAATCAGAGCAGACTGCGCTTGTCGGAAGGAGGGACTTTGTAGAAAACGAAGCGTTTGAGAGAGGCGGGGCATAGAGGACCTACAATAATGTACAGTATTTGAAAAATAATGTGTTTTTTGAACATTAAAGCATGTCAACATATTATGTTACACCAAATAATGATCTTTAAAATAGCATCATGACCCCTTTAAAAAAAAAATAATAATAATGTAATGTCCATTTCAAGGAATGCAGGGTCTGAAGGGGTTAATAAGCTAATCTAGTATTTTCACAGACTGTAAGTTTTGTTTATTTAACAGTATATTACATAACATATCATTTAAAATACCTTAATAGTCATATCTACGTAGTTCAGATGACATAAAGCCCTTTCTGACAATATTATGTATTCATTTATTTTTTAAAGAGAAGCAGGAACAATACCCACTAGTCTCTCGTCTATGGGTTTATGGCTCACTAGTGAACTGCCTCTGTTTTCACTTCCACCTCGATACAGCGAAGTCTCTGGCGTCTCGATCTGTTTAACCCAGCTTCACACACAAGACACTTACTTCCTTCTTTATATCGGCCATTTCGTCCTCCGTCAGGTGAGTAACATCCATCCTGCTGTCTGCTTTTCACCTTTTGTGAGTTTTCTACTAATTCCGGTCAGAAAAAAAGCGACTACCAACTCAACATTAAAGACGGGAAAAGCATGAAAAGACTAGACTTTCATAACCATGCGATGGCGAAGCCCGAGCTGTCTAATAGTGCTCTTAAAGTTCAGGGGAACTACCGGATCTCCAACTTCCTTATTTGATGCAAAAACCAAAGAAACGGAATGGAGCACAAAAACTCTGACGTCAAATGCAGCGCATCATTCTTTCTCAATTCTGAATAAATTGTTGAAAGTCTTTCATCAAAATGATCCGTAATTGTAACAATAGTGTTTCCCCCAGTTGCTCCTCTCAGTCTGAAGAAACAATCACTCGTGTGTTTTGGGACTGTGCTTATTCTAAAGTGTTCTGGGTTGACTTTTCCAACTTTGTAAAAAAATATTTATATCCAAACTTTTTATATCCCGTGTTTTTTGGTTTACTCTTTTCATCTAGACCCTTCTCGCTGGTAAATGCATTAGTTAATCTATTCCATATCTTGCTGAATTTTACATTCATAAGTGTAAATTTTCAAAGAAAACTCCCTACTTTTTTATTTTCATTTTGATGTGTATGTAAATTCTTTAAGAAACTCTAATAATTCTATTGCATGTAAGACTCTTTCATGGTGTAAGTCTTATAAGCTAGTATGCTTTGGAGTATTGTTTGTAACCCTTATTGTCTTTTGTTCTTACTTGTCTTTGTAATTGTATTTGTTGTTCTTCTATTGCATAATAAAAAAAAAAAAAAATTTCGATTATAAATTGTAACATCAACATCTGCATTTCTTGTGTGTTTTTTGCACATCATGAGGCACTGGAGAATTTCTTTGACACGGTTTGGCACACTTCTGCTTATTCCTTTTATAACTTAATGATTCATTATGATTTATTTACATACTACTCCCGCTATTGGAGTTTAGGTTCCACTTTATTTAGTTCCACTTTATTTTAAGGTGTCCTTGTTACAGTGTAATTATGCATTTAAATACTGAGTAATATTAATTAACTACATGTACTTACTATATAGTTAGGGATAGGATTTGGGTTTGGCTTAGGTTACTTGCATGTAATTGTATTATAATCGTAATAAGTACATTTAACGTGTAACAAGGACACCTTAAAATAAAGTGTTACCCTTTCTTTGTTACAGTGAAATTATATAAGTACCGAGTTAAAGACTCAGTAACAAATTGTACTTACTATAGGGTTTGCTTTAGGGTAAGTTGTTTGTAATTATGCATATTGCATTGTTATTACTATAGTAAGTAAATGTAACACTAAGTTGTTCGCCTTTGTTACACAAGTAAAAGTAGCAGACCAAAACTTACTAAAGATTCAGTCTTGGGGTAACACAAAAGGTATAGAATATAGAATCAGAAACTAATAAAGAAATATCTACAAAATCATCAATTCACCAGGAATGTCAATAATGTCTTTATCATTTACACACATTGTTCATTGTCTCGTTCAACATTCATTATTTTTACTTTGAGAAATGACAAAAAAATGATACATTGCTATTAATATTGCTGTATTTATTTTTAACAGGATAGCACACATATTATGGCGCGTTATTGTAATTATAATTGCACCGTATAAACTATGTTTAGTTGAACTAAGCATAGTTGCATAAGCGTTTATGCAAATTTGATGCAATAGTTCAGAAATGACACAATGTAAAAATCATTGACCTACAAACAGAAGCTGTTGGGCTCCTCCTGCTGGGCTGTGAGTTACTGCAAGGTTTGGGTTTTTTACCTTCACCATCATCTCATTGGCTGCTGTTGCAATCAATCAATCTCCATATCATGTCTAATCTTACTAATAGCACTAATAATAATTTCAGAATTGTAATATCCTATTCATCACTAGCTTGTTACTCATTAGTGGCTCTTGTGGTAGTGTTGGGGTGCGTTTAGCACTTCAGATTATTTTATCATTCCTTGAACATGGCTAACTTGGTTTATCTGGATAGTGAAGATTTTAGAATTATGGCTGAAATGTTCAGGAAGTATATCTGCAAGTATTCAAGGACTTGTATCCAAGTGTGGTTAAATAGGATAATTACAGATTGCACTTTATTGTCATATGCATGAACTTGTTTGTCCAATATGGTTAATATCATGCTTTATATTAGCTTTTCATTGATGCACTAAACAAATCTGGATTGCTATTGCTTGCATTGGTTTTTGCTTATATATTTGAGCAAACATGCACCTAATTGAATTCGTAGTTACCTATGATGACTCATGAACTTTTTAAATAATCACTTAGGACAGGGATTTTCAGACTTTTTTTGTCAGCCGAAGTACCCTGAGATTTCAAGAAAACATTTGCATGTTTACTTCAAAACATTAATTTTTTTATCAGAATTATTTTACATAGCTATCGTTCTTAGAGATAAAATTGTATGAAAGTTTCATATCACGATTATAGTGACCAAAAGGATCCCAGTTATCAATATTATCACAATAAGTTCAAGGCGTACTCAGACACACACTGAAATTATGTTGAAAACCAATGGATTTTAAACAAATATAAAATGTTGGTTTGGTGACTTACAACATATCATGATATCTATTAATATTATTAATATACTACATGTTCAAATAAAGTTTTGACAAAAAAAAGTTTTACAAAATAACAAACGTCACATTTCAGCCTTTAAATAATTTTTTTTAAAGAAAAGGATGAGCCAAAATGATACATTACAGGCATTTTATCTGCTCCATAAACAATTCTACATAGGCTACTTTATTATTGAAGTGTTGAGATTTTTAGAGTGCACTATAGTTTATTTTCCATCTACCAGTTAAGATTTACAACAAAAATTCGATCTGATTTTTGCATTGGTCTGAACAAAAACAGCAGTCAGGCTGAATAAAAGCGTAAATCCACTGTCTGACAGCAGGTGGTGCTGACGGAACATCAGAATTTTTTTTCTTTAGTTAATTTTATAATAAATAAAAAGAAAACAAATAGATAGAATACAAAAAGATTAGAGAAGCTAGTGTTTTTTTAATAGCTTTTCATAAACTCAAAAATCCCTCCCTGAACCTTTCCCCTCTCAAAACGAACCTTAGGATATGTTTATTCACAAACAGACAATTTGTAATTTTTACAAACAGACTTGCACATAAACTACTGGCAGTACACAATAGATGTGGAATAAATGTTTATATTTAATTAGTGTACAGAGGTACACAAAAGGAAAAACAGTTGTCAACTGTTTAGAAGCATACCAAAACCTTTTTAATAAAACGCAGATTTTCTGTAGATATTCTATATGGCGTGATTTTATTGTTGCTCAAATCTTTCAGCTAAATGTAGGCTTTAGTTCTACAATGGTAGCACAGTCTGTTTCAGTGAGTTAATTTTCCCATCAAAGCTGCTCTCCTTCTCAATCTCTGGTCAGAACGGAAACCTCTTCGAGATGCTGACGCACAACGCCGTCCAGGACTTTACTGAGATCTTTACACGCCATCATGGCTGCCTCTATTACAGCGTCCAAGTGGTCCTGGTGGAGCCGGGCGTCCATCTGCAGCAGGGCGATGTTTCTGCTGTGGGCAGCAGGGTCAGCGCCAGAGACGTTCCTCCTCCGCTCTCCTCAGCGTGGCACAGATCGGCCAGCAGCGTGTCCTCCACAAAGCCGGCAGTGCAGGCGCACACATAGTCACGCATGGGAATACCAGCGTCCACCAGAGCCAGAGTAGCAGCATTCACACAAGCACTGTAGTTCCCACCGTCTGCCTGCAGAATCTACAGCACAGGACGAGAGACAGGGATAACGTGATGTGATCTGTACACTGTATTTTGAGTAGCTCTGGAAAGAGAGCATCTGTTAAGAAATGTCTTTACAAGTTCTATTTGATTTGTCAATCGCATTCATCTTTTAAACTAAAAAATTTATCAAAAAAACTAATTTGGAAGATAAACTCTGGGATATACATAAACCACTTTGCATTTTTGTGGGCAGTGCTCCTGTAGTTAATGGGAGGTGAAGTAAGGTATTATAAATCAATAAAGACTCTATGGATAAATTGTGGAGACCACAGTGGGCCGGTTCTTGTAGGAAAAAACTTTTGTGTGTTTTGTGTGTCCTTAGATATATTTTTGTTTTTGATCATTTTGGTAACATTTTTTAGTACATTTTTTTAATGCAAACAGCATAAATTTGGTAATATTTAACCCTCATTTTCTTTAAGAATCTATTTTACACTAAAAGTGCAAAAAATTGTTACACTCTGGACATTAAGGAAAAGTGCACAAGAAATGATAATGCATCAAAATTAATGTTGTTGCTAATCACTGACATATCCAAGACCGTAATAACTCCCAAAAATTCTGCTTAGCATTGAAAAATAATTGATGCATTCTGTTTTTCATAAAAAAACAAAAGTGGCATTATGTAAACAAACTGGCATTTAAAGGATTACAATTCTGAAAATGAATGAATTTTTGGTAGTTATGATTAGGACTGATGTTGGTAAAAATCTATGTCAGTGATAGTGGAATAAAATATTAATATATAATATCCAGTTACTAAAGTTTAGTAAAGTTGGACACACACAATTAGCACTTCTAGATTAGACAGACAGATGATGGATGGATGAATAGATGTATGGATAGATAGACAGCTTAACGTAGATGTCGATTTGTGATCGTGGGTAGAGCTCGGTGAGCACCGCAGCTTCAAAGGTCTGTTTGAGATGAAGGCTCATCTCGCTGGACTTGCGGTCTCCGTGTGGACGTCTCTTCCTCTCAGCCGTGCTGATCTAACAGTTAATGACCACGCAATCATGCAGCGATTTACTGCGAGAGCCTCACGTCTACAGGGAGGTGGAAAGCTTTGTTATGATACAATAAACACAGAGGATGCGTAGGGTGTCTTGTCGGGTGCCGCGTGGGGGGGTGGGGTTTTTTTTTTAAAGGTGTCTGGATCAGAATTTGTTTTTGAGTAACTGTTGACACACTGTAGAACACAGTAGAAGCAATCAAACCAACAAAAGAGCAATCATTTATAAGTGCTGTGACAAGTCCTGATTAGTCTAATAACGCATGTACAAGTTAGATTATTTTATATATTAAAAAGAGATAGAATAGAGAGTCATAGGCTGCACGATAAATGCGTGCATATACTGTATATATATATATGGTGACTGTGATTTCACCAAGTACAACATGTTTCTGAATCAACATTCCTTGTTGGGAACCCTGGAAAACATTCCATCAACAACTCAATCAGAAAAATTTTGGAAGGGAAATTACTTTCAGTAATTTCAGTTTTAGCTTACTGTCAGGATAGTCGCTTCTACATCCTTGTTAAATCAGCTATCATTTCCCTCTTGATTTTAGGAATAAAATGATGGGTCAGGGATTTGGGTTTAGTCTATATTTTGGACATTAATGTTTGATCCAGGCTGGAGAATATATATATTGTATATATATATATTATATATATTATATATAATAGATATATATATATATATAATATATACGAACGTTGTTTTTGCGTAGCTTGTCAGTGAACTACGGCTGTGTAGTAAATGCTGCTCCATGTGAAAGCACGCATGTGATGGAGATTTACTGCTGATTACAGAATTGGCTTTACTGACAAGATGCGCATTAATATCACATGCGATTTATCGTGCAGCCCTATCCGAGAGTTGCGCGGTTAGAGGGTCAAGTTGTCCTTTTAATAATAAAAAGAAACAGGTAGACTAGCTAGAATAGAATAATAGAGAGTGCTGTGTTAGAGGTTCAATTTTTAATAATAAAAAGAAAACAGAATATCAATATAAATTAAAATAGGATGATGTGTTAAATGTCAAGCTTATTTTTTATAAATAAATAAAACAACACAGGTAGTTGAATAGAAATATAATAGAGTGCTGGTGTTAGAGCGTCAAGTTTTTATATAAATAAAAAAACAAGTATATCCGAGAAATAACATAGATAGTGTTGTGTATAGAGGTCAAGTGATTTTTTATAACTAATAAAAAGAAACAGGTATATCTAGAAGACTAGAAATACATAGAGAGTCTTGTGTTAGAAGTTTCAATTTTCCTAATAATAAAAGAAAATGGGTAGACAGAATAAGAAATATAATAGAGATTGTGGTTAGAGGGTCCAGTTTTTTTAATAACTAAAAGAAAACAGGAATATATAATAGAAATACAAAATAGAGAGTGAGTTTTAGAGTCAGTTTTTTTAAATAAATAAGAAAAACAGGAATAATAAGAATAGAAATAATCGAGAGTGAATGTGTTAAAGGTCAACTTACTTTTTTTAAATAAAAAAGAAAAACAAGTAGTTAGAATAGAAATAGAATAGAGTGTGCTAGTGTTAGAGGGTCAAGTTTTTTTAATAAATAAAAAGAAAACAGGAATATAGAATAGAAATAAAATAGAGAGTGGTGTGTTAGAAGGTCAAGTTTATTTTTTATAAATAAATAAAAAGAAAACAGGTAGACTAGATAGAATAGAAATACAATAGAGAGTCTTGGTGTTAGAGGGTCAATTTTCTAATAATTAAAAAGAAAATGGGTAGATAACTTATAAGTGGTTCGTGGTGTTAGAGGCCTCAAGTTTTTAATACAAAAAAATCAACCAGGAAATAGAATATAATAAAATAAAGATTGGTGGTGTTTAGATGGTCAGTTTTTTTTTTATAAATATAAAAAGAAAACAGGAATATAGAGTAAAATAGAATAGAGTTCTGGTGTTAGAGGATAAAGGTTTTTTTTAATAAATAAAAAGAAAACAGGAAGATAGAATAGACGTAGAATAGAGTGCTGGTGTTAGAGCGTTAAAGTGTAGATGGAAGAGATTTGAATATAATTCACCAAAAATCACACAATGAAAAATAGTAAATAGCAACCACTGCAAATACCATATTATAAGAGTATTACGACAAAATTATGAGTTTACAAAACACATTAAACCAAAACAAATATGGGAACATATGATTAATAAAAAAACATCTGTATTTAAAAATACAATATTGTAAGCAATAATTAAAACTTAAGACTGAAAAATGTTAGGCTCATTTTGAGAACAGAATATAGTACGTGCTTTCTGCACATGTAATTTTTTTCATATCTGGTAAGCGTGGTAAGATACGTGTTTGTTAAATAAATGCTGTTCTATAGTACACACGAACTTCAGCTGATATGTTCGTATCGATCAGTGATGCGCTCACCTCACCACAGCCAGCGCTTCAGTGCTGCCCTGCTCCTCATGTGCGCCTCATGTGCGCCTCTCCGGCCACTCTCTAGACCAGGGATCCTCAAATCTGGCCCACGAGATCCACTTTCCTGCAGAGTTTAGCTCTAACCCTAATCAAACACACCTGAGCAAGCTAATCAATGTCTTCAGGCTCATTAGAAAATCACAGGTAGGTGAGTTTGATCAGGGTTGGAGCTAAACTCTGCAGCGCATTGGCCCTCCACAGGGCAAGACTTGAGGAGCATTGCTCTAGACGGTATCCCTGGTCTGACAGCAACTCGAGCCCCGCCATTGATCGCTGCTCGTTCTAGAAACCAGAAACACGCGTGGACTTCTCAGATCTTCTTGCGTTGTTGATGTTCGTCTCCGAATGTAAACAACTCCGCCTGCTGTGCTCCGCTAATGTACGGGACAAGAGCCCATGGTGAGAGAACAAGGTTAAAACACTGCAAAAAATGCTTTTCTTACTTAGATTTTTTGTCTTGTTTCCTGCCAAAATATCTGAAAATTCTGAAATCACGATCCTAGACAAGTAAAAATTATTGTCTTGTTTTCAGAAAAAAAACCAAGTCAAAATTAAGTGAGTTTTTGCTTAGAACAAGCACAATAATCTGCCAATGGGGTAAGCAAAATAATATTATTTCAAACAGAATACGACAATAATTTTTACTTGTCTAGAAAATCCTTCTTGATTTAATAAGATATTTTGGCTGGAAACAAGACAAAAAATCTAAGTAAGCATTTTTTGCAGTGAAGCCATGTGCTCACAAGAAAACATATTTATTGTATATTTAAATTTGGCCCATGGCATCAATTAATGTGTTCCCAACAACTTCATTATTCATTATGGTTCTAAAGAATGCCTAAATCATTGTAAATGTTGAGGTATTGATGAGGCATCTTTCATTTTGGTAGTTGTAGTCCATTTCAGTTCTGTCAGAAAACATGCTCTGCCTGAGGACGGTTTGCTTTCATGACAGAATTCTGAATCAGAAAGAGCTTTATTGCCAGGAATGTTTACGCATACGAGGAATTTGTTTTGGTGACAGAAGCTTCCACAGCACTTAGGATGACAGTGACACAGATAATTAAAACAGGATAAGTAAATAGGAAATAGAAATATACAAAAAATATTACAAAAACAATATACAAAGTAGACAATAGCTGGCATTTGTGTGTAAATGTGTGTTCTGTACAAATGCAAGGAAATGTAAAAAAAAAAAGAAAAAAAAGAGCGAGTGACCGGGAGAGTCTGTTTATCCTGTGTGTAATGAATGAACATGTTTCAAATATATATTACAAAAACAAAAACAACAACAAATCCACCACTGGACAAATATAAATAAGCCAATGCCTGGAACTGGTAAAAATGAAAGGGAAAAGAAAACAAACAATAAATAAATAAAAGCCAATAACCCAGAAACATGAATGCTAATTAGTTTAGTCCACTACATAACTAGAGAAACAAAAAATATGAAAAACAAAAGTATGAGCGCGTGCACTCACACACACACTCACACACACTCACACTCACACTCACACACGCACACACAAACACACACAAACAAACAAACAAACAAACAAACACACACACTCACAAACACACTCACCTCACACACACACACACACACACACACACACAACACCAGACATGGTACTGACACACACACACACACACACAGGTTTGTTTTTTGTGAAAAGTGGGGACTCTCCAAAGGCGTAATGGTTTTTATACTGTAAAAAAACGTATTTTCTATTGCCCTACACCAACACTACCCCTAAACCTACCCCTCAGGAGCTTTGGTGCTATTTTCATATTTTCAATACAACACCCCATCTGTGGATTTATACGCTTTTTGAAAAAGTGTGAGGACATTGGGTAAATGTCCTGAAAAGTCACCTTTCCTTGTATACCTGTATATACCTTTTGTCATTATACACAATTGATGTCCTCATTTATTTGTCACAAAAACGCCACACACACAGACACACCACACCACACACACAGACACACCCACACACACTCACTCACCACACACAGACACAGACACACACACACACACACACACAACACAACACACACACAACACAACACAAAATTTAATAACAGTTGCTTCCCTTTGGGGGGGGCCCCCATGATGCAGTTGTCGTTAGGATGCTGAAACTAATAATTTAGCCCAAGCTAATGAGGTGATCAGAGCTGCTGCTGATGATGGAATCACAACATGATCATTTAATATTGTGCATGATTATTAATATGATTAGAAATGATGCTAACTTTTGAGTGACTCCTAAAAATATTGACAATTGTCATTAATCATCCAAAACTAATATTAAATTATTGGTAATATATATATATTTTTTCTAAATCAGAAGACACAATTACCAGTTAAGCTGTGCTTAGGATTTTTAAGACAAATAAACATTATCAGTTATTATAATATATGCACTCTCCGATGTTGACAGCTGATTTGAAGTCAATAAATGATGCTTTAAAAGTAAAATAAGTTCTTACTTGCTTACTTATCGTTTGCTTTTTTAAAAGAAGATATAAACCCGTTACCTAAACATACAATTTATTATTTTTTTTAATTGTAATTTTTTTTTAAGTCTTTGTACAAACTGCCTTCTATTTACTTTACCCACACATTTTCTCTGCTATTTGTCTTGAAGCCTGTTTCTTCTGCATGTTTGTATGTATATCATAACAACATGTTTGGTTGGAAGAAGTCTGTCTGTTGCTCGCACAAGAAGGCGTCTTAAAGAGCATATTGTTTCTGTCAGTGTAATGATTTGTGTAGCAGTGACTTGTAGAATATTCACCATTGTTATCTCTCAAGCAAGCTTGACAGAAGATTTGACAGTAATCTCGGTAAATGGGATATAGAATTTTGTGACATCCTTGCTGTGGTCATTTGGTTTAGCATATTGCTTACATTACTCTGTTTATTTAGTTTTTTGTCTCGGTTGTGTTTTTGTGTACTGCCCGCTACAATCACGCTATTGACAGCTGTATTTACATGAAACCTGAACGTTTTGTAGATTTACCTAGTAAGCAATGCAGCACAGAGATTGAGGAGTGGCTGCTGACAAATAGATTGTCACGCGAATAATAGAGCGGCTGCTGCCTGGAAATTATACAGCATGCAGACGTGTAACGATACAGAAGGACAGGAACAAGCTGCCAGGGACGCCTCACATTCTGGGACTGTCCCCATACAAGACGGGATCAGTGTCAAGAAAAATTTGACTCACAATTATTGTGTTTTGGTCACCATCTCCATGGCCTGCAGCTGTGCTCCACATCCCATCGCAATGAGCCATTTGATTGTGTTTATGCAAATGTTTCGAGGGCCAATTTTTAAAACTGACACCTTAACTTTTAAAAGTGTCATTATAGTTTGCTAGTCTCCCATTAGCTTAGAGAAACCCGTTGGAGCAAGTATAAGAATTCAGTTTCAAATGTTCTGGCTTCCTGAGAACTTTGGCTTAAGAATAAACATTTAAAATCAGATTGTACAGATTAAAAACACACACACTTCTATAACTACTGTTTCACACTGCCTTAATGATGATGTGAAATGTGGAGTGAAAACATTTCACCGCAGCAGCAAAAACGTAAAAGGACAAAAAAAAAAAAGAATAAAAAAGGGTACATCAGTTATAATAACTATAGAACTATATATATTTTAAATTCTCGTAAGACATTTTAATATTACAATATAAAATGCACATTGGCAAGTATAAGCACCATTAAGAATTCTTTTTATATGAAAATGTCAAAGGAAGAGCATATTGCTTTTTCAGTTTTTAGATTTTGATATTACTTCTACACACATTTTAACCATCTTCTAAAGTACTGTAAAACCACATTTATTTGCATTTGTGAATTTGCATAAAAGTTGAATACAGTTTATAACGAAAGCAGCATAATTTGAGTAGTGATTCTCAATATAATAACCTACAATCACATGTTTACAGGATAAATGAAATGTTTTTAAAATACTGTCAACAATAACACTTTTTTTCCAAAAATGCAAATTGTTTCAGTGGAACTTTCAAAGCCCTTTATTTCAATATCACTCTTAAATTTTGTAGAAATTGTCTGGTGTAGACTATGAAATATTTTGAATGTGATTTCCTTTGAGGCAGCGACCAAACTAGAGTCCAGTTTACATTATTAAAGAGATTGTTCAAGTAACAAATAACAGAGTAGCGATATTCTCTTTCTAGAACAAGGACAATATTGTATAGTAGTGAGACATATAGATGCTGTTTTTTCTGCTGGTATAATCAGTATTGCCATGCTTTAAAGTCATTGTAAACAGAAGTTGTAATAAAAATAACTGAGAAAGTGCAACATGACCATTAGGTTTGAGCCCCACACTTTTCAGCTCTCCAAAGCTGATCTTTTCAGAATGGAGTTGTCTCTTTCCACGTATGCTATTCTACACAAATGGACAGAAACAGCCAGAATACGTCAACAGCTCCGCTTTGGAGCCATTAACGACGGCCTGAGTGCAGATGATTTTTATATATTTTTTGCTTTGTTTTGTGCAGGTTGCTTAAACAGTGCCGTAAGAAAATAGCTGAGCTGACACGTGTACATTCATCTAGCATATGCATGTGTGTATTACAGCCTCGGTGACTGCATTCATTCCAACAATTCAATTTAACCTTGACAACGATCTGTTATGGAATAAAATAGACTACTGTACATCCGTTATCCTTTCTAATGTTTCATCAGGGGACTGTTCAGAATCACTAGTCATCTTATCTTTTATTCTCTTCGTTTTACTGCACGTCAAAAGATGATGACAAACTTCCTTGACCCTGTGTGCAGCTTGTTAGAATATTAGATATGGCATATTTGTAGTTTTAATATTCAGTTTGCATGATGAGTTTTAGATGGTGGTCGGGGGGGGGGGGGGGGGGGGTGGTATGGTGGTTTTACAAGGGATGCTTTTTTTTTCTACAAAAGATGGGGCACCATCCCGTCACAGCCTCCCTCAATTCGTGTACTGTAACATATAGACCAATTCTGTATTAATGGTACACAGTATTTTAATGACCCAGTTGCATTTTTACATAGAATAAGAATTTATTTTTGTAAACTCACATTTTGTAAATCATATTGGACAAGAAATTAGACTAATAATCACCTCCTATACGTGATGCTCTTCATTGCAAAGTTTGGGATTAGCAAGATTTTTGTTTATTTGTTTGATTTTGAAAGAAGATTCGGTTACACTTTATTTTAAGGTGTCCTTGTTACAGTGTAATTATGTGCCATTTAAGTACTGAGTAATATTAATTAACTACATGTACTTACTGTATGGTTAGGGTTAGGATTAAGTTTACTTGCATGTAACTATGCATAATTAATTGTTATTATAATAGTAAGTACATGTAACGTGTAACAAGAACACCTTAAAATAAAGTGTTACCGAAGATTCTTATGTTATACAAACCATATTCATTTGAAAAATTATAAGCTACATTTTTAATCAGCTTGACCTGCTACCTATGAATCTGCAGTGTTTAGTGTGCTATGCTAGCAGGATTCTGCACATAAAGCTGTGTAGTGATTACAGCAAACTATAGATTTCAGTCCCTGGAGCACATTCACTTACAATCGGGGGCTTGGGATCACGCTTGGCTAAATCTAGTGAAAATGTGTTTTTAAAGGGGTCATGAATTGTGAAATCTAATTTTGCCTTATCTTTTGACATATAACAGGTCATTTATGATGCATTTATGGCTGCAGGTCCTGGGCTGATTTTTAGTCCCGGTTCATCCTTGGCTAGGACTGTCAGACCTGATTCTGTTCTTGGTCCTCGAAGGACCCTTTCTAAAAGTGTGTTTAAAAGGAAAGGCAATAAGGTGAATTTATGGCTGTGGTGATGCCATATGAATCTAGAGTGCCTTACACACAGTGCCAGTAATGTTGTATAGTGTTACTGGGAATCTCTTCCACCTGCAGCATATGTTACGCTTGGCATAGTCTCTCGTAGCCAGAACTTCAGACTGACGGCAGAAGGCCTGGCAATATGGAGATAGAATTGTTGCATAATTCCAAATAAATAAATTATGATCCACAAATAAATGTAAAGAGATTAACAAAAAATTAAACATATTGACAAATAAATAGAATGAGATCCACAAATAAAAAGGTTTCACAAATATGAATTAAATTCACAGATTGCAAATAAAATCGTTTTATGTCCCAAACACAAATGTGCACCCCTGTAAGTATAACCCGCTTGAATATCTACTGGGTCTGAGCTCATACATACAAAGTTTTATTTATAATAGTATTTGGAGTCTGGGGTTCGGGGTCTCACACTAAACACAGAAAAAAAATGTATTTATGTGTTTGTCAAACAAAAAAAGTCTTTATGAAATGTGTCTGCACTTGTATGCAATTCAGATCTCAATTCAGTCACTAACTGCTTGAATAAGGCACATACACAGAAAGCAGTTTTAACCTTTGGTATTTGTATTCCCTGCTTCTGGCCAAAGTGGAGTAAAAGATTTGAAAGACTTGGAGTGGCATCTGGACTTGAATTACAGCCAGAAGAGAACCAAGTGAATACTCTCATTTATACAATGGGTGATGAGGCAGAGGCCTGCTAGGATGGCATAGAAACAGACAGCATCAGTTAAGTCCACTCCATGCAAGAGGTGTGGGGAAACTCCATCTCACAGCAAATTTCACTGCCCAGCAAAACAGGCATACTGCAACCTTTGTAGGAAAAAAGGGCATTATGCTAAAGTTTGCAGGTCCAGAGGCATAAGTGAAGTGAATACGAGTCATGATGAACACGAGAGTGGCATAGCATTCTTAGGCACCGTCAGTACAGAGCAGAATGATGCCCCCTTGCTGATAAAACTCAAAGTGAATGATTCAGATGTGCTGTTTAAAGTGGAAACAGGAGCAGATGTCACTGTGGCTTCAGAAGAGCTGTTCAAGGAGGAAAACTTTGATAAATTACAGAAAACTTCAAAGATACTGTTGGGACCAGGTCAAGACTCACTGCAGGTTAAGGGTAGGTGCACAGTAAAAAATCAACACAGAAAGTAAAATCACAACCCAAGATATGTATGTGATCTCAGGATTGAAAATGGCTCTACTAGGGAGGCCAGCAAGCCGTGCTCTAGGGATTATAGCGAGAATTGATACAGTGAATCTCGATAGTCTTGAGTCAGTTAAAAGACAGTTCCCTAAATTATTTCAGGGTCTCGGGAAAATGCAAGGAGAGTATGAGATATCTCTAAAGCCAGATGCCAAGCCCTTTTCACTGTCAACTCCTCATCGCATTCCACTGCCCCTAATGTCAAAAGTGAAACAGGAATTGGAACACATGGAGAATCAAAGCATGATTACCAGAGTAAAACAACCAACTGGTGCGCAGGAATGGTTGTTGTTCCAAAACCCAGTGGCGCAGTACGCATATATGTGGACCTAACAAAGCTCAACAACGCGGTAAATAGGGAAAGATAAATTCTTCCTTCGGTGGAACACTCTCTGGGTCAGCTCAAAGGAGCCAAAGTCTTTTGGAAATTGGACGCCAATTCAGCGTTTTGGCAGATCCCTCTGTCACAGAATTCAGCCTCCCTCACAACCTTTATTACCCCTTTTACAAGGTTCTGCTTCAACCGACTTTGTTTTGGGATATCTTTAGCCCCAGAACATTTCCAAAGGAGAATGCCACAGATGCTGAAGGGTCTAGAGGGTGTTCTGTGCCACATGGTCAATATATTAGTGTTCGGAGCATCCCAGATAGAACATGACCAACTTATCTTCGCGGTGCTGCAAAAACTGCAAAAGGGCGGAGTGACTCAATCAGAAATGCAAATTCTCTAAGAGGAGTGTGAAGTTCCTTGGACAGATACTTGATATGTCAGGAGTTCATGCCGATCCTGAAAAGGTGCGGGCGATCACACATATGAGCGAACCAACAAACACGAGTGAAATGCGGAGATTCATGGGAATGATAAATCACCAGATCAGGAAGCTGATCCAGTTTTACAGCCGGTGAAGAAATACTCTCTAGAGGGCTGGCCGACCAAAAGCAAGAGTTGAAATCATGGTGCAGCCATACTTCCAATTTGCAGGGGAGTTAACGGTAGAAAACAGACTGTTGTTAAAAGGCTGTTGACTGGTAATTACGAAATCTGGTGGAGTGATATCTTGGAAAAATTGCACATCGCACACCAAGGCATTGCTAATTGTCGAGAACGTGCTAAGCAATCACTTTGGTGGCCAGGTCTCAGTGCACAGCTTCAGAAAAAGGTGCAGAAATGTGACATTTTGCAATCCATCGGAAGAACTTCAAAGAGACATTGATTCCCACTGAATTCCCTGAGAGACAAAGGTTGGAGGAGATCTATTTCAGTGGAGGGATGATCAATACCTGCTGGTGATTTTCTATTTTTCCTGGTTTGTGGAAATAGCAACAACTGCCACATGCGTAGTAACCCATCTCAAAAGTATGTTTGCTCGTAATGGAATTCCTACTGAAGTGATGTCAGATAATGGCCCACAGTTCAGTGCAGAATACTTTAATAAATTCACTAAAGAGTGGGGTTTCTCTCACACAACGTCCAGTCCCAGATATCCACAAGCCAATGGGGAAGCTGTAAGGCCAGTGAGGACTGTGAAGGGTTTTCTTAGCAAAGCAGCAGATACATGCCTTGCTCTTATGGAGTATCGGGTAACACCATTAGCCAATGAAATCGTCTGAAAGAAGAAGAAAGGGTTAGGAGAGAGTAACAAGGAAAGCAATTTAATAAAAGACACAGGGCACATGATACACCACATTTACATCCAGTAGAGCCTGTGTGGATCAGTGACACTAGAGAAAAAGTGACTGTGATTACTACAGCAGAGACTCCCATATCTTACCTTGGGGATTCACCTAAGGGTCTTCTTCGTCGAAACCGGAGTCACCTAGTGCCTACACCAGTAGCACCGCCAGCAGGAACCTCAAGATATAGACCGGCACCTGAACTGGAAAACAAGGCTTCTGTAGTGGGACCAGATGTTTTGTGTTCAGATAATGTTCCAATACTTCTCAACACTCCTGAGAAAAGATATCCTTCTAGGGAAAGGAAACCCCCAAAGGACCTGAAGGACTTTGTACATAGTTAGCAGGTGCTATTGGGAAAACTGAGTGATTTGCTACTGGGCAGAATCTACCCCACCCCTCTTAGTTAAAAACTGTTCTGTTCGTGTGGATGTAATGTGTATTGAAAGGTATAGTAGTGGTTAGTAGTCTATGTATAAAGGTATAGGTAGTGGTTAGGTATCTTGTACAGTGGGGAAAAAAAGTATTTAGTTCAGCCACCAATTGGCAAGTTTCTCCCACTTAAAAGAGGATAAGGCCTGTAATTTTCATCATAGGATACCTCACTATGAAGACAAAATGAGAAAAATATAGAATCCAATGTTCTAATTTTTTAAAGAATTTATTTGCAAATTATGGTGGAAAATAAGTATTTGGTCAATAACAAAATTTTCATCTCAATACTTTGTTATATACCCTTTGTTGGCAATGACAGGTCAAATGTTTTCTGTAAGTCTTCACACGGTTTTCACACACTGTTGCTGGTATTTTGGCCCATTGCTCCATGCAGATTTTTCTATTATTTCTCCTCTAGAGCATTAATGTTTTGGGGCTGTCGCTGGGCAACACGGATTTTCAACTCCCCTCCAAAGATTTTCTATGGGGTTGAGATCTGGAGACTGGCTAGCCACTCCAGGACCTTGAAATGCTTCTAACGAAGCCACTTCTTTGTTGCCCGGGCGGTGTGTTTGGGATCATTGTCTGCTGAAAGACCCGCCACGTTTCCTCTTCAATGCCCTTCCTGATGGAAGGAGGTTTTCACTCAAAATCTCACGATACTTGGCCCCATTCATTCTTTCGTTTACAGTTATCAGTCGTCCTGGTCCCTTTGCAGAAAAACAACCCCAAAGCATGATGTTTCCCAAACAAAAAAAAAAAAAAAACCCAATCCAAAAAAAAAAACACCCCCCTAGTTTCACATAGGTCTGGTGTTCTTTTGCTGCAACTCAGCATTCTTTATCCTCCAAACACGACAAGTTGAGTTTATACCAAAAAGTTCTATTTTGGTCTCCTCTGACCACATGACTTTCTCCCATGCCTCCTCTGGATCATCCGGATGGTCTTTGGCAAACTTCAGACGGCCTGGACATGTACTGGCTTAAGCAGGGGGGCACGTCTGGCATTGCAGGATTTGAGTCCCTGGTGGCGCCGTGTGTTACTGATGGTAGCCTTTGTTACTTGGTCCCAGCTCTCTGCAGGTCATTCATTAGGTCCCCCCTTGTGGTTCTGTGATTTTTGCTCACAGTTCTTCCGTGTGATCTTTGACCCCACGGGGGGGGGGGGGGTGAGATCTTGCGTCTTTTTTGTGGGGGGGATCTTGCGTGGAGCCCCAGATCGAGGTAGATTATCAGTGGTCTTGTATTTCTTCCATTTTCTAATAATTGCTCCCACAGTTGATTTCTTCACACCAATCTGCTTACCTATTGCAGATTCAGTCTTCCCATCCTGGTGCAGGTCTACAATTTTGTTTCTGTGTCCTTTGACAGCTCTTTGGTCTTGGCCAAACTTGAGTTTGGAGTGTGACTGGTTGGGGTTGTGGACAGGTGTCTTTTATACTGACAACGAGTTCAAACAGATGCCATTAATACAGGTAGTGAGTGGAGGACAGAGGAGCCTCTTAACGAAGAAGTTACAGGTCTGTGAGAGCCAGAAATCTTGCTTGTTTGTAGGTGACCAAATACTTATTTTCCACCATATTTTGCAAATAAATTCTTTAAAAATCCTCAATGTGATTTTCTGGATTTTTTTTTTCTCATTTTTTCTCTCATAGTTTAGGTATACCTATGATGAAAATTACAGGCCTCTCTCTTCTTTTTAAGTGGGAGAACTTGCACATTGGTGGCTGACTAAATACTTTTTTGCCCCACTGTATCACGGTATAGGTAGTGGTATGGTGGTAATATGAAGGAGATAACAGATTTGTGGTATTGTAGAACCCCCACCCCTGAACGCAATCGCAAACGGACCGAGGGGGGTCTCGCTCCCTACCTCAGTTAGGGCCCCTGAGTCAGCTTGGGATTTTGGCCTTATTGCCCATCTAAGTCATTCATCCCACTATCAACAGGCACGTCATGTAGGCTACACTTCTTGTATTTGGTTTGGGCACAACACAAGGTGTCACTGTGTCCTCAAAGCTTACAACTCGCCTACTCTGGCTCCATTACTATTCCTGAGGTAAAGCCCTCTCCATTACCATACGGACAAAAACATATAGAAATAAAGAAATGTGAGAATAAATAAATGTGTAAATAAATAAATATAGAAATAAATACGTAAATAAATAGATAAATGTGGAAAAAATAAAAGTGGAAATATAAAAATGGATAAATACATAAAAGTAGAAAAAAATAAATAAAAGTAGAAACAAATACATAAGGAAATAAAAGTATAATTTTTACTTTTCTCTGAAAATTTATTTTTAGATTTATTTATTTCATTTTCAATTTCTTTGTATAATTATTTATATATTTATTATTTCTAATTTTGTCAGGTTTGGCATTCCATATACTCCAGCTACGACACAGATCCAGTCATAGGTCTAAATATTACTTTGATTTTGAGTACATTTATTTCACACATTAATTTGTATTAATGTGTTAAATACTTTATACATTACATTAAGTTAAACAAGTCTGGGAAACTTATGTCATTGTTTTGGCATAATAATTCAATATGTTTATAATGGATTTTCATATTTTAAGAGTGAATGTCAGTGACAAAGGTAAAATAATAAAATATACATAAAAGTGGAATGTATATACTGTACGTGGAGATTCAAATAGAGCTTATTAGGCTCTGAGAAAGAAAAACAAAATCGAAGAAACTTCCATCCATCCATTTTCTGAACTTAAGAGACAACTTGCTCGTCTGTGCAGCCAAACACAGAACAGTTAGCATGTTTTGCTCAAACTTTCTCCATGGCATTAGAACTAGTACACCGTTGTAGCTTAAGAAATCAAAATGACGGCGCCGTGAGTGTAAACTTACAGATTAAGGGGCGGTAATATTATAATGAGATCCCCTTCTTACGTCACTAGGGGAGCGAAATCTGAGCGGCTTGTTTTCTCAGAAGCTTGCAGAAAAAGGCTTCCCAAAACAAAGTTACTGGGTTAATCTTTTTCACGTTTCCTTATTTGGTAGATGCACCGGAGACCTGATTATAGCACTTACAACCTGGAAAAGTCAGATTTCTCATCTTTGCTGCACAGAACAGCCAACTTAATTTGCCCTCAAACCAAAACACACATTGCTGTGGGCATTTTGTATTTAGCAAATCATGCTGGTTGCATTCTAAATAAGAACAAAGATAGACCTTTAAAGCAAGGTTTGGCTGGGTAACAATCCAGCTTTTGTTGCAGCAGTCAGGAGCTCAGCGATGAGCGTCCCAGGAGCGCAGAGCGAGAGGTAAGATTGCAGCGTCCCGAGCGTTTTCATTGGTGTACACGTTCTCCAGTCCTCGGTCTGCGTCTGGCATTTTACCCACAGCACATCCTGTAGGAGAAGAAGCCTGGTTTGAAGCAGGGGCTCTGCGGCCACATCAAACAATGGCTTTTTGTTGTAAACAAAGACAGGGCAGGCTGCCTGGGGCCCCGTCTCCCTCTCATGCTTTTACCCCACACACCAGCCATTCCCCCTGTGCTCTCTGTTTCTCTGCTTCTAGCCCTCTGGATGGCGTCCAGCCTGCTTCCCCATATGCTACAAGTCCCAACTGTCTGTCAAACAGATTCACACTGGCTTTCCCTTTTATTTGTATATGCATAAGCCCAAAAAAATTA
The DNA here is from genome assembly GCA_018155175.1 of Sinocyclocheilus anophthalmus. NCBI lineage: Eukaryota > Metazoa > Chordata > Actinopteri > Cypriniformes > Cyprinidae > Sinocyclocheilus > Sinocyclocheilus anophthalmus. Next base: position 111,311 of record JADLZN010004276.1, on the reverse strand, counting down.
TCCAACCAAGAGAAGTGCGTAGGGGTGGTGGGGGAAATCAGGGGATAATTTAGCAAATGCAACAAAGAACTAAAACGGTGTTCAGAACTTTATTTTACAATATTGCTATTCTATTTAACTGGTTTGTGCATTTGTACATCAGTAACAAAACAGGTTTGTTTGAATCACGTTTGTCGTATTTTTAAATATTGATTAACCCTTAATGCATTTTTAAGCTCTTAATGCATTCATATACGGTTTTTACATTCTGGGTCAATTGCAGTGACAACTTAATATTCTTCGAAATCCATATTGTATCTGACTATAGTGTTACTATAGTAAAACCATGCACGGTAACTACAAATTAACCACGGCTTTGCTACACTAACTATAGTTTAACCATGATATTTGTAGTAAAACTGGTTGTACAAATGGTAGTAGCGTGCATAAAAGTCACATCCTTTTGATGAACGTTGCGAGTCCTTTACATAAAAAACAGTCTTTACTGACTTTCATTGACAACTTAAGAAGACGGGGAAGTCTTGTTTTTTTTTTTAGAAGTTTGATTACAAGCTGTTCACACATTGGCAATAAAAAAAGCAATTAATACGTGAAAATACTTACATATAGCCCCTTTAAGGAAAATCAATACAATTTCAAACAAATTGAAACATGGGGCAAACTAAATATTTGTGTGAGATTATAATATGCTTTCCCTTAATGGATAAAATATAGTATTATAATCATACCCTAAATTGCAGAATGACTCATATTCAGCATAAATTATTTTTAAAATGCAGTGCCTGTGCACTTTCAGTGGACCATCATTTTCATTAGAGCTGTAATCTGTTTAAGTCTCGATGTTGTTTCAAGTTAAAATATCAGCACAAATATATCTATGTACACAGTGTTGTGGACACTAGTAGCGATTCAGAAAAGATGAATCACTGTCTGGTTTCATTAGTGTTGAACGCTGCATCACTGTTTTCAGCCTCTCGTAGACCTATGAGCAGAGACGACTTCAGCAGCAAAGAATGTGATTCATTTAGAAGTGGGTTATGAAGACGCGGGGTGTCCGAGTCGAGCGAAAGGCGCAGCCGCGGCGGCCGCGCGGGGGGGCGAGGCGGGGGGGGCACACGGGGGGGGGGGGGGGGGGCGGGACCCGGGGGGGGGGGGAGGGGGGGGGGGGCGGGGGGGGGGGGGGACCGCCGCGGGGGGGGGGGGCGCACCGCCGGGGGGGGGGGGGGGACGGGGGCGGGGCAGCAGGGAGGCAGGGGGGGGGCAGCCGGCAGGGGGCCGGGGGGGGCGGGAGGGGGGGAGGGGCGGGGGGGGGGGGACGGGGGGAGGGGAAGGGAGAAACAAAAAAGCACAGCTGTTATGAAAGCTAGTTTGTGGGTGGAGTGCATGCCATGTGCTTTGTCTCCCACTAAAAGGCACCGAAATGTGTTTCATAAAAAAAAAAAAAGTCTTGATGGAGAGTCAACCGTGCATCTTTTTTACCCCATCTAACAAGTGATTCATTTACCACAGATATATTTTGCCATAGTTCTTCTCCAGCGCTCTCTTATTAGCGGTGTGACACTTTCTGAAAAGTTCTCCGTTCTTTTTGAGGTTTTCCCAACATGGAGAACAATATGTCTAAAAGGGAAACACATGTACGAATGGAGAGAGTACAAAGACGAGGCTGATGAGAACATTGAAGCCTGTGCATGTGAATGGAAAACAGATATTTGCCTGCTGGAATTCTTCTTTAGCTGAACTGAAATGCATATACACATAAAAAATGCAACCAGTTTCAATGTAGTATCAGTGAATTTATTTTATTTAACCGGTTGTTTATAGTGACAGATAAGATGTTTTTCAAAATGATAAAAAACAAAAAAACACATTTTATATGATTGTGACACGTTCTTAAAAGTGCAATTTTTTTCTTTCTTAACAAATGTTGGATTTATAAGTTTATGGGAGAAAGAAAAAAAATCAGTTTTATTTGTTTGTTTGGTTATCACATAAAATTAAGAAAAATTAAATACTTTTACCTTGAATACATATGCACACATCTTAATTATTATTATTTTAAATCATTTTTTAAGTTTACCACTTGAAAACTGTGTCATGAAATGTTTAGTTGTCAATGCATACACAGATGAATGTGAACCCAATTGCAGGGATATATTTTAAATTCTGCAAATATACTGTTAAACAGCTCATTAAATATATATATATATTTTTACTTGAAAATATATTTAGTTTCATCTTATCCTTCATAATCTAGCTAAATGCAAATTTGGGATGAATAGCCTACCTAAGATCAAACTATCTTTATAATGATTTATAATGTTTTCTTTGTTTTTATAGATTTATAATATTATATATATATATATAATTGTAAAGTATATGCTCCTTGCTGATTTCAAATGACTATATGTTACATGTGCAATACAGAAAAGGTGCTCAATTGTGACATATGTGAAGGATTTTCTTGACTGAATATTAAATTGTGGAGGGCAAAATTATTTTTAAATCCTTAAAATCGATATAGATTTTATGGTTTTTAATATATTTTTAGAAATACACAGATGTAGAAAATATATGCAGAAAATATTTGCATAAAATTATTTCGAAACATTTTTATCAAAACATATTTTGACCATTTCTTTGATTTTGACATATATTTTACTATATGCAAGAGAGAAAAATGATATATATATATCTATATTCTTGTATATTCTTTGTTTGAAAATAAAAATCGAAAAGTACATTTCACATTTCACATTCTGTTGCTAATTAATTTGCTAATAGAGTATTTTGCATTTTATACTATTACCAGAGTATATCAAATTTAGTTTTTTCAAATGTTCTAATTGTGCAACTGTGGATTACATTACAGTGGATACAGAAATGTGTGTTGTGTGTGTGTGTGTATATATATATATATATGAATAGACAATTCATATATCATGCAAATAAGAGTTTGCATTGCACATTACACAAGAAAACTATGTAGAATGAATGTCATCATCTCTTTGCATTTCTTTCTTATTGTTTAATCTACTGCTTAAAGACACACACACACACATCTATTTTTTTTCCCTCAAATTGCAATGTTTCACCTGTTTTCACTTATTCTGCTATTCTTTATGCCTATTAATATGTGAGAGCCCAGCTCTAATCCACTTGCTTTGCATCTCGTGAATCTGACCCAAATTCATTGCTTCCCTTGTGTGCAATGCTTTCCTTTTTTAAAATATTATTAATATTGACGCCACGTGTAAGAGACCCTACTGACCTGCCTATATTCTTGCGATGAAAAAAAAAAAAGATGGAAATCAATCTTTTTTTTCTGAAGCAGTGCGTAACTTTATTTATGTAAGCGCAGTACACTCTTAAAAATAAAGGTGCTTCAGAAGGTTCTTCAAGCGATGCCATAGAAGAACCATTTTTGGTTCCACAAAGAAGCATTCAGTCAAAGGTTCTTTAAAGAACCATCTCTTTCTTACCTTTTTATAATCTGAAGAACCTTCTTTCATCACAAAGAAGCTTTTGTGAAACAGAAAGGTTCTTCAGATGTTAAAGGTTCTTTATGGAACCATTTAGACAGAAAGGTTCTTCTATGGCATCGTGAAGCACCTTTATTTTTAAGAGTGTATAGCAAAATGAGAAAATCTGTTGTTCCTTCAGTTATACAGTATGCTGGTGAGGAAATGAAGATGGTGCCTTGAAACAAATCTCTTTACTTTTCTCATGCTCTCTTTGCAGCTGAGTTTGGGTTTCATTTCTTAAAATTAAAACTGTTCTTGCTCCCCCCCCCCCAAGAAATTCTTGTCTGAACAGGAATCGCAATGACAAAACTGATATGTTTCAAAAGCCAGCTATAGTTGCAGCACATGTCATGTGTTCCTGACTATCCTGAGGCGGGCCGGGGCCCCAGAGGTGTTACTCAGGGGAGATACTACTCACACCACTGGGAACAAATGGCTGGACAAACATTTTTTTGTTGGGTGAAGTGTTGAGATGACTGCATGTGGCTCAAGTTTCCACTGACACTGATTCATTCATCTCTGCACTTCCCGCTGATCCCACTCTTCTCCAAACCTCATTCCTCAGCCACAAGGATTTGTCCTGAATTTCCTCCTTAATCTAAGAGAAGTCATGCTGCTCTTTTCCTGCTTGAATCGAAGGGACAGTGGGATCAGTGTGTGACAGTATAACCGGATTGGCCAAATAGTTTGTGCATATCAACCATAATCAAACTAATATTTACTAGAAACAACCATGCACGTCACTTCATTACACTTTAAAAAGTGTTTTTTTAAAGAGCTCATAATCTAAGTCGTAGTCATGTAAATAATACTTTGACTTTGAATTAAAACCAGTCCATTTGGATGCTAATGCTTGAGCCTTTAGGTGACAACATGGGTTTTTGTAATGAAAAACGGTCCGCAAACTGTAACTAACTAGGACTGCAGTAGCTGTATTGAAAAAGTTTCAATTACTGTTGCTACAGTTCGTTTGGTAAAATACAATGTACAATGGTAAAGTGATTACACGATTGAAATGTGTTTGTAATAATTGTCTGTAATGTTAAGATGTTCAAAAAGGCAATACTGTAATCAGGGTTATTAGAGTTAAATAAAACTAAAATTAAAACCATAAAAATATTTTTATTGCTTGAAGTAAAATAAACATTAACTGAAATCAACTAAAGTATAAAATAATTGTATTTATTAAACAGTTCTCATTTTAATTTAGTTTAACTCAATGCATTAAAATAACTAAAATGAAATTAAATTACATAGACAAAAACTACTAAAACTGACAAAAACATACAACACAATTACTAAAACTTTAATTAAAATTAAAATGAAAACTTATATATAAATATATATATTTATAACTGATTACATATAATCCCACATGCTGATCTGGATTAGTAATCAGATTCCAAAACGTATGTACTTGTAATACATTAAAATACAATAATGGAAATGACAGTACTTTTTTATTAGATACATGATTACAAAACCCCTGCGTTCAATCTCAAACCCCAGTTTGGGAATGAATAGATTTTCTGCGACGTTTGATCCAATCAAAAAAAAAAAAAACAATAATAATAATAACTAACTAACTAAATAAATATAAATAAAATAATAAAATAAATAAAAGTAGTCCGATACACCACCTAATGTGTAATCATCCAATAGATCACGTTACAAACTACAATTAGTAATCAGTAACGGATTACAATGTGTAACCTAACTAAGCAGCACTGTATATAAAGTATCTGGATAAGGCTCAGAACGCAGAGCAGTGCTTTGGAGGAAGTACGCGTTTATATCAGCGTCCCAAGGCAAACTTTTGGCAGTGTTTGAACAGTTGTTGAGAAGAGAGGCTTCCTTGAGGTTTATGGCCCCTTGCATGGGTTTGACTTTGTAGGCCAGGTGCCGCTCCGCTCCGCGTTGAACCCCAGCGCGTGTTTTCCAGCGCGCCTCTGCAGTGAGACACGCAGCCGGCTCGACGCGCAAGCCGTCTTTCTGCTCCTGGATCGAGCTTCACTTCCCGCAGTAGTACGAAACGAGTGGAATTGCACTCAAGTTTTTTGAAAACGACTGAGTGTGCGGCAAGTCCCGTCCCGGTCCCGCAAACGGGCGCTCAGAGGCAGACGGGTCGGGCCATCGCGGCGACGAAGAGGCGCGTGGCTTTGATTTAAACGCGCATTCATTGCGCTCTGCCCGAAACCGAGTGTTGCATGGAGCGGGACAACCCCAGCTGTCGGAAACGACGAAATGCTCCTTTTTAATGTGACCTGGGTGCTCGCTTTTCTCAGCTTTCCATATTCGTAGGCCTAATGTGGGTTTGTGGACTGCGCGGATCTGCGATCTACCTGAGCGCGCGATGAAAGTCTTTGTGCGCTGATTTAGAGGTGACTTAGAAACCCTCGCTTTTTATTGCGTCAGTAGATCTGCTGGGACTGTTCCTCAATCTGTGAGTATCATTATTCACACTATCCATATCTACATTTTACGCACTACGCGTCTGAATACCGTGTTTTTTTTTTTTTCCTCTCTCTTTTGCATTTCTACACATCCACAGACTCGGGTGTTAAAACACTGGTACAGGAGGATCAAGATCTCACTTAATACTTTTTGAAGATGTAATTAAAGGGTTGAAAGCATGCAGGGTCGCCTAATTGTGCGTGCATTGTTTCAGTAATGTAAAAACGGGGCAGTTTATCTTTGAAATACTTTTTTTTTTCTTTGAAAAGAACAGGATGAGGGCCAGATGTGATTTCCGTAGGAGGCAATACATCATGCTTATCTGTCGTACAGTTATCTCTATAGGACAAATGCAGAGACCAGTGCAATACAATGAAAATTTATGGGGCAAAAACACTAGCATAGCACAGAATAGTTTCTCAAACTATAGCTAAAAGCCCACTTTAATTTTCCATTCTGGCTTTTGTGACTCACAATATGTGTGTGTGTGTGATTGGCATACTACAATATTTTATTTATATATTGAAATAAATAAAATATTGTAGTATGCTATTTTGGGACAAGCCCTTTACCAATAAAATTGCACACAAAAAAATTCAGTTGATTTTGTTTGCCTTTTGAAGGTCGATGCACTGCAGTTAAATTAAGATCATTTTACTGCACATGCATTATTAACCATGCTATGAGCTGCTCATGTCACAGTTATCTCCTGAGAAGCACACTCATGGAGCTCGCGTTTGTCATTTGAATCTATGCAGAGCAATTGATGGTGTATCTTCTGCTGTTTGCCACATACAGGCAATAACACAATCAAATGCAAAGATTTGTAATGGAAATGAAGCATTTTCACATTTTGCCTCGATATATTACATAACTTAAAAAAAATACTTATGCAAGCTTCAGTTTGGATCTTAAACAGCAACACAGTTGTCACATTTGAATTCGGATTAGGTGTTCACACAGGACGTTCAAAAACAGTACAATAGAGCACAGCGAAATAAACCTGAAAGCAAGCTCTCATGTACAACATGATGTGACACATGAGCACAAACAATAAAAAAAAAAATGAATGCATTTGACTTTAATTAGCCTACCTAATTTGGCAAGTATGCAGATAACCTAAAGATATATAAATAAAGGACTCATCCGCATGGAAACCCCTGCAGTTTACGTTTGAAATGTATGAAATGTTCAGCCTCATATCTGTATTATGAGTCATTGTTTAGTTCATTTGAATGCAGAGAGTGAACTCGCATGGACAAATGCGCAGTTGTGGCGTGCTCCATTTGTTGTGCATGTCTTTAGAGGAAGTGCCATCTCAGCTCACATCAACTGTCTGTGATTTCTAGCGCTTCGTTTCCAAGCGTGCATTTACATGACAAAGTGCTTGCTAAAGACTTGAACCAGCATCACCACCACCACCACCACCCACTCTCAAAGTATGGCTAAACTGAGGCGCACAGTTTGTCTTAGATCTTAGAAATGTAAGCGTTTTGCCATTTATACTGCACTTTAAAAAAAACAAAGACCGGTTCTTTATTGGCGTCTACACTCTAAAAATGCTGGGTTAAATACAACCCAGTGCTGGGTAAATAGGGACAAACCCAGCAATTGGGCTGTTTTGACCCAGCGGTTGGGTTAAATGTTTAACCCTACCTTCTGGGTATTAACCCAACCGCTGGGTCAAAACAGACCAGTTGCTGGGTTTGTCCCTATTTTGCCCAGCATTGGGTTGTATTTAACCCAGCGTTTTTTGGAGTGTATGGTTTCATGAAGAAAATTCTTTATAGTGTAAAAAGGTTCTTTAGATTAAAAAAAAAAAAAAGTTCTAAAAACTATTTAAAAATGGTTCCGAAAGGTTCTTCAGGGAACCAAAAATGGTTCCTCTATGGCATCACTGCAAAAACACCCTATGTGGCAGCTTCCTTTTTAAGTGTGCACAGTGATTCAGTTTGATTTTCTTTTTCATTTAATAAGTTCATTTCTAAATGTATTTTAGTTTTTTCACAAATGTGGAATTTTTTTTTTTCTTTTTATAGTTGCTTAATCATGGTTTTTACCAGTGAAAATCCCTGGTCAAAAAGCCTTTTTTGACTTTGGAATGTTCTAAGAAAGTTATTTTAATTTGGCTTTAGTGGATTCTTAAACATTCACTAAGGATCTTTTGCACTCTATCTTGGATTTGTGGTTGAAAAAATAAGGTTTACTGTTGCAGTGTTGGGGGTAACGCGTTACAAGTAACGCGAGTACGTAATCAGATTACTTTTTTCAAGAAACTAGTAAAGTAACGCATTACTTTTTAATTTACAAGAGAATTACTTTTTAATTTACTTTTTCAAATAAGTAAAGCAAGTTACTTTTTTTCCAATTTATTGATTGACAGCTCTACTGTCCCCATGTTGAGAGAAATCAGACGATGTAATGTAGTTCTAAAATAAATATGAATATGCATTAATTCATCTCACTCACAAAAAACAAACACAGATTCAGTATTCCTCAAAATGAACAAAAATAATGCAACTCAGAATATGACGCAAACATACAATAATTAGATGTTAAACAACACAAATATACTTTATATATTTAATCCCATTCTATTAACAATGTATTTGCTTCTGACCTTCGATGATCCAATTCAACCATACTAATAATCAAAAATTACTCTAGACGAACATTTGTGTGTCTTGTTTTATTGCTCAAGTGTGTTGAAATGTCTTCTTCTGCATTCTACTGTACGGACCTAAATGTACTTTCCCTTCAGGGGGGGCTTTTGAGGGGGGGCGCATTCATTTCACTTTTGGTGTGAAAAGGCTTTTATATTTGCAAAAAATAGAAATTTTTTTATATTAAAAAAACAAACAAGCAAGCCCTGTCCAGATTTAAAAAGTAACGCAAAAGTAACGTAACACAATACTTTCCATAAAAAGTAACTAAGTAACTTTTTTTTATGGAGTAACGCAATATTGTAATGCATTACTTTTAAAAGTAACTTTCCCCAACACTGCTCGTAGAGCTGTTACAGGTACAGGTTAGACCGTAACCACATTTTTCATCAGTATAGTCAGCTCAAATGTATTTGTTTAGCACCTTTCACAATGCACATCATTTCAAAGCAGCTTCGCAGAAACTCAAGATGCTAATGTTTATAAGATCTTCATGCCTTATAGTTGTCTTTAGCACATTTTGCAGTGATAAAAGCAATCAGGCAGTATACCATTTGCTATTAGACATTACTGTCATCCAAAAAGAAATGAAATGACTGATTGTTGAAGATTCTTACACTTTTATTAAAAGAAATCCTGTATGAATTGAGATTTGACAGTTGTTGGTGGAAACTTTGGTTACCAAGGAGACAACAGTGATCTGAGAAATGTGTACGGTTTTATCAATATAGACCGTTTTAATCGCAGGAGTTGACCTAATTGATTCCCTTTCGGCAGTCCACCGGGATGATTAGACTATTGATTAGATGTTTTGATCTTGATCATGCTCTGTAACACACGTAATGAGTTGTGGCACACATTGAATGCAGTTTCACACTCTGAAGGTGTAAAACGGGCCGCTTACGGTCTTTTCTGAAAGAAAGCTGTTGTCAGAGTCGATAACATTGTGGGGTGTTTCTCCCACACTTTGCATTTTGTTCAAGTCTCTGCTTGTGGTCCTTTTCTTGATCCCATCCCGCTGCACTGTCAAAATAATGCTAAAGAAAGCCAATGCTTTGAACATGGACATTCAGAAGAAAACTGCATTGAAAAGAGCATTCAGCTATATCGTATTACACCACTGGTTTCTTTAACCGCCATTCACTGACTCCATCCGCCAAAAGACTTTGTCTGTCGAAAGCAATAATGGCTCAAGAACTTGGGGCGAAAGGCAGAAGAGGGTAGTACTCGGAGCTGGTGGAGAAAAAAAATGTTATGGAGCCGTCTGCAATGAGGAAGGATGCATCTGGAAAAATTCAGTTGATGCACTTCATGCATATGGAATGTTGATCATTTTTTTTAATGCTTCTCGTATTACGTCACAATGAACTGCAGCCATAGATCATTAGTTTACAATCATTAGGATTATGAGCTGACAAACGTGTGAGTGAGGATTTCTTGACCTAACTTGCCACATGTCTGTGAGTCCTGTCCTCGTACATGTGTTCACAGCAACCTTTGACTGCGCTGAAGTAATTAACAGTTTCCCCAATGCACTTTGAATTTGTTTCACTCCTTAAAGTCACAAGTCTACACTCTTAAAAATAAAGGTGCTTCAAAAGGTTCTTCAAGCGATGCCATAGAACCATTTTTGGTTCCAGAAAGAAGCATTCAGTCAAAGGTTCTTTAAAGAACCATCTCTTTCTTACCTTTTTTTATAATCTGAAGAACCTTCTTTCGCCACAAAGAACCTTTTGTGAAACAGAAAGGTTCTTCAGATGTTAAAGGTTCTTTATGGAACCATTTAGACAAAAAGGTTCTTCTATGGCATCGTGAAGCACCTTTATTTTTTAAGAGTGTAGTCGATGAATGCATGGAGACTGATCTCTAGTTTGCTAAAGTTCCCACAAAAATGATCAGGATGCTCAAGTGCTTTGTGTATCTTATTTCTGCCGTCCTAGAAAGTCTTGTGTCTTTCTCGCGTTACTGCTTAAACTTGAATACGTGATGCATGCAGGCAAGCTGCCGCTATTATGTGCTGTCAAACTAAAAATTATTCAAAAATTTGATTTTTGTGGTTCACTCTCAGAAGACAAGGTACAAACGCTGTCACTGGGGCGATTGGCCTTTTCAAAAGATGCTAATATGTACCTTTAAGGAACCGATATGCAACATTTAGCATTAAATAAGGTACCATTTAAAAAGGATACCACCCCAGTGACAGCTTTTGTACCTTTTTTCCGGAGTGTAGTTGTTAATACTAGTACATAGTATGTATGACTAACTACATTTTCTTTAATGCATTGTCTAAAGTATTACTAAAATTACAGTTCTGGTTAATCAGTACACATTAGGAAGTATATTAGAGTGCAAATTGCAAACGAAACCAGAACTGTATGCATTAATCTTGTGGTGTATTCTGTAAATGACGGACCCAGAAAAACTTTTACAATTTTTATCACAAATACTTTTAAAGATTTGTTTATAGAGATGCATGTACAAAATCTTGAGTTTTATAACATGCTTGTTTTTATTATAGTGCATGTTGAGTGTTTAATCTGCCGTGTAATAGCTGGTGAAGCTATGTCGATACATTTTAATACAACAAGCAACCGTTCTGAAAACGACAAAACATACTGAAATGTGAACATAACTTAAAGTGTACGAGTTCAGACTGTCTTATCCCTATTTTGGATGTATATTACAATTGAATGCTTTTGAAAATGTACAAAAATATAGCAATATTTTGCCATTAGGTTTAAGCAGATGACGTGAATAAAAATGTAATATTTACAAATTAAAGGATATGGTATGATTAATCCATACTTATGTCAGGAATAGACATTATAGAGAATATCAGTAGCCAAAGTGCTTTGACCTCCACGAGAAGTCTATAAAGGAAAAAAAAAAGGTAATGAAAAGCCAAGTTGTAATGGTGTGTTTGTATGTGCCAGCGTTTTTATCCATGCAAGTTCAAGTCACTTTCTGCAGAAAGATGTATTCATAATATAGCTAAATAACCAAAGAGTGCATGAAAGCTTACTTTGCATTTACCAATGCATACTGTGAATGAAAATATACACCTACCAATAACTTCTGCAGATCTTCACAAATCTTACTTTGCTTGTGCAAATACTTTTGCAATCTTGTAACTTTCATTAAAAAAAAATTGTAAGAGTCTTTTTTGTAAGGAGCTGAAAAACCCAGAGCTTTTTGAGTGACAATGATGAGAACTATTGATCATCTAACAACTTTTATTTTGTGAACAAAGGCAATTAAAATAGAGTTTTCAAAGACAGCTCTTGTCTTGATTATTAGACTGCTTTGTATTCCAAGAGGCAGAACAAATCTCTACAGGTCAGATTTCTTACAAAAATCGTACACAAAAAGAAAGCTCGCGCTAGTGTCCGCTGCGTTCCTGTCGCTGTATTCAGCTGGTGAAGTGTGCTGGAATGCCACAGATTCCTCTGAAAACACAAACTGCTTGCATGGCCATCGTCACTCATCGATTCACTAATGAAGGCTAAAATGTTGGAGAGGAAAAAGTGCATGTTCCTGTAGAAGTGTTTCTCAGCAGATAATCTGTGTGAAAAGAGATGGCAGAAATGCTCGCTGCACAGATGACTGTCAGACAATGAGTGTGCATGAATGTTTTTGTTCAGTGCTTAAAAAAATCTTGAATGAATCTAGAATTAGTCACATACTCCGTTCTCTTATATATATAGATCTAGACTGGTTACTAACCATAGTGAAATGTCGTTGGTCCCGCTCCATATTTGCCATTAGACAAGTATAAGCCAGACGTTGAGAATAGTTGACGTGATTTTTTGGGGAGCTTGAATTGAAAATATACCTTGTTTGGACTTTTTTGGAAAGACACTGAATGGAAATGTGAGACTTTGAATGGCACATGTATCTCTAAATGAAGTTGGATGACTTTTATGAATCTTATGTTCTCTACTGGAGGGACTGCGGGCTAAATTAACACTGCCAGCTCCAAATTTGAGAAAAATCCCCCCCGCGTGGTGAGTAAATGAAACTGTTACTCCCCGCCAGTTGGCCGGTACCTTTTAAAAATCAATTCTAACAGTTCTTGAGATGATATGGTTTAGTGTTATTATTATATATGATGTGATATAAATATGTACTGCACTGTGATCTTTTCACATGAGCTGTTCATGTGCAATTTTTTTGCACATGTGTCTCGGTCGCAGTAAATGCAATTCTACAAACTTTATTTGTTATTAAATTTTTTTAAAAAAGTTCATGTGTTCGTGATATTGTATTGCTTGATTTTTTATATAAATGGATTAAATAACTAATTATTGCAAAAAAGATCTGCCTGTTTTTATTTTTATTATATTTTTTTTATGAAACAACGCGCACAGTTTCATGGCTGGTAAAAAAAAAAAGGTAGGTCCTGGAATAACACAATAAAACTTAGATTTTCTCATTAGTCAGCTTTAATCTCATTTATTATCAGTACAGTACAATAAACCTATATGGAATTTGTTCATGTGTATGTTTCTGAAGCTGTGCATGCATGAAACCCTTTGTTACATGCCGTTACTATGTTAACTTTGTACGCTTCAGTGGTGCAAAAGCGACGGTTCATACAAATATCTGTGAATCCTAATAAACCATGTTAGTGAAATGAGCTTGGTGGATTACAGAGAAATGCAAGCGTAAAACCAAGCTTTGCAACCGCACCCTTTTTCTCCATCATAATCCTGACATTTAAAGTCATGCACAAAGACTCTGTGCATGTTAAGTGAAGTGTTAGCAGCTGTGTTGCACACCTAATGTAAGTGTTGGTGAACGGGACACATTAGCAGCGTTTGAGAGAAGAGTGTTTTAAACACACAGGTGTGAGTGATGGATGGCAGCGAGAGGCCTTCTGTTCTGTATGAAGTGCTCTGTTGGAGCGGTGGATAGCAGGCTGATGAATGGTTAAAGGTCTTGTAGCTCCATCTATCAGGGACTAGCATTGACCTGTGAGACTCTCCGGCGGCCCCGGGCTCCTGCACCAGAAGAAACGTCTGCATTAACATACATCGAGACCACAGGCTCTTCAGAGGCTAACGAGATCATATATTTGTGCTCCTCTGTGGGAATTTCTAATTAATTTGATTGTTTTAGCTGAGAGGAAGTGCACGCAGACATTGGCAGGGAATGTTGCATATATTGTGTGTGTGTTGGGCCATATGTAATTTAATTTTTGGTGGGGGGGTTTTCTAGAGTCAGCTGTCTTGAAGTACAAGTAGAGCTGGGCTCTATGGCCAATTTTTTTTTTCTCCATATCATACTATATATTGATATTTATCAGAATATTTATTTACCTTTAAAGGGACGGTTCACCCAAGAATGAAAATTGTCATCATTTGCTGACCCTAGTTGTTCCAAACCTGTGAGTTTCTTTCTTCTGTTGAACACAAAAGAAGATATTTTGAAGAATGTTGGAAACCAAACAGTTGATGTGTCCTGTGTATTTTTTTTCCTCCATACTATGGAAGTCAATGGCTACCGTCTATATTCTATATACACCCCTTAGGGGTAAAAAGGTACAAAAGTGTACCCTCCGAGTGACACTGGTGGACCGTTTTTGTTTCGCGGGTGTGTTGTCGAAGAGGGTTGAACAAAAGTACTGCATTGAGTGGTTTATTGCAACGTTTGTGTTTGTCCCCCAGATATTTGCCCCTATAAAAAATAGAAAAAAAAGCGGGTCCATTTCCCTAAATTGATAATGAAATCGAAGGTGCCCTCTATTTCTTTATGTACTGTATGTGAACATGAACAGATGCAGAAAGCCACATGGCTGTGGTGTTTAATTCTTTCCCTCCCTCTTGATTGGCACTGATTCGTTCCATTTTAAACAGGCGTGTGAATAAAGAGGCATGACCGTCCTGCTATAGATGCGATGCTAAAGCGAGTGTGTTGATCACCAAGGCGAGCGGGAGCATGATTGCTGATTGCTCGGGGTTTTAATTATGGAAATCAGGAGCTGTTAAGAGCGCTCAAAGCTTTGAGCTGTTTGTTAATGGTGAAAGTCATAAAAATAGTACATTGAGTTTTGTTGCACTGCAGCCAGAGATTTGTTTAACACTTGTGGTCGTATACAGTAACATTTAACATGCATGGAATTGAAAAACAATTTCTGCATTATAAGTACAGCCAGCACATTTTATTGGCGTTTATAATGTCAAATTAATACATAACAAAAACAGGTAGCCCTTAAAAAGTAACAAATGTTCATTTGCTGTGAAAAAAAAAATCTCTCATACTTTTTTTTTTTTCTTCTTTTTCCCCCAAATAAATGTGGGCTTATATGGTCACTTCCATTATTTACTGTTGCAGGCGAGGAGTATTTCTTGCTTTGTGTGTTGTGATGTTTTAAAGACCTTCATTAACTGTCAAGATGTTGAGAACAAATTAATACATTTACGCTTTTTCCCCCCCATTTTTGTAAGACTGCTTTAAACATCTCTCAGGAAGCTTTTTTGTTGTTGTATGTATTATACAATTGGTTTAAAATATAGGTTGTGTGCTTTATCACTGCCACCTATTATTGGTTGTCGACGTGAGCAGATTGTGCTAAAGCTCGCGATATATCGGCCAATATTTGGCATTTTGTAGTTATCGGCATCGGCCAATAATGGAAGCGAAATTTTTATGCTTCCTTTTTATTATTATTTTTTTTTAATCTCAACTTGTGAATTTCTCTAATTCTATAATAGAATTACGGAATCAAAAAGTTTCATGCGGAAAAAAAAAAAAAAAAAAAAAAATCTCTTATATTAATTTTATAATTTTGTAAATATATATGTAAAATCAGAATATAATGTTATTTCATGCAATTTTTATCATGTATTTATAACTACTTTAAATTAAAATATATGATATCATAGTGTATGCCAGGCTGTCACAGATATCAGTGGTGCAAGAAAAAAAATCCATATCAGCTTTTAGCATTGCTACATGCCATATTAACACATTTTTATGCTATTTTACAGCGAGCTTACGAAGCGATGAATTAATTAAAAGGATCTCCTAGGGCGCAGTTTTTTTCCATTTAACTGTTCTGCTTTTTTTTTTTTTTTTTTTTTTCTCGTTCGCAGAAAACAGTCATCATCATCTTCGTATTGGCTGAAGCAGAAAAGAGCTCTTAGAAGCGGCATGTGCTTGGGTTGTTTCCACAGGGGGGGGGGGGGTGCCACTCTTCAGTTGAAAAACCTTAAGTCAGACATTTTTATTACTTTGCAAGTTAATTTAATCAGTCTTGGTCACACTCATGGGTATCTTAGGAAATAATGAACTATACTAAATGTTAGAGTTTTCAGCTCAGCTCTACTTTTCTGTAGTGTAGAGAAAGCGCATGGTTGCCAGGTTGGGAAGATTAAGTAAACCACTGGGCAAAAAAATGTGTCTGTTTAAGAGAAAAGCTCTGATTGGAGGATTTGAACTCTTGACATCTGGCAACCGCTACCATGAAAGCTTGTGGAGGCTTGTACCCAATGCAAGATAATGCAAATGCCAAATTAAAATGAAGTGTTTTCAATATAAATAACCAAAAGGCAAACATCGCAGACAATTATTAAGCTTAGTAAATCAGAGTAGAAGGCAATCATTTATCGCGATTACAGAGTGTCGATTCTATTGTGTTCAGCCGCGACTAAACAAATGGATCTGCTCTAAAGTCTAAAGATGAATAGTGCTGATCGCTTTTTTTTTTTCTCAAAACACAAACCTTGTTCCCATCTTGTCCTCTTCACCTAAGGCTGGTTATAATGCTCTTTTCCTGAGCTGTCACGGGCTATGCTAACAACCAAATAGTTATCTTGGAAAACACTAATAATGACTGTGAAATATTTAATAATTTGTTTTTGACTGGGACCCGCAGCATTGCCTTGTTCTTTCTGCGGTAACTAAGGGAAGCTGCGCGGATACAAGAAGGAATTGTGTTCTGGGGGACAGAAGAGGGAAAAGCAGGAGTGGAGGATTGGGAGCAGAAAATGAATTCGAGTCTTGCCATCCAGCAGAGGCTTTTCTTTTGTCCATTTGTCATGAAAGTTATTTTCTTTCTTTTTGAATTTCAACTCAATAGATATAAATCTAGTGAAGTTGTGGTGACTGCACTTTTGTTATGCTTTTCTTTGGCATTTATGAACGGAACATTGGTAAAAGAGCAAAGTAACTGAAGTACATTTGAAAGAGTAGTGTCTTCATTATTAGTGTGAAATGTAATGCGTTGCTTATTCATGTTAAGAAAGATGGATGTGAAGAAAGTTTTGGTTACACTTTACAAAGAGGTTTTATTTGTCAACATTAGTTATCATGAACTAGTGAAAGCTTCTAAAGCATTTATCATTCTTAGTTTGTTAAAGGGATGGTTCACCCAAAACTGAAGATTTGCTGTTAATTTCTTCACCTCTTCAGGCCTTATTCCAAGGGTTACTTTTTTTCTTCAGTAGAACCGTAAAGAAGATTTTTAGCTGAAACCGTGCTCCTTGGTGATTCAGAAAATGCAAGTCAATGGCTACCGTCACTGTGAGAGTCAAAAAAAACATATCGGACAACACAAAATGAATACCCGTGACTCCTGAACATATATATATTGAGGTCTTATGAAGCAGAACGATCGCTCTGTGTAAGAAACTAAATATTATTTACAACATTATTACCTCCAGAGCCTCAGGCAAACGGTCCAGAGTGATGATACGACGATCATTCTATTGAACGTCTCCTCGGAGACAATGTATTCTGCTCTATAAAAAAAAAAAAAATATTTTTTTCCTAAACAATCTGAATCAGTTCGTGGCTCAAGCAGCACAGATCTACAAGTTACTCAATTAAAAGTCTCTTTTGGATGCCTGACAGTCACTCGGATTGGAAATGAGCCAAAATACCGGCATATAAATGGTTCTAGAAATAGTTTAGACTCGAACCACTTTTTATGGTTTGTCATGGGTTATGTAAAAAGGTGGGTTGATTATTAATTTATTCACTTTATATGCTATGGACATGTAAAACATCCGTGTTTCACATCATTATTGGGTGCTTTAATAATATTGTGTATGCGTGATTCGTTGCGTGATTGCGTAAACGAACTGGTGAATCTGTTGATTTAACTCATCTTGAAACAGAACTCCTCGCGAAGCACCTAGTTCCGCCAAAAAGAATTCACTTCGCTGCGCATTTGTCTGGGTCGATTACAGGTAATAATGTTGTAAATAATGTTCAATTTCTTGCACAGACTGATCGTTTCACTTCATAAGACCTCAATATATCGTCAAGACAAGAGCGAGACACGTACTGTATAGATTCCATAGTTGCACACAAATGGCTTAATACAATTGGAAACAATTCCATGCCTTTGCCAAAAATCACTGATGTTCACCTGCTAAAGTGGAGCTGGGGATTCATAATGTATGAGTGAGTAAGAGTAAACTTAAAGGGCCACTGTAACAAGTGTCTAAAGCGGATTGGAAAGCATCAGATCAAGGTTGAATAATGTGGTCCATCTGAGCTAACGCAATGCTTGATATATATTACAAAAGAAACAATACAGTTAGAATCCAAACGCTATATCACCAGTGTGAAAGCACTTAAATTTGTGCTGAATAAGACGGGTCAGCTCATAAATTTGGATTAAGTCTGCTTTGTGTTCTGTTCGCGATCTGCTTACACAGTTTCCCACGAACCGAGCAATATTTCATGAGTTATTCCACTGGAATGCACATCTCTCATTTGTCTTCCACAATCCTCACTCACATCTCACCAGCTGTGTTTTTGGAGGGGATTTATTTATGTTTATTTTCTTCCTTTCATGCACTTTTGAACCCAGTATTAGCATTGTTTAGTGTGGTAAAGTAGAAAAATGCCATGGAATTGGTACCTTTTTACTTGCCAACACAACAAAGCATGATCAAATAATGTCTGAACAAAAACTGAGCAAAGAACTGTGAGCTTTTCAGAGCTTGAGAGTGTAATAAATGCACAACTGATGGCTCTAATAATGCTGAGATGTAGTACTGATTATTGTATATTATTTGCTGTATAAAGGTTCTCTGCTGAGCCCGTTGTATGAAACTGCTGAATATTGACGTATGCACATTTCTACATCAAAGATCACATCTATAACTAAGGTTAAAATAACAGAATTTCTCTGCAGCAGGCGCAGTTTTGAGCTATTTTGCCTCATGTGGCATCTGTTTTTAAATATGTTTGTGTTGTCATGACATTTTTCTTCAGTGTATCTTTTCTTCTATATTTATTGATGGCATATTTGATTGTTTCACTTGTTTGAACACTATCAATAACTTTGATATTTTAATAACAGAAGCTGTCAGTGAGGTGGTACCTATGCCTTATTTACCCCTAAAATATTGCAATGTTAAGTACCGATACTTGGTGTCGTTTTGAAGGTGGCCCAGCCCCCGTGACCGCTTTTGTACCTTTTTTTTTTTTTTTTCTCCCTGTGTAGGTCCGGTTTTTGTAATAAAATAAAACATTTGCTTACTTGCAGATCAATACTCTAATATTTTGTTTATGACTAATGCTGGCTAGTTGACAACATAAATATAATGATGTCAGCTGATGATTTATCTAGTTTTATGTTGTATCTTGTTTGGTTTTTCTATAAAACCTAAAACGAGTACTTATGGTAGGCTTATACATAAATAATATTTCATTTTACACAAGGGTGTTAAAATACATAAAGCTTTAATACATAAAGGAGACATTTTATTCTTAGGAAAATAGAGATGCACATTTTGGTAAATTCTTCTAACCAGTAAACCAGGTATTATTAAATAGTTAACCTACAAACAATAAATCAGGGTAAATGTATAGACTTTTCTTTATAAAAATTAAAGCAAATGCCATTTGTCAAACAAATAAAAAAAATGCATTATAAATAAATGAATAAAAGTTGTGTAATTGTTAGCTGTCTATATAAACCATAGTCAAGTGACTGAATGTGTTGGACATGCTGATCAAAATCGCATTGATCTTTTGAATTAGTTGTGATAATTTTAGAAATCCATGATTGATAGAGAAAGGGATTTCAAAAATATTTCTCACATTTACATCTTGAATAGAATCTGTGTTCTATCAAATGTGAAGTTATCTTGTGAATCTTATGACAGTTGGGTTACTTTTTGACACTTTTATAATCCTCTTTGGAAAAAAAAAATACAGCTTCATGTCTTTAATTAGCTGCGTTTGAGCTAAATTTTGGATGCAGCTTTCCATCTCATTTGTGCCTGTTTCACTTGCTATGCTTGCATGTATGCATTCTTTATTTTCTCCCATCTTGGTCCTGGCTATTGAAAATAAATTAACATTCCAGCTCTTTTATGTTCTGCTTCTTTAAGCCTGTCAAGAATACTTGGAGACGAACCCTGAGAGGTCAAGCGACACTCACTAGTTGTCAATCATCCTGGTTGACCCGCCCACCCTTTTCTTTTGCTTTTCCATTCTTTTCTTCCCACGTTCATTCAGTTCCTCCCTGTCTTAGAAACTCTCAGGAAGCTCTGGGATGATTGTCACACTCCCAAACAGAGCCATATTTGATCTCAAGTCCTCCAGGCTGCCAAAAATAAAAGGAATGGTTTCATTTTCATTTGATTACATTTTAAGAGTAAATTAATTTTTCCTATGCCTTTGTATTATTACCACCACTTTTGATGAATACATTTTTATTAAATAATAAATCCAGAAAAATGTAAAGCACACAACACAGAATTTAAGAAAAATATTTAACATTTCATAGTGCCTTATTATCATAAACGAGTAATAAACTATTAAGTTGTTAATGTTTTAAAGCTTCAATTGATTAGACATGCTGTTTGATTATTAAAATTTAATTAAACCATTAAAATTGAACCGCAAAAAATAAAATGGAAGACACGGAATTTGGGAAAAATAAAGTGGAATTTGAAGAAAAGATGAAAATGGTATTCAATATTGTCCCTTAAAAATTCTATTTTTTGCTATCCTTTTAATAAATTGCTGTTAAATTGCTGATTTGATCTAATCACTTGCACATGTGCGTTAATGTATTCCTCTTATCGGCAAGACATATGGGCATAATTTTTCATATTGGGCCAACGCCGATATTTAGCAGTTAAATTCATCCTCGCCGTATTCGCTTAAAATAAGATATTAATTAATTTTAAAATATGGTTGGGCTCCCTTTGTATGGGTAATCTCATAAATGCTATGTATATTGTCTCATTGTGGCATGGTTTGCTAGCTATTTCACATCTCACTCATGAATAGGAGTAAGATAAAAATTCATATGCCTCAGTCAGGAATGGCGCAAAGCTCTCTAAAGCTATGTAATCCTTTTATTTCAAGTCCAGAATAACAATCCAAGGTCGAACATCGGGCCTATAACAAAGTAGAGGTTTATGGGGAGTAGAATGGTGGGCTCCTGCGATTTAAGCCTCCAGACATACAGTGAGCATGTTTCTCACAGTGTGCGTTTGAGGGCGCTATGATTAAGAGAATAAAAAGTCATGTTTATCCCGGTTCTATCACGTCTTCAGTCTCAGGTAGGGGCTGAGGATTTTATAATATCTCATATACTCCTGATTCTGTCCATTTTTCAAATATAGGCATCGGCCGATAAGTTTTCTGTTTGTCCGATGTGTTCGAGGCGGGACTTTTACTGTGACGGCGCCGAGAACGGCTGCGGCAGCGCCTGAGCACATAGTGCTCACATTCTCCCTCTTGTTCCCTGTCGTCATTCAGTTCTGTCTTATATGGATATAAGTCTATCTAATAATCAGATAGACCTGTTAAACAAAGTAATTAAAATGTGTACAAAAAAGTATTATAACGATTGCTTTTATATTATTAAAGGCAAACATTATAATACTTTCTCGTTTGCCGTCAGCTTTCCGCAAATATGCATTTATATAATTTAAAGCAACTCCTTTGTAATGACTAATGAAGCATGTAGTTCGACATAACCCTCATGCAGACTTAGTGGAATCTAGTTGAATCTTGTGAAGCGCATGTGACCTGCATGATCGCGGTTCTGTGAGCGGGCCGTATAAATGTAAGTAGTTCTGACTCCTATGGTCCGTGTGAATTGAATGCGGACAGGTGGAGAGTTCAGCTTCATTGAGACGCGCGATCGACAGACTTTAAACTCGTGATTTTAAATTATGCTGCGTTTTATGCATTTGCCCACTGCCATATTAATGTATTTTTCACTGTGTGCTGTATGTAAAATTACTGTTACTTTGGCTTTATTTGAAAAATATATTATTCCCAATGCGCATAAACTTCCCAGATTACTTGGTGCCCTGTTGGTTACTATGTTGACTTTTTATTAAATATGATTTTTATAATATTTATTGTATTTTATTAGTGAACAAATACTTTATATCCATTTCAAATTTTTTAAATATGAATTAAAATAAATAAAATTATGGTATAAGTAATTATAATAATAATATGATAGTATGGTTTATAGTTTATCAGAATACTAATAATAGTTTTTTTCTCACACACACCTATTTTGCTTCAGAAGACATTGATTCATCAGCTGGGGTCGCGTGGATTACCATCATATTCATTTTGTGTGGTTTTTTTAAGCGTCAACTTTGAGGAACCCATGCACTTGCATTTTATGGACTAACAGAGATGGATTCTTTTTTCCAAAAATCTCAGTTTGTGTTCATCTGAAGAAAGAAAGTCATACATTTGGGGTGATTTAGATGAGGAGAGAATTCATTTTTGTCAATTCTCTGGGTGCTTCAGAATTTGCGGTGTTGTTTTTCGGCGTTCAATGTGCCCTTGCTAATTATTTAACAATAAATGCATTTAATTAAGTACAAGCGTTTGATTTCTAAAACCACACTGCTTCGGCATGCCAAGTGTGACATTGCACAAAATAGTTTTTGTTCTACACGGTTGTCTGATCTGATGCTAAATGCATCTGCAAGAACGTTTCGTGCTATGAAACATAATTCAATTTAGTCTACTGTATGGAACGTTTTGTTCAGACTTTTTCTGTCTCTTTTCAGCAGAGCTGTGAATATGGCACAGTGTTTATATTTGGGTTCATTATAAAATAATCAGTGCACTTGATGATGAAGGAGCTTTGATGAAGCACTCTTCAAAGTGCACCATTGCACAGGATTCCTACCTGTGTTATAAATGCTGAGCCAGTGCATTGTAAGTTGTTTTTTTTTGAGGAAAGTATTATTTAGTTTGTGTGTGTTTGTGCAAAAACGCATGTCATTGGGAATGAATTTGTGAACAAAGTGAGCGTGACATGTCATCTGTCTTCAGCGTTTGACATCGTGTTATAATGAGCTTGGGCTGCCCGAGGTCTTCGATATTGCCTTCTGCCAATGTGGGCAAAGAGTCTGAATGTGTTTGATAACAGGAAAACGTGCAAACACACACAGAAGAGAGGTGATTTTTTATAGTTTATTAACTCAACCTGTTGCCACAGTAATTAGATGTACCTCAGGGTGAGTCGAGGGATGTGGGAGATCTGTCTGTAATCTTCAAAAACACAGTGGAATGTAAAGGTAGAACGCCACTCAGACATGCAGAGGTACTTACACTGAAATCCATTATATCCTGGATAAAAAGATTGTATTATGAATTGGAGACTATTTTAAGATCCAGTCCAAGTTTATCAGAACATTGGTAAAAAAAGTTTGTAATGTAGAAGATTGATGAAGTATCTTCTGCAATTTTAAAATAACTTAAAAAAAAAAAAATACCAATTTAAAAAGCTGTTTATATATGAATATATTGTAAAATGTAATTTATCCTGTGATGGAAAGCATCATTAGGCCAGTCTTCAGTGTCACATGATCCTTCACAAATCATTCTAATAATTTTGGGTGCTTAATTATTAATAATGCTTCTTATTATACTCAATGTAAAAAGAATTTTTGCTGCTTAATATTTTTGTGGAAACTAAGTTTTAAAATATATATATAAATCTTTTGTAACGTTCAAAATGTCCTTTCTGTCCCTTTTGTTCAATTTAATGCATCATTGTTGAGTTAAAGTATTATTATTTTTAGTCTTATCCCAAACTTTTGAATGGTAGTGCATCACAGTTTCCACTAAAATATTGGGCAGCACATCTGTTTTCAACATTGATAATAATCAGAAATGTTTCTGGAGCAGCAAATCAGCATATTATACTGATTTCTGAAGATCATGTGACACTGAAGACTGGAGGAATGATGCTGAAAATACAGCTGCGCATCACAGAAATTACATTTTTAACGTATATTCACATAGAAAACAGCTATTTTAAACTGTAATAATATTTCACAATATTGCTGTTTTTACATCAAATGTATTCAGCCTTGACAACTTCTTTTGAAACATGTGCAGATAAGATATGATTCTGCAGTAGGGCATTTCAGTAACACAACCTTTTCTTTTAAAATGGTGACCGAGTCACAACAACCGAGTACTTTGGCTATGAGTTTTGCAAATCTGTGCACATTTTTGTTCAAAAATCTGGCTTGTAATTGACATTGATTTACACTCTCCCAGCCTGATGTTTTGAAACATTTGATTTGATATGAGATGGCTGCTTTCATCTTGCATAAAGAAAAATAGCTTTTGTTGAATTGGTTGACAAAGTGAGGACTGCACAGTATTTCTGTAAACCATATTGGTTTTTGGCTGCTAATAAAGGTTTTTCTGTATCACTGATGTTGGCTATTTAATTTTGCTCAGACCCCAGATTTCACATGTAGATTTATCTTTGCAGTCATCTAATGCTCACTCGTGAAGTGGCTTGATGAATGCAGTTTTTCTCAATGTGTTGATGCATTTCCAACTGAAACAAGAAGTCAGGGTGGTATTGAAGATCTTGTTTTTTTTTTGGTTTTAAAAAAAATAAAGTATCCAGTTGCATTTCATTTACATTTAGAGCCAGGCAAAGCTGCATTTGATAGCTTGTGACAGCCACTGTTGTGTTAAAATGGATTCCCTCTTTAGATTTGATATAACACTGGTATTGTGGCTTTATATGTGATCATCAGACACTTGTATGTGCCATTTATAATATTAACATTTTATGAAAATCAAGCTCAAATGAAGTTACGAGGTTTTTGACCAGCGAATGCCAGAGATCTGTGTTTGTCCGTCATTAACGGCTGCATTTTCATCAACTTACAGGTTATAAAGTTTATTGTAGCTATATGGTTGCACAGTTTTTTTTGTTGTTGTTGAATACATTTGGCCAAAATCTCATGGTATAAAAGATGAAGTGCTATGCACAGGACAGTATATTAGCTACAACTTCTCTTCAAACACACGCACAAAAAAACATTAACCTTTATAGACAGTGTTTCTGGAGTAAAGAAAACGCTGTACTTATTCAAACATCAGTTCTTTATTTATCCTTGCATTGTGAATAAGCAGAGATCGGAGTTACGAGGTTTCGCTGCGAGTCTGAGGATCCGATGGCGTTACGAGGTTTAGTCACAAGCTCTTTTGAGCCATCAATCCCATTACCAACACATCGGTCTGATTACAAACCTAGCTACTCTGTGTTTTCAGATTTTACAACTTGATGTACAAGTGATATGATTTCTGTTTTGGTGATCCCAATTCATAGTGCTAATTATTTGTCTTTAATGTGCTTTCAGACGGAGCATGAATGGTGAAAGGTGGAGAGCGGCAGATTGCTGATGTCTGCGTGGCCTGCATACTGTCTAGATCCTCTTTACAATCTGAACTATTGTCCAGCATCTGGAGACGCTCTTGAATAACCAACATGGCTACTTCACTGTGGAAACGTCCCTTGGTGCATGGGCTTGTGTTAGCCGTGATTTTTATACAAACTTCAGAAGGTAAGACCCTCTGCAATGATAATGGCATTTTTAGAGATATTGTACAGCTGTATTCAGTGAATGTGGAACACTTTCCAGCACAACGTGTTAATGGAGGCTATGGAGACTCTGCTGTAAAACGGCTCTGAAAGACAGTAGTGTCATTTGTTTAGCTCACGTCCGTTCAGATTAATAACAATGTCAAGTTCATCTGTTTGAAATATTGGCGTTTTTGGTTTTAGCTTGCAAATTGAATATGTTCTGCTTTGATTCTTCGATGTGTTATTTCATAGTCCTGCGCAGTCGATCCTGAAATTGTAGACATGTCTGTTGAGTGCATGAACTCAATTGGCAATCAGGGTTAAGTTAGTCAGAATTCACTCAAAACGCCAGAGATCTGTGCTCTCGTGGATCCTCTCATTATAACAACGAGGTTTGAACATGATGTAAATAATTCATTTTGCAGTGTAGGTCAAGTCATGTTTCACAGCAAAATCAAAAATGTGTTTTTCATGAGGGATAAGTGAAGTTATTAGCGCTTCGGTAGCTTGCTTTACTTTGAAAACTTTTTTAGTGTAATGAAAAGAACATGTCAAGTACATTTTTTAAGAATACATCAAGTGTGTTTTTGCTTTACAGAATTTAATGGCCTAAATAGCAAAACAAAAAGCAATCGCATACTCTCTTTTGAATAAGTAATTACGACTGTTAAAAAGTACGTTCTGTGTTGTATGAATGTAATCCGGCTGTACTACATTCCTCATGTTGTCATTGCAGTGATCTACCTGCGTCACTTTGCTGTCCTTCACAAATCCTCTCCCTGGCCTCATGGGATAGTAAAGTGTCCTTTGGATTAGGACCGTAACCATCATAGACATTGAGGAAACATAGACATAGACAAGCCCCCCCCCCCATAACTACTAATGGCCAGACTACCCAATATCTGAAAGTCTTGCACTGATCTGCTGAACTCCATTACGCAGCGTGCTGTTTTTAGGATGACAAAAAGTGTCATTTTTAGGCTGGTCACAGTATCAGAGCGTGACTTCCAGCGCAAAGCATCAGTTTAATGTTGAAAGAGATTTGACAAGGTTTTTGAAGTTGCAAATCATTTTAATACTAGTCAACTGTTTTATGATAGAAATGTTAAATGGCTGACATGCAAACTACTAATATGGCCATTTTGAGAGAGAGATGAAAGTTGCGTGTGAGTGACCTGCGTGTCTGTCTCTACAAACTGTGAGTTTAGTTACTTTAGTTGATTTTACCCCCTTGTTGCTGAGAAATATAAAGTAGTGATTCCGTATAGAAGCTATTTTATTAATAAAAGTCAGCTTTGACAAGAAGTTTCTGTGCTCCTGGATGCTTCTGTGTGTGCGCTGTGCGAAATCCTCACGATCTGTTTGTTTGTGTGTGCGCTCACACGTCAGTTAAAGGATTAGTTCACTCCAGAATAATTAAATATTTCCTGATAATTTACTCAACCCATGTCAGTCCCAAGATGTCCAGGCCGTTCTTCTTCAGTCGAAAAGAAATTACGTTTTTTTTTAGGAAAACATCTCAGGACTTTTCTCCATTATAATGGACTTCAATGGGGATCAACGGGTTGAAGGTCCAAATTGCAGTTTCAATGCAGCTTCAAAGGGCTCTACAAACCTTACTTACCTAAACACCCAAAAAAAAAAAAACCAAACGATCCCAGCCGAGGAATAAGGCTCTTATCTAGTGATCTGCCAGCGTCAGTTGCATCACTTAGCTGTTCTTCACAAATCCTCTCCCATGGCCTCATGGGATAGTAAAGTGACATGATTACGCAGTTCAGTATCTTGCCTACTGTTTTATGAATACTGTGCATTTGGACATAGTACTATATTGATGCCTACTAGATAGACCAGGGGTGGCGAACGTCAGTCCTGGAGAGCCGCAGCCCTGCAGAGTTTTGCTTCAACCCTAATCAAACACACCTGAACAAGCTAATCATGGTCTGAAGGGTTGCTAGAAAGCTATAGGCAGGTGAGTTTTAATTAGGCTCTCCAGGACCGGAGTTCGCCACCGCTGATATAGTAGGAAGGTATGCATATTCGGATGCAACCAATGTGTTGATTTTCTTTCTGATTTTAAGGTGAAAACGGCCAAAAAAATTGGCTCTTGGCACTTCACGATCCAGTTGCCCCCCTTTCTCCCCATCATTTCCTGCTCTTACTCTATTTTGCTGCACTATATTATGAATAAAGCTGGCAAAGCCAAAAATGAAAAGCTACAGAATCCAGTGCGTGTTGATGTTTGCATTGCAATTGAGATAATTCACTGGATTTGCTGATTTGACCAACTCTGAGAGAGTATGCAAAAAAAAAAAAGTGTTAACTGTATTGTGCATATTGTCCAATGGAATAACAGTCCTGATGAGGCTGATTTGGTGAGGCTGATTATGTGTGAAACGCTTGTCTTGTTTTGTTTGAGCGTTTAGCTCATGTCTGAAGCATGCATATGTGACAATTATGAATTATCAGTGCATTGCCATGGGAAAAATGTCCACAAGCACACCAGAGATATGATTTATCCATCTGACACACAGCTTTGCCTCAATTTCAGTCATCCATGGAACAAGAAAAGCCATATCTCCAGCCACAAAAGCTGGCCAGAAATAATATTTCTCAGAACAACACGTATTTGCTTTTATGATCCGGATTTTAATGTGTCTTGGTAAATTCATTTACGTTGCTTCTCCAGAAATGTATTGCATGTCGCAGGTCTTTTAGCGAAGGCTCTACTAACTACTACTACTTTTGGCAGTTGGAGGATTTATTTTCCCCTCAAGATGAGTTCAGAAGAATTTTTCTTTCCCTTAAATGCGCCACTTTGATCAGCCGACACATAATCAATTTTTAGGTTTTGATTTTGGTTTATCTTTTATAACTTTGTGAATTGGGAGGTTTGGATCTGCACTCAGATCTTTGTACATCACGGTTTGTTTTCATCTGGCATTCATCTTTGAGCAGCGAGGCGCATATTTCTGTGAGTTTCTTGTGTTCTGAATGACTTCTGGAAATACGAGATGATTAAAAAAAAACAGCAAATTTTTTTCAAAATGTTCCACACCATTAACTTCAGCTGAGTGTGCATTTGATTTATCTGTTGAGTACTCAAATAGACAAATTGGCGCAATTAAGACCACAGCGTTTTACTACGGGAAAGAGTAATCATAAAGGGTCATGATCCTATGGAAATTTTCCTTGATCTTTTGACATGTAGGAGGTCTTTGTACCATTATATGCTTTTTTTATTTACCAACCAAAAAATTGGTAAAAAAAAAATAAATTACACCCAACATTTTTAAACACATTTTTAATTACGTTTTAACTTTGCTATTTTTCCTTCAAAAAAGGCATATTTGACTTTTTTTTTTTTCTCTGTGGTATTAAACTTCTCATATGCCACTGTTATTAATAATATAACTTATGTCAACTGCCAAATATGACACTTACAAATTAATAAAATGTATGAACGCACATAAGAAAAGAGAGAAAGTAGGGATTTTCTTTCTTTTCTTTTTATTTATTTATTTATGTTTACACATCTATTTAAATGTATTTTTTTGACCATCAAGTGTCAGTCACCTCTCAGTGCCAACTGGCTGGAAAACATTGTAAATTCTAACATTGTTTTTTTACAATAAAGTGCAGACAATTCTTAAAACTATTTCCACAAAAGCTATTTTTTTAAGCGTTGCAATTCTGTGTGACGACAGACTCCTCTCCATCCTGAACTTCAGACTGAGGCTGTCGACTTGTGTTATTGTTCTCATCTGAGCTATTCTTCAAAGTGTCTGAAATTCGCGGTCTTTTACTTGATATTAAACAGCACTCCATCGAACGCTAATGCACACTGTACAGCGTGCCCAGGGTTGCCAGGTCCCAGAGAAATTTCCAGCCCAAAGCTTACTCAAAACCCGCACTGAAGGAATTAAAACTAACCCAATTTGTGCCCTGTCCAATCACAGCTGACAGCTGCTTTATTCCATTAATGCCCTTTAAAATAATCATTTTGATTTTATTTATTCTAGGCCTATGTTTTGAATCTTAGCAAGGCAAGTTTATATGTAGTATGTGCATATTAAATTATTTAATCTGTATTTTATTTATTTTATTTGACCCTTTCTTTCATTTGAATTTTAAGCACTTTTCAAGATAAAATTAAAAGGGCTGAGTGATATGGCCAGAAATATTATGACAATATATATATTTTTTCCATAGCATAGCAATATTTATCACAATATGTCATTTACCCATATATGGAAATAAATGCTTTAGAAATGCTTTTTTTTTTTTTTTTTTTTTTTGTTCTTTCAAGCCAACGTTTAATTTAGGGCCCCATGAAATTCACTTTATTTTCTCCTAAATTGTGTTTTCCACTTTATTTATTTTCTGATTTATGATTTATTACAAATTTATCATGAAAAATTCTGTCTAATGAAATTGGTAATAATATAATAAACATATAACAATTAATTTACAACAAAAACATTGCATTTTTATTTTTGTCAAGTAAGATGATGCACGACAAAACTCTGTGTTTAATATTAAAACATGGATGAAAAATATTTGGGTTGAATGATATTCCTTACAAGTAATAGTATTAGCCTATTATTTTGAGAAGTACATTATGCTAAAGCATTGTAGCTAATATATTTCTGTAAAAATTTCTTCACGTTTTTGTTATTATAAAAGTAGCCCAAAACACCACAACCCATGGCTCTGCAATTTTTCCCGCGACTGCATTTTTAAAATAGCTATAGCTACCAATTATATTACTTTATTTTATCATTGATTCTTTAACTGTGAAATATTATAACTGCGACATGGCAACACTGAGCACACCTAATTAACCCCTTCCCCATAGTGCCTTTTTTATATGCCCATATTAGCACTTTTTTAACTTTTTTTTTTTTTTTAATGTTTCATTTTTCAAGGTTAATGAAAGTTAAACTGGGAGTTAAAAACAGGAATATCATTAGGCAAGTTTTTGACAGGGCTATAGCCCTATCAAGTGCCGCCACTGGCCTAAATATATATTTTTAAAGTTTTTGACACTAATTTAACTTCACAGACAGTTTATAAACATGTAACATTTTTGTAAATGGCTATATCTCAGCAGTCAAGATATTTGTTTGTTGATAATGTTGTGCCGTGTCGTCTACCACAGCTGCATTCATGGTGAGAAACAAGTGAAAATAGAAAAAAATAAATAACAAAACTACATATAAAAAAATTTTGAGAGTCTTGAGTTTATTTTGAGTTGTGTTCCTTTAATAAAACCTTTGCATTTATTAGAAATCTCTTCTGGGTTAAAACAGACCCAAATGCATTATGAGGGTTAATTATATGTATCCCTAGTATGTTTTTATTTATTTATTTGATACAATTCTGCAGAATGGGAATGCGAGTTCATTTTAGGGCTGTCAAAATGACTGAAAAACTAAATTCGAATTTTCTACTTAAATATTATCAAAAATTGTAAATTATAGTCAGATTTAAAAGGCATAATTTCAGTTAGGGGGAAAAAAAGCTTTTGGCTTCTCTCCCGAGGGCGCATCGAGCAAAATATTATGCACGTTTCTTCAAAGCGTAATAAAATAACACGACTATCTTTGGAAAACAAAAAGTGCATAATGTTTAAAATAATGTTTATAAACCATATATAATTAATAAAGTTGCTTAAACAATTAGAAAACCCCCCCGGCACCATGCATGTATGTATAGTTTAATACAAAGGACCGAAAACCAATCACAAAGAGTAGGCTACTTTCTTCATTTAAAAACATGAGATACAGTGGGATGGGGAAAACTGCCATAACGTCTTTAGACATGTTTTTTTTAAAGTTGAACTTGCATTAATTTTACATGGCTTTCTAAACATGCGGTTCTTTTGTGCGAGACGCGAGTGCAAAGCTGATAGATGTCCCTCTAGAAAATGAGGTAAATATGCGTTCTGTGTGAACGGCTTGATTTCAGTTTTGACGTAAACAACAACATCTCCACATCTTCTCCATCTATCAGCCTATTAATCGAATGCAACGTTTTTGCATTCGAATGTGGATTTTTTTTTTTTTTGTTTAATTCCGCGTATATTCGAAATTCGCATTTTTTTTTTTTTTTTTTTTTTTGACAGCCCTAGTTCATTTGGTTTTCAAATGGTTTGTTCCAGTTAGTAGAGCTGGGAAAATGTGCATCTAAGCCGGTTGTCAGTAGCAGGGAGAGAGCGCTAGTGAACGGATTGTGTTTTGAGTGAAAGACACGAGGTTACTACCAGTGAGGGCTAAAACTGTCTCTCTTAAATAGACAAAGTCAGACAGCGTTCCATATCATTTTGAATGATTTGGGATCTTTTTAAAAGTTTGGACGTAATTTGGGCTACTTATCGAACTGTCTCAGTTTAACTACAGTAAGCCTGAACAATTCATTTTAAAGCCATCTCATTTCCCGGAACACGTCCAGTAATTGTAAATTCTTCCCCTGTGTTATGATGAGCGTTATTATAGATTACTGCTGTAATCCTTTGAGGGTTATGAATATCTGCTTCATTATGATTACGCTCTCTGCTGGAAAAACCCGCTTTACCTGCCATTGCCTTTGATGCAGCTGGCCGAAAGCTCATTTAGCCTATTAATATAATACATTAATCAGGATTATTTGTGATTAATCACACCTAACAATACAGTTTGTGATCATAAAGATTGAATACACATTGCATATTCAAGTATTACTACTACTAATGCTCCTACTAAATAGATTGTTCTATTTTCAGTAGCCAATCAGCATTATATTTTGAAAACCATAATTTTAACATTGAATAGGTATAAAGTGCAAATTTTAGACTAGTGTTTTTGTTCATAATTTATTAACTTTTACAGAGCATTATCACGTTTATAACAGCTTTTAATTTATATTAACGTCACAAATGTTACATAAACCCACCAAAACGTCACATTTGGCTTTTATTTTTGCCTTTTATTTAGAGAAAATAACTCTAGATTGTGTCTCTGTATTTGAATGAATTTTAATGCTAAATAAGTAAAGATCTCTAGTTAAAAACTCTTAGTGTTAACATTTTTATGTGAGCATTGATCGACTCGATACAACATAATTATCTACATCAGCATAATTTCAGGGCAGTGCACTTCAATAATCTTTATTTACAACTTTGAAAATGTATTTTTTTTACAGTGTAATGCTTTGTCCATGGAAGCAGAGATGTGTTTCAGATGATTTTGTGGCTAAATGAGCCTTCATTTGAGATTGTGAGGCCAGTGTTGGTCTGTTTTTATCGGTGTACATGACAGACGGAGGGAAAGATCACAAGCTGAATTCCAGCAAACCAAGGCTGGACCTCAAACCGTACATGAGCTCCTCCCTGGACAGTGTATTATATCACTGTAAGCCTCAGCAAAATCCTTTCCTGATTTCCGAGGCCCGATTCCTTTCTCACAGCATGCAGTCCTTCTCTGGCAGTCTTGAAAAGAGGCCTGCCATATTTTTATATTCCAATATGACAGGCCAAATAAAAAATGACTAAGGAGACATTGGCTTCTGAGAGGACACTCTTAAAAAAAAAAAAAAGAGCAAATTGCTTGAAGTGCTTCAGATGATTGAGTACCTAGCTTTCTTTACAGTTATAAGTCTTCCATTCTTTCCTTGTTACAAATATAATTTTTTAAAGATCATTTTAAATCGTCTTTTCATTGCTAAATCTGAATTTTATACTACCAGTGTTTTCAGTTAAAAACCAAAGCTGAAGCATGTCACACGCGGTCAGTGCTGGATGGAAGTACCTGAAAGCCACACTTAAGTAAAAGTATACCAGAAAATGACTTTGGTAGAAGATTTAAGTCACTGTCTTAGAATATTGCTTGAGTAAAGGTTTTAGTCCTGGTTTCACAGACAGGGCTTGGACTAAGCCAGGATTAAGCCAAAGTTCAATTAGGGCATTTAAGTAATTTTTAAGGAAGTGCCTTAGAAAAAGCATAACTTGTGCGCGTCTTGAGACAAAAGAAAGGCACTGATATATTTTAAGATCAGTCAGTGGAAGTTTCTTTCAGTTGAAACGGCTCAGACTTACATTTTAGTCTGGGACTAGGCTTAAGCCTTGTCTGTGAAACTGGGGGTTAAAGTATGTGCTATTTATTGTACTATTGTAATATAAAAAAATTTTTTGATCTTAACTTAAAGGGGTCATCGATGCCCATTTTCCCAGTTTTAATATGATTCTTTAGGGTTCCTTTAAAATTACAGTCTGTACATGTTTTGGTTAAAATTTTCTCATGGTAGTGTAAAAAAACACCTTTTTTACCCTGTCAAGCCGTTTAGACACCAGTCCAGTCTGTGCTGAAACGCTACTGTCAATCAAACTATCGTGGGAGGGGCCTGTCTTTGTGACGGCATCTGAGATCGGCTCGATTTGAGAAAGGGATAAACATTTAACCGATTTAAAAATCTTATAAGGTGGTTGTGTACACACACTGCCCCACACATTTCCGTTCAACAACTTTATACGTGCATGTAGCCTCCTATGACCCTTAAGTATGGAAAGTAAAAGTACAAGTAAATGCAAAATGGAAAGAAGCAAATAAATATATATAAAAATTTTCATACACAGCTTGAGTAGCAAGTTTGTGTTCAGTTTTAACTCTTTCTTCCGTTTTGTATATTTGGTTTAGCATAAGAGCCACTTTATCTGGTACGAAGACTCTTTCATTGCAACATAAGCAAATATGGAATCTGCATCTGAAGTGGCATTTAGATCCATTTATACAGACTGTTTAATGCAGCTCAGAGATACCATGAATGCATTTACACTGCAGTTACAAATGCATAAATAATGATTTGTTTGAAACATAAAATGTTGAATATTGATATTTGAAAAGATTTAAAACAAGAAAAAGATACTTGAAATGTGAAATTAAAACCACCAGTAGATGGCAGCAAGTCACTGTTAATAACGAGTCATGAGATTAAACCGATTCATTCAAAAGGTTGATTCATTCAGGAATGAAACATTTAATGAGTGAGTCACTGAATCATTTATTCAATCGATTCGTTCAACAAACTGATTCATTTAATAAGGAAACACCATCCTGTGTGTCGCTCAGCAGCACAGAACAGTGCTATTTGGAGCTATTTTCATTGGTGAAATACATCAAAAGCAGGCATCTAAAATATAAGTAGCATGTATTACATGTGCAAAGTTGATTTATTGCAGTCTGTGTTCTTCCGACTTTATTTAGTAGTAAGTAACGAATATGCTTCGGGGAATTGTATCGGAGTAGAAGTATACATTTTAATTAGGAAATATAGTGGTAAAAGTGAAAGTTGACAGAAATATTAAAACTCAAGTAAAGTACAGATTCTCCCAAAAAAACACTTAAGTATTATTATTACTTTGTTACATTAAACCACTGCATGAGGTATAGAGTTGTTGGTAGTAGAGTGTGTTCACGTCGTTTAGATTCTGAGAGTTTCTTCACATTCTTCATTTCCATCTAATCACTGCACTGCATTATGCATGAGGTTAGATAAGTGTCATGAAATGAGTTTCAGCACTGTTCGTTCACCTCTGTGTTGTCCTTCCCATCTCATAACCTAATTCATATTTGCAACACAAAAAAAAAAACCATTTGCAAATGCACAACCAACGCTGGGCTAAAACAACCCAATTTGGATTCGTTTTGGTGCATGAACTCCGATTCAAACCCAATACTTGTTTGGGTTAAATCAACTACTGTTTAAAAATGACACTACTGCTAGGTTAAAATGAACCCAAAATGGGGTGGAAGTTAAAATCACTTTAACGCACGCAGAATAACTACAGTAACAACACAGGCAAAAAGTAATAATCAAAAGGTGAAGATTAATTGATAAGCAACACCTCGAAATAGACAAATGTAGGCAAAAGTGAAAATGTGTACATGTAATGGCGAATCAACAGTTATACAACTTATACAGTTAAACAAAATAGCTTTTTTTACAAGATCGATGAACATTGTTGAGTAAATACGGAATTACGTACGATTAAAGGCCGTTTCACACTGAGCGCGATGCAATGAAGCGAATCAAAGACGAACGGTGCAATCACACTGAACATGATACGATTGATCGCTTTCGGCTAATTCACGCCTGGACAACAGGTGTCGCTGACCGAGAATGCATTTTACACCTGCACACTAGGTGGCGCAACTCGCCACTCAGCTGATCATCCTATCGTCTTTGACCTCTGAGAAAAAGAATCACTTAAATGTTGGCACAAAGACTGTTAAGAAGCCAGGCCCGGCTCTATGGGGGTGCTAAGCCTCAAAACGAAAGCTAAAACACACTCAGTTGAGGCTGTAAAAATAGGATATTGGTGAAACCGATTTGGCAAAGTGCGTATTTGTGTTCGCGCTCAGTGGAGCATCAATGGTTTCTATTTACAACATGTCTTTGCAGCATTAAGCAATGTACCCAATCACAGTTTTCAAAACTGCTTTCTGTGCTATAGCGCCACCAATCTCGCCCTTTTGTGCAACAGCAGCGCATAAGTGATCTAAAGCTCAAATCTAATTGGATGGCTTTTCATCACGGGGCGACAGGGAAAAAATCGACACACTGGTCGAAAAAACCACGCTTTGTTGCAGTGCGATTGATCGTGTCCGCTGTGAATAGCTCCATCTGTTGTTTTATTCATGAACGTCATCGCGTTGTACATTCGCGTCGATTAGTTGTGCTTAGTGTGAAAGACCCTTTGGCCAAATTTTTTCAGTACCGCCAAACCCTCAGACTGAGCGACACCAAGAAACACGCAAACTTGAAAGCCTGTAATAAACCCTGAAAGTCAGGAATAAACTGTGTATGGACCCTTTTCACAAGACTGCGATGACGCGTTTTAACGGTCTTCGGCATCACAAATCCTCAAGTTTTTTATATTTAGATTTTTTTTAAATGTATGTACAATTATAACAGTATACTTTGTATTTGCATCAAATTGCAAAAAACTAGTTACCACTAATGCGAGGGTGTTTCTTATACAGGGTGTGACGGTCAATTTGACTTCGTTCTCTCTACTGACTGCCGTTATCGGTCTCGCTCTATTTTTTTCCTTTTGCTACATTGAGCAAATGAGAATGCAAAAAATATATTTGTGGTAGTCTCCCATTCAGCGCTATAGAAGTTTACCCAAGTATGACGACTTCTGCTGTTTCTGCTCGACTCGCCTCTTGAGAGGTTTTGGTGTGAGAGACAAAACCCTCCAGATTTAAAAGAACACTTTTCTTGCCAGAAACACTGTGTAAGTGATGCATTTTTTTGGTATTTGCAAAGTTAAATAATCCCAGATTGTTATATTTAACATTCCCTGCATGATTACATACAGAAAATATATTTGTGTAGGCAGTAGAGACACCCATTTTAACAATATCTTTATGCAAATTGTCCATGAACATTACAGATGCGCTCGGAAACAACTTTACATATCTCAAAAAATGTATCCTTCTGACTGATAATTCTCATCCTCCGAGTATTATAATATGCATTTGTTGATATACGTATAGTCTATCAAGACATTTTTTCATGACCGTTCTTAGTAATGAATAAAGGAGCTTGTCGTCAAACTGTTTTTTCCACAATCGCATTCTTCTTCATCTCTATATTCAGTGTTCCAGGTCTCTTGTGGATTAGTCATAGTCTGGAACCTGCTTTTGTCCTTCAGGATTTAGTTTTGTCCTTCAGTTCCTTAAGTAGCTCACTACTACTGCACTTATTTGTGGGCGGAGCTAAAGATCTATTGGCGCACTTTGCTCGCTGCAACTCTCTGATTGGTCCAATTTTCTGTACTGCACCATGGGTATTATAGCTTTTAAATCCCAAATTCTGCTATTAAACATGATTATTTTAAACATAAGTTGAAATAATGCGAACAGATGGCTTCAACAAAAGCATATACAGTTGATTAACAAACATCAGAGGTCACGACAGTTCTTTCTTTATAGGTTTATTAGTTATTGTTAAAAATCTATTTCCCTATGGAGAAAATGAATGGCGTTTTTACTTCAGAACTTGACTGTTGTGCTCTATACTGTACCAGGTGAGCTACTGAGCAAGTTTACTGTTTACGGTCTAAGAAAAGCCATACATATTGATTCTGATTCATATGGAGCTGGTTATGAGATGCAGACAACAAAATTTATTCTTTTAGAAATCGCACACTATGGTAAAAGGGTTTTGTGATCATAACATAGTATTTTGCAAGGAACCATACAGAAATAATTTTCATTAATTGCTAAGCAGTTCCTTTAATTATGAAAAGGAATAAAAAGGGTTGGTGCTTTACTGCTACTTGTGTTCATTTCAGCTGGAAATTACAGTGAATTGAATGTATAGCAAAATGTAAGTAGAGGCATGTTTTTCCATTTTAAAATTATGCAAATTAGAGCCCCATGAATCATCTTCCAAGCTCACAAGAGACCAGCAGGTCAGATCATTTCTGTGTCACTAGCATGATATATCCAAGTGTTGGTGAAATTGCAAAAATAATGAATCATTTATTTTTAAAAAGTTGCATAAAAACTCCCCATATGCCAGTTTTCAACCCACAAATCAGACAGTCCCGTCCCAAACTCATGCTGTTGATGTGAGTCACTGTCACTGTGTTGGGCTTTTTTAGATGCTCAGATAAACAGAGCAGTTTCTGATGGTGCCACAACATCTTTATGTGTAGTGTTTGGTAAGCTGTTGCTTTTGCCTTGTGGTGCATTTTGGCGCAAGTACTTTTTCCTTATGGAAAGAATTCCTCGAGCAGCAGCAACATTTAGAAGCCGAAGAAAGACACTTTAAAAAGACGAACCCCCTCCCAATACATCTAAATCCTTTTGGAAAATACAGTGCAACATCATAAGCCCTGCATTGCTCTGTATATTGCATTATAGGCACTCGAAGCAGTTTGCACATTTCCTTTTCTTCTGAAGCTACTTGGCGTCCAGTAGTAAGGGAAGAAAATCACAAAAAAAGACACGGAGGCTCAAGAAGTCCCTGCTGGGTCTACTGTGGGACTTCTCATACTTTTCTAAAGATGACACCATCCTTTTCTCCTCTCCACCCATTTTTCTGTCTGAGAAATCCCCCGTGGAGTCCGGGACACAATGGCTGGTCGAGGGGGAGTGTGTTGGATTTGCATGCAGCTGTTTGCTGTTCCTATAGCCACAAAGACCAATCACATTTGCATTAATGGAGGGTGACAGGCAGGAATCCTGCTGGAACGGCCCTCACACTCGCACGCTTGGTAGACGCACTGCCTAAATGATGACTGAGTGGGGATTTTTCCTTGAGGAAAGTTAGAAATTATTGAACATTTTAACAAAACTGCAAGCCAAGACATTTGGAAATCATACATGTATACGTATGTATGTGTGAGACCATGGACCACAAAACCAGTCATAAGGGTCAATTTTTCAAATATTGAGGTTTATACATCATCTGAAAGATGAATAAATGAGCTTTCCATTGATGTATGGTTTGTTAGGATCGGACAATATTTGGCCGAGATGCAACTATTTGAAAATCTGGAATCTGAGGGTGCAAAAAAATCTAAATATTGAGAAAATCATCTTTAAAGTTGTTCAAATGAAGTTCTTAGCAATGCATATTACTAAACAAAAATGTGGTTTTAATATATTTACAGTAGGAAATTTAAAAAATAACTTCATGGAACATGATCTTTATTTAATATCCTAATGATTTTTGGCATAAAAGAAAAATCGATAATTTTGACCCATATATGTGTGTGTGTATAAAATTGGAATTAATTTATTTATAAAAACATCTCATATTGCTGCTCCTGAAACCAGCTGAGATCTCTTTCAATGTCTTTATTCTTATTCTTTAGTTTTTAAATCTAATTATAGTACTGAAGACATGAATATTTCACTGTTGTAACTTACAGTTGTACTGTTAAAAAAAAAATTATTATAAAGATTATTTAACTCGACAAGTTGCTAACATATATGCCTTAAATTCTTCACTTTTAAGTGCTCGAACCCTCAAGTGTTTAACATTTCAAATCCTCAAGCTTTTATTTTCGGGAAATTCTGTAAACATCTGCCCACAGAAACGTTTGAAACTATGCAAATGTGTCAATAAAGTGGACCAAAATGCGTTCCAAAAAGGCATACACTTGGTGTTGGTGAGAAACGTTTGCTGTGAGCCGAGCTGCTTTAAGACCATGAAACACTGAAAAGGAAAAATAATAATAAATTAATAAAGTTTTGTCGAGCAGCAGAAAATGGGATATATTGTGCAACGAGATTGACTATGCCGGCTTGAGCCCAATACAAACATTAGGAAGATGCATGAGAAAAGCTACTTTTCCAGCCACTGACCAGAATTCCTGATAAAATTCCAAGTCGAATCCAGGGGAACAGGATCACAGCCAATTACAATCCAGCTAGAACTGTTGCCATGGCAACGCATGGAACTTTGCATGTAATGTATTATGTATGGCACAGGATTCGCCCTTTAACATGAATTAAGTTAAAAGAAAGCGTGAGATAAAGAGCCACACGCTTTGGCAGGCCGTTACTGCTTTCCCAGCTTTGATGTAAATCTCCACTGCTGCTGGCGGAAGGTGAGTTTGAGAAACTGTGCTGGTGTGTGTGGAAATAAATAGTGACTGTAGAGAGCCAGGGAGTGCGACCACATGTTTCAGACCGCAGAGCAGACAACATAAAGCAGACGCGTCCTACAGAAAGCCTGTTTACTTTGCACTATTCATCTCTGCATGTCTTTCCAAAGAACAACAAAAGCTCATTATCAGAATAAAGTTTGTTTCTCTGCCAGTCAGATGACGTCCAAAAGTCTTGCCCGCATCGCTTTCAAGTATGTCGTTTCACTCAGGAATACATCACATTAGTCAGGGATATTGAACAGTCGGCTGGTCGTTTTGCGAAACAAACCCTGAGGCTCGAGTCTGAGCTCAATATCTCGAGACCACCACAAAATTGACATTCTTAAGTCAGCCAGCTTATTAGTGCATTACTTATGACTGTCTCTGCATGTGATACTGGATACAAAAAAATGATATATAGCCATAAATGCATAAATCCTACACAAACACCAATGCATTCTCTTGATACTGCCAGTCGAAATACCTTGTGTGCTTTTCTTAAAGTTTAAGTGTTTATACTGTAATATTTACTGTTGGGCAAGTATTAGTTTTTCCTAAAAGTATTGGGTTTTGCATCCATCAGTGTACATATATATATATTGTCTGTAGGGTCTCCAATAATGACAATAATAATACAAATTGCTAAAATTAAACGTTTAAAGGAATATTACAAAGTATCTCTCAATTCTTCTTTCATGTTTGTTTAAACGGTAAACCTCCGTTGTGCAGCATTTTGTTTGTTTGCCAGAAAAAAATTTAAATTGTATAAATTTACATTTAAGATTTTTTTTAGGGGGGCATATCATTTGATTACGCCATTTGATAGTAAATGTGCATTATATCATTAAAAAAAAACTGAATCCAGAAAAATTGAAATCAATATCACAGAATTTCTGAAAAAATTTAATATCTCATAGGGCACTGTTATTGTTCAAATGCATTAATTTTATTAAATTGCTTATGAATTCAGTTGATTACACATCGTTTTTATTATTACAAGGGAAATTTAATGTTAACCTTTACAACAAAATCCAGAACAATTTAGGGGAAAAAAAGTAAGAAGAAAAGCTTATACAAAATGGTAACTCTTTACAATAAGATTCCATTTGTTAAAATTAGTTAACAAAAACTAACAATGAAAAATATTTATAAAACCTTTATTAATCTGAGTTAATGTTAATTCTAACATTTACTAATACATTATTCAAATCAAAAGTTGTATCTTTTAATATCGTTTAATGGTCCTCAGCTAACATGAACTAATAAGGATCACTAATCTGAACGAAGATGAAAAATACTGTACAAATGTATTAGTCAGTTTTACTTAATAATATTAAATGCATCAACTAATGATAACTATTGAAACTTTATTGTAAAGTGTTACTAACAAAATTCATAGGACCCTGAGACTATTGTTGTGTCTTACCAGTAAAAATGTAACATTGTTATTATAATAATGCTTAAATAAGTAGAATCAGAACTCTGCATTCAGCTGTTTTCAGATGCATTGCCGTGCCTGAGCTGGGTAATTAGTGTTGAGCTGCTGCGTGAGTGTGCTGGTGCATGACTGAGCCATGAGTGCATGGCATTATGAGAGAGCATCATGTTTTAAACAGCAGTCTGAGACAGGCTGACCGGAGAGCAGAAAACAAGACTGCCAGCCGGCATCTTTTTTAGGGCAAGCCATTAAAAAAACAGTCTTACAATGACCTAAATAAGGACACCAGCAATCAAACCATCAAATTTCAGCAGCTAATAATTATTGACCCCATCACCCAATTAGAACACAGTGCATTTGCATTTGTCTGTACGAAGTATTTCCTGTAACCAGTTTACCAATCAGATGCATTTTCAGCACAGATTTTAAAAAGGTCTTTTATTTCCTTTTTGACAAATTAAGGCCTTAAATGGTCTTAAACCGTAGCTGCGATTCTTAAATTCATAAAGTCATGGCATTAAATGTTGCAACAAAAAAAAAAATGTCTTCCTCAGTATTTTTCTCCCACTTAAATCAAGATGCTTTTACCTTAGAAGCAAAATGACGAAATGAAGCCTCGTTTTCTGAGAAATGGAACAGAATTATGCTTAAAACAAGAAGGAATATTTGTTAACGGGGTTTGAAAATGACAAAAATACTGAAGATCAGCACTGTTGTTGTTTTTTTTGCAGTGTCATCAGAATATACAGTAAAAGTTATTTCAGTATTTTATGTAAAGTAAAAACTTTTAAATGTAAAGCAATGGAAATCGGTTGAAAGTTGTGTTTTCGAACTTTGATGCACTGCATATACAAGACATTTACATTTAGAGACCATATTGTTTTATGCGTTTCTTTTAATCGTTCTGGTTAAACAGGTCTTAAATAACCCCTTCATAAAACATAAAGAAGAACCCTGAATTAGGGAGCACAATTCATTAAAACATGGAATTAACTATGTGCAAGTGTAGATTTAAAATGCAAAAAAATCAGCTTGTTCTATTTACCATGTCTTTACACTGTTTGTGCAGGGGCGCATTGTCACTGCTGCGAGGTGAATGATGTGTGAGAGAGATGCAACTCCTGGGGGATCCGGAGAAACACTTCCGTGCTCGAGTACTCAGTCTGTGAGGGCAAAGAGAGACACATTCTACCCTCCGTCTGAATCTCTTATAAAATACAACATCATACGGCCAGTTTCCACTCACAAACCTACTGGAGTAAAGATAGCAGACGAAGCTTGAGGACGTTTATGAAATGAATGCGTGTGTTTCATAGGTGTTACGTCTGAAGTATAAAAGCGGAGGTGGGATGGGATGAGTGCTGTGTGTTGTGGAACACTGACAAACATTTGACACTTTGTGTGGGCCTTGAGTATTCAGCGCATCAGGCATGATTATGACAAGCACAGAAGT
Organism: Sinocyclocheilus anophthalmus; assembly: GCA_018155175.1. Taxonomy (NCBI): domain Eukaryota; kingdom Metazoa; phylum Chordata; class Actinopteri; order Cypriniformes; family Cyprinidae; genus Sinocyclocheilus; species Sinocyclocheilus anophthalmus. The sequence continues at coordinate 68,292 of JADLZN010004276.1, read as the reverse complement.
CATGGATGTCTAGGAGGGACCTTCAATGGAAAAAAAAAGCCCTCAGCAAAAGCACAAAATAGTCTCATGAGCACCAATTTTTTGCGGGCCCAGGATGAGTTATCAAAGAACGGTCCCACTTATAAAAGGTGATATACAAAAGACAATGTGACGTTCTGAGGGTTTCAGTCTCTAAATAAAACCATTCAAAACAGGCAAACTGTTAAAATTTACAGGGATGTAGTGTGTAAATTGGTAAAAATTAGACAATACACAAAAACCTGCCAGCGGCCAAAACATTAAAGGGGTCCATTATTTTGTGTAGTTGGTGTAACAGAATATGTTGACATGACATTATTGTAGGTCCTCTATGCCCCGCATCTCTCAAACGCTTCGTTTTCTACAAAGCGCAGTCTGCTCTGACAAGCGCAGTCTGCTGTGATTGGCCAGCTGACCCAGTTGCATTGTGATTGGCCGAACACCGCAAGCACACGTCGGAAATTGAAACGCCCTAATCCATAATCGCGAGCTTCATCTTTCAAAAATGTAAAGACAGAGCCTGAAAGGGAAACAGAGTCTCGTGACAGACACAATGATGAAGCTGGTATGTGTGCAGTACACAAGCCCACGGTTAAGACAGCTGACTCCACTGTGTTGTGACCCTGTCTCTCGCTCTCTCTCTCTCCCTCTCACAAACACACACACACACAACACCACACACAACACACAGACACACGCGCACGCACACACACACACACACCACACACAACCACACACACACACATGATGCCCAGCTTGTCATAGACAAAGTCA